>JAQJVL010000045.1:87992-560492 GCA_035578905.1 Stictocephala bisonia | reverse complement strand
TAATTACCCCCTTCAGAAAACATCCACCGTGCGTTTCTCACACATCACTCGTGTAGTCAACCCTTATTCGCAACCATCTACTATTTCTTACAAATGCCATAATCTAAAAGAGTTTGATTCGTCTGTTTGAATACAAAAGTATTTAAATTACTATTCTCCATAAAAAAATGTAGCTACTATATTTTCCCGTATATTCTATTTATCAATATAGTATTTGTTTTATCGCCTGATACACCACCTGAAACAACAAAACAATGTTTTCCTTATTCATATTAAAAAATTCAATTTTAACTAGCAAATTACTAGTTTAAAAAAAATCACAATAGTAAATGTATTATAATTTGTTTAATCTTTCATTGTGTCTTTACTGCTCCAACTCGGTTTGTTTTATTTAAAACTAGCAAGCTTTTGAGTGATATCAAATCCGAGTGACCTCTTTCGCTCTCTAAATCTTTTATCTCTGCTCGAAAGAACTTTTTTAAACTTGTTTTGTAGTCAAATAAAGATTTCAGTTTTGTTTATAGTTCAAAACTATTTTACTCTATTCAGCATTTTTATTCCATGTTAAAAATGTTCTCTTTTTAAATTTGGTTCGTTTCTATTTGTTTGTCTCCCCTCCCTCCCCACCTACAATACCCGTTTTGAATTCACTCAGGGACATTAGTGTTAGTACAGAATGAAGTTTTGTACAACGTCCGTATGATCGTACAGAATCAAACTAATTTTTTCGTTCCCTAAAACGTTAATTTTGACTAAACATAACCACAGACAAGAAAGAAACTGAGGTTGCTTTCTTAAGGTCGCAGCGAACGCCTAAGTGGCAACAAATATACATATTTATAAATATTTAGCAATAATTATAACGTTTATCCTTGATGATTATGAAGGAATAAAAGGGGGTGACTGACAAGGTGCTGGCTCTGCCATTGCATGGCAAACTGGAGAAATACTACTACTATAGACACACAATTAGCACACTTTTGGTTGCGACCTCTGTTTGTTTCTTCTCTGTGACATAACCAAGAAACGAACGTCTCTACCCACCCCCTGAGTTCTTTAGTCGTTAATTCCATCTGCGATGTTTGTCCCGTACTTGTGGTCCGTACTCTGACACAATAATGGTTTTTTTTTTTTTATAATTTATTGTCTTACTTTAACTTTGTTCGTTAATTATTGCCCGATTAACAACTAAAAAAAAAAAAAAATACTTTATTCGTGGTTGTGGTAGAAATAAAATTTTGAAAATACCAACAGCTATAATTTACACATTTACTCTTAATATAAACGTAAAGCTTCCATCAAAACATCTATTATACTTCCAACTTTTTCTAGTGCTTAACATTTTCTACTCCCATATATGAAAAGTGAACAGCTTAAAGCGTTAATATTTTACAGGAGCGCACAACCCAAAATTGATAGCACCATGTTAAGCTATGTTATTTTATGTGAAAATTAACGTGTCGTATGTAAAAAGCTAGTAGTCGAGTGCACTCCCACCCCCTTCTACGTATTAAATGGCCTACGTAACTTGTCATCCTCCCTTTTGTTGTGTTACAGAGGGTTAATGGTGTTCGTTGAGCTGACGTTTATTAATTAGCCTGCATAACCGCTTAAACAGATTCCAACCCCTTCATTTCTCAACATAATTACAATGGCGTGTTATTACTAATGCACCCTCAAGGTGGGGTTGTGTAAGTGAATCGTCCTGTAAATTGGCAATTATTTATCACACTCTTACACAGTTCAAATAAATTAGTGATTTCCTCTATTTACGTATGCTAGTGCATTAATACGCATACAATTTTATTTATCTTTTTGCTTCTTTTCTCTAAGATTGTAGATTATTTTTCTCGAGCCTTGTAATATGTTTATGTTATTTTCCTTTTATGTTTGGATAAACAATAAATAAAATTACTGATAATTTAATAAATCTAGGCATACTAACAAAATGTAATTTTCTAAATTATGAAATATTGTTATTATTCACGCATTCATTGTTGTTGTTTTTGTCATTCTGATGTTTTATTTTATGTTGCAGGTAATGAAGAGTGTAGTTGAATTTCGAGTGAGTATTGATTATAAATTTGTACTGTTATAATTCCTAATTCACATCTCGTCTTAAAGGTTCAAGGTGGGCAAAGAATTAACATTTATTTTACGCTTCATAAGGACGTTGTTGGCTTAGTTCTTATCTTGACTTCCGTACATTCAGTCTCATTACTCATAAATGGAGTTTGTTCTGTTGGAATAAAGTCTAAGAAAAAAAATTAAATAACACTTTAAACTGCCAAAACCACAACAAAAATCATACATAACAGGGACGGCGTTGAAATAAATTGTAAACCTAGTTGAAATTTTAAAAAAACTGAACTTAAATCTATCCATAAAAATGTGTCAAGGGACTTTATACATCGCGAGGTTTACCGTGGCACTTGGCCAGGCGATGCGCAATAAACTAATTGGAGTGGGGGGAGCCGCCGAGTCATTGTGCGCCATATGGTAAATAAAAGTAGAAAATAAAATCATCTGAAATTCAAATTGTTGTTTACATCCTGACTTAACCTTTTATTGTTAATTTATAAATATTAAATAATTGTGTCAACTATTACTAATTAATTAGTAAATTACGCGTTTAACTTTTATTTATTTTTTGCTTATTAAATCTATTGATTATATCATAATTTGAATAATTGATTTATAATCAAATTAATGTGCCTATTTCCAGAGCAGACTACAAAGACAGCCTAATTTGTTGTTTTTATTTTATCAATAAGAGGTAATTCAAATTCAAAATTAAAACGACCTTTCTGATTGGCCGTTATAATAAATGTAAACATTCAACAAAGGAGGCTAAAATAAATTCTTTTCTACACAGAGAGTCAAGCGCAGCTCGACCGGCAACACGGCAACTTACATGGTGGAGGGGTGTAACAGTGGTGGGACTGGGACTGCCCTCCCCTCCACTCCTAGTATTATTCCCCTCACGCGCAGGCCAAGTGCCTCAGTAAGCCTCCCAAGCTATACTCGTATTTGGAGGGGTCAGAGCAACAACCAATCAAGTCCAAAAAAGTAAAAACTGAGAAAAATTGAGTTAAAGTTCAAAATTCATAACTTTGGCAATCTTTGACCATTTAAAAAATTTTTTTTTATTAATGTAGTTGAAATACATAAAAAACTTTTAGTGCAGGAAAAGTTAAAAAAAAGTATATATATATTTTATTTATTACCAAGCAAACTTTTTTTCGTGGACTTGGTTGATTGTTGCACTGAACGTTTTCCATTTTTTGACTCTGCAGTATTTAACCAACTCCACAAAAGTTAAATCTGACAAAACAACACATTTTCATTACATTGTCGTGGTGAAAATCGAATAAACTACATTGTCATAGTGACAGGGAATAATTGATTAAATGAACAGTCAATATTTTTAGTCGAGATAAAACATTCTGATTTATTACAGAACCACTTTTACAGGTCAAAACAAAGTAACAGGTTGAAAAAACTAAGTTACAGGTAAACAATTTTATCATTTTCTTCATCAGCCTCCTCATCTACTTCTAAACTTCTTCTTCTTGTAGTGACTTCAACAGGTAAGTTCTTGAAGTACCGGTGGTGGGTGGGGGGTATGTAAGGAAAAAGAGATTGCATGTCACCTTTTTTCGCTTGTGTGACCGGTCTGCGGTTTGGATAGAGAGGGCTCTGTTGTACTTCAGAAAGTGATTGTAAGTTCAATCCTTTTTTAATTTTTGAATTTTTTCTTGGTTTGGTAGGAGCGTACTGCTTTAAGTCCAACTGCCTGAAAGGTTCTTCCTCACACAGTGAGTGTTTGAAGAACACTGTGAAAGGTTCTCCTTTAACAAGTCTTATCCAACGTATGTTTAACCAATTGACAGGTTCCCCGTCAGTTCCCTTTTTTCGATATTCCACACTTTCTTCAAGTTCTTTGGTACTTAAAAATTCTTCTCTTTTCATTTGGTGGACCACGAAACACGGATTCTTGCGTTTTGCTGATTTTATCACTTCAAACCAGTCTTCTGGAACGTACAATTGGTGGTTTTTCTGACTCGCCCTCTCAATCATGCCAAAGTCAGTGTCATTTGGTAGGTACGAGTGACCACCATGTACATGAGATCAATGTTTTCGGCGGTTATTCTGGCCCGTTTACTAGCTTTAACATAGATAGACAGATCTTAATATTACGGTTCTGGCTGCCACAGCTGTCTGAAAACATTGTTATACTTTCATATTCCTTAGCATTTTCTATGATGTGTTTCACCAAACAGCTGGATATGTCCTCAGCACCCCTTCCTCTGATCCTAGAAGTCTAAGGATTCTAGACTTCTAGGTTGTAATAAATGTTATAAACCTTACCTTCATCACTTCCTGGACTCCAGTCACTATCAGAAGTCATTTTAATGCTTCAAAAACAATCCAAACAGACGATAACAACATCAACATAACCTCAAATGGACGTGGTTCGTTGTTGCTCTGAAACTTTGTTGCAGCCTGTCAGAGCATCAACAAACTAACGCATTCTGGTGGCAAATTATTGAACTTTGGACTTGGTTTGTTATTGCACTGAATAGAACTCGATTTTAGACACACGTTACCATAGCAAACTACAAAAATCAAAATTTTGGACTTGGTTGGTTGTTGCTCTGACCCCTCCATTTATCGAAACAGTTTTGAGCATCACAGCAAGGAGCTAGTTAACATAATGTTAAACGATGTAACATGACAAAATACTGTGGTGAAATTAAGTGAACTAAAATGTTGCCTCCGAATTCTCGTATTTTAATGGAGAGTGGTTAAAAAGTAAATTATTGTATTCTCTTTTTATTTTAAATGCACACATTTTATATGCATTAATTAATTTTAACTAATTAACTCTAGGTGCATGTAGAGTTATTAACATAAGTTGTATACGCACCAAAGATGTAAGATTATTTTTATATTGCCAGTACATCAAATAGTTTTAATAATTGAAATAAACGAAAAATTTCATGTAATATTTGTAAGTCATCCGCTCTTTGTCTAAATTTATTCAAAAAGGCGGATTTTTTCAGTTTTTTATTGACATTCGAGTAGTGAGAGGATTGATTATTTCTTGGTCGGGGGGTTGATTGATTATATCTTGGTCCGGGGGTTGATTGATTATTTCTTGGTCCGGGGGTTGATTGATTATATCTTGGTCCGGGGGTTGATTGATTATTGATTTTTTGGTTTGAGTTAATTCTTTATTGTCTTTGGATTATAGTTTGTTTGGTTAGAGGTTTTTTTTTATTTAATACATATTTTTTGTAATTTATATTTGCGGTAAATTCACTTGCCTGGCATACAGGATGACCAACAGGCAATATCTCCGTAAAAATATGCGAATTATTTATTAGTACTACTGTATTCAACACTACTGTAATAGAATGTGTAGTCCATGTGCGTGTGCGTGCGTACGTGTGTGCACACATGATACTTCATATTTCTACGAAATAAGCTAGGGGATTGAGGTCGGGGAGGGGGAAGGCCGCGGCCTTGATTGGAATGCGGAAAACTCGTCACTAGGTTATCACATCGATGATTATCAGTCATTTAAATGGCTTAAAGGGATTTAAATGTCCGCGTATCCAATAGTCCAACAACCCCGGTACCTATATTAGGGCCCTACCCCACTACCTGTCTTGTAAAAAATAATACCTAATCTATATATTATTTTAAAATATACACACATAACAACAACAACATTCCAGTGACAAATCCTGAAAATGAAGAAACAATATCACACCTTCAAACTCGCTTTATCCGGCTGGTGGGTCTACGACTGGGACATCGCTTCTCTGAAGTTCCTGTTGATGAATTGGCTGTAACGCTGGGCTTGCAATCGCTGGAGTTGCGAAGAAGGACATCTGATCTTATGTTTCTTTTCAAGATCATCAATGGTGAGATTCGCAGCCCGGAACTTCTAGCACTGATTTATTTCCACGTTCCAGCTTCTACCAGATCCAGGGAGCTGTTTGCCAGAACACACCACACCACATCATATGCGCAGCACAGTTCGGTTGCAACGCACAGGAAACACCCTACCTTCAGACATGATTTCTTTAACTGTAGTGCTGCTCGGTTCAAGAGGATGATCACCCAGGGGGAGTGTGGTGAGTCTTGAGGCTTTCTCCAGCTGTAGCTCACTCAATCACCACCACCAACCTTACCAATGTTGTAACTTGTTATTTCATCACACTCATTCGCATATTTTTACTTTTCATTCACACCCATTACAGTCTAAACGTCATCTTAATTGTCAAACCATTTATCATGTCATGTTTATTTATTTATAGATTCATATTTGAATTTGCATATTTGTTAGATATTATTTACGTTACATTTACAAAATATTCATCCTTGTTATCCCTTATATCACTTATACTATATCAATACAAATTGTGGAATTTATTGTATATTTATTGCATATATTTATTTGTGCATGTTAACTTGATTGTTCTCAATTGTATATTGTTATCCAACTAATTCTTTAAGCACTGGTAATTACCATATTTATTAGCCTCATGTTATATTTGTATTTCAACAATTATGGTACTGTATCTTACTGCCTTATGCACTAGTAGTTATAAACTTGCACGTTATCATATCTCAACTGTTACCGTACCTGTGTTAAATTAATAATGTATCTTTTTTTGTTGTTGTCCACTTTCTGTCAATTATTACTTATGTTGTATCAATTCCTATTTTGTCACAATGCATGCCCCTTCTTTGTTACCCATAACCACCCCGAACAATAAATTGCAAAACAAAAGAAGTACAAAAGATCAAGTACCAACTAAGTAGGGGTGGATTGGAAGAAATTGGACCAGCATTTACTCTATTTATACATTCTGCTCTCTATTTTCAGCCAAAGTTTCTTGTATACAATTTGTTAAAAAGGCATATGCCAAAAAAAAAAAAACCTCTAACCAAACAAACTCTAATCTAAAAACAATAAACAATCAACTCAAACCACTAATTAATAATCAATCAACCGGACCAAGAAATAATCCACCCTCTCACTACTCATTCGGTTAGCTTTATGTTTATACTTTTCTTTTTTAGTTTTAAATTCTAAACTGAATTTATTTTAAAAAGTAACAAATACTATATTCAGTAGTAACATGTGCTGGTTGATAAATTAAAGTATAATTTTGTTAATTCAAGAAAAATATTTTCTTGTTTATCAATAAAAAAGATAACCGCTAACACTAGTTTTTCAAATAGTTTAGTTAAATTATTTTATTGCTGTTAAAAAGTAACATAATACGGTTTATGATAAATACTAACGTGTAATACTGTATATATTATTACAGTACTTGTACTTTGTCTTTATACAATGTTAACGATCAATTTTATCTTTACAATTTATAAACACTAAGTTGTATATTGTTTATTATGACAGGTTTTGCAAGTAAGTTTGTATCATAAATATTACTGTGGCCTAATACATTTTGTAAAACAGAAACCTTTATCACTTGCAGGCAGTCAGCCATGTAAATGTATCAGGTAGACCAGTCGGGTCGTTTTTATTTAACTAGCGATCGCTCTCCCCTCATACAATATTCATGTTTCTAATATTCATTTATTTCATTTCCATGTTTAAGTCCCCTATTACCTTGTGTTCTCTCCTGTTTGTCACCCACGTAAACACTTGTACTTTTCACTAGTGCTAGTACTTACTGTATTTTAGATGTGTTTTTCTTACGCCTAGACGATATGGTGAAGGCTTATTTTATACATGAGACGCCGACAAAGCTTTGTGCGTATTTTAAAACGAATATGATTACTTGAGGGTAGGATGAGTGTGGATGACCAGTTTAGTCTGGATACCAACTGAGTTCGACTGTTCTTCAGAAAAGCCCAATAGCCAGGGCCATACGTGGAAACTCGTAGTAGTGTTGGTCTGATTTTTAGCTGATTGACAAACCTGATACTCAATTTTCTCCACTGCACACCGTCCGGACACTGACTACCGTCCAACATGGACACCCCAGACTTCTGATGTAGTATCCACGCTGATATCAATCAAACAATGGATCATTAAATATTGGTCACTTCCTTGGTTTATAGGCAAAAATTTTAAAAATAAACTTTGTGTTAATAACATTCAAAATACAATTATTAACCCTCCCACTGTTCACTATGTGTTCCTATAACGTTACACATTTTTACCACCTGTGTGAGAATAAATCAACAAATTGATATAAAATATTAAAAATATTATAACTATAGCATAAAATATATAATTTTACTTGTACACTTAACAAAACGTGTATGTTCAAAAGATTAGTGGATTTATTTATTTTGAAATCTTGTTGAGGTCAAGAGGAGATAAAAAAGTCTTTTTTTTCAAAACATATTTTCAAGTCCACACTTTTTTTATTTTTATATTTACCATGAAAACATTCTGAAATAGCCAATGTGTTAAATGTTATTCACATGTATAAAATATAACTTATATGAACAATATTTACGTAAACAAAAAACTACAATGAAAAAAATCGAATAATGTAGGCCTACTCAATATATTCAGCTGTTCCAGTGTCATACGATAATCTGTGTTCCACATACAAACAATAATCGTCTACTCACAGATATTGAGAGATGCGTGGAGAAATGAAGAGTAAAACGATATGAAATATTCAAAAAAATATTATTGTTAGTAACGGTTTTACGGTAGTTTAACCGAACCGTTACGTAGTTGTCGTCTTTGTGACAACTAACATCGAAAGGGTTGATTGAAAACCGTTTGGCATCTGTTCTAATCTGAAGCTTTAACTCTCAACAAATATAATTACTGTTTTGGGAGGAGTGCAAATAACTTGATTTTTTGAACGTGTAAAATTGGTTATTGACCTTAGATTATTTAGGCGAGATAAAAATAACAGCGTTTCCCCATGAAAATAAATATAATCTATTCAGGTTTTGCGGAGTGAAAGAATATGGAGTACACGAAAATTAAAATAAGGAAGCCTATACTATAAAGCTTATTTACTATATCTGTGGGAATTGTCGAATAAACTGATTTAAACATCAATTTAACCATCCTTTGATTAGATTTAATCTCTTTATTACAGCCAATTTAACAAGTTCTAATGACGTTAATAAAACAGTAATTACACTGCCTTTATGAGGACGGAGATTCAGTGATTACACCCTTCATTTACACCCCCCATCCCACCCCTCAGGCACAAACTTGAGTTGTTTCACATGAACTACTATGGATGCAACGGTTACGTTACAAAAATTAAATTTAGCCAAGTGGATACCGGCTGGTAAAAGTCAACTGGCAATTTATGCTTTCAGAAATGTTTTAAGTGTTAAAACATATCGTCATTTTTAGTAATATACAAATAAAGCTGGCACTGTGGTGTAGTGTTGTAATCCAGTTACTCAGGGGCTGTGTTGCGGACTTTGTAACGATAGGTTATGTTCTCAAATTTCTACATACTCTTGAGTGAGTAATCGTTTTGAAATATAGTCAAAATAGTGACTGATGACGAGAGGGGTTTTACAACTGTCGAAACGTTGTGTATTTTCAAAAACAATAATGAACAATTATGATTGTTCTATAACTGCATTTACAAGAGGACGGTTGGGACATATACGGGCAGCGTCTGAAACGACATTTCTTTGAACTGCAATACCGACGTACGTCCGCTCAATGGTTGCCATAAGCGGAAATACTCTTGAATACGCTTAATATTTTCGTGTTGGGTGATGGCCTGAAAAGAGAGTCGAGTACTTTGCTATTTAATCAGTTTGCCGAAAATCAGGCTTATATCATGTGGTTCGGATCCCACTATATGCATAAAAAATATCCAGGGAAAGTAAACTAACTTGTCAAACCTATTATTGACATAAAAACCAATTTATTAATGAAATGGTGTACTTTCACGTAAATAATAGATCTGTGAACAGGTAGTTCTACTGTTGTAATAGTACACTGGTAGAAGATGGAGGAGCGAAGAGTAATGTGTAAACAAATGAATCTACAAAAATGCATTTCTAACATGATTAAGATACTTTTATTTTTGTTACTTCTCTGATCACAGGCCTTTGCCAAATCATAAGTAGCCTGTACATAAAATCTTATGTTTAAAATTTTTGTAGCATTTTTAAATGAACCAACTTAGTAGGCATAACTAAAAATATATACTGGGTAGAGAAAAATATGGAACCGCTTTCACAACAAAGTTATTTTTCCAAAGATAATTTTATAGTTTAATTGTTTGATAAATTTATCTATTTGATAAATAGATAATTTTATCTATTTGTGTTACATAAAGTACAATTTTTTATCAGAATAATTTACTTAATACGTTACTTAGCGGAGAAATAATATTGTTCAAAATAGTTACTTTGACATTCAAATGACCGCTACTCTGGAAATGATAAACATTTCGAAGTCCATTGTAAAAATGATTATGTACGAGATTTCATCTTTACAAGTGAAGTTATACAAAAGTTCTGAAAGCATTTTCGTGTTTTTTTCCACCTTGTATAATAATATTTCAAGATTACAATTGGATCATTGAGGTTCGTCTGGAAGATTCCTGAGAGAGAATATTTTCAACAATACTAAAATATTGTAATTGCAATGTCATCAACTGTTCACATTTTCTGAATTGTAAATAATCCGCTTATTTTGCCCGTCGAATTTGAGGATTGTTGCCTATTACCAGATATATCTACTAAGGGTTTAAGAAAAAGACACTTTGATGTGAATATACTAGCAGACGTGTGTTATCTGTTGTCATAAATGTGAGTGTATCAGATCTTTCATTCTGTAAGTCACGTTGGAGTTAAACCGCAAATCAGCAAGCAGTTTTAGTGCAACTACTCACTCCACTGTCTCGTCTCTTCTATCCTAATATTAATCTAGTTTAGAAATAATAAAAATAGTTGGAAAAAAATAGTTGGAAAAAAATAGTTGGAAAAAATATATAACACCTACTACCCCAAAAGCAACATGTCTAATTCTAAAAAAAAAAAAAAACGCTTAAAATGCAAAAGAAAATATTGAGTGGCTTGAAAAATCCACAAGGGAAACAATAAACCAACTTGTGAAATCGTAGTATCGATATTAAATGTCGATACCATTTATGAATTAAAGGTATCACAGTGCAGAGAAGAGTACTAGTGTACGAATGGTAAACAGATAAGGTGTAATGAAAGTTTCATTTCAAACAGGGGAAGTTGCAAAACAATTTGCGGAATGTTGTCTGAGGGTTGAAGGAATGTTTCAAATGAATTGTGTACAAAGTGGCAGAAACATCTCGACACCCGTCATTGATCCTGCGACACGTACTCCTTCAATGAAATCACAGCCGTCTTTAAAGGTTCTCCTTCAGGTATTTACGTTTTTACACAAAAAAAACACAAGTTCTCTTGGTAATATTTTACAAGATTATTTTGTTCACTCTTTGAAAACTGTGTAATTGTATTAAATTAATAGATGTAGCAAGCTGGATTTTGCAATTATTATCATTATTGTAATACGATTCGTAATATACAGGGTGGAAAAATGTGGAAACGCTTTCACAACCTTATTTTTTCCATTTGTAGTTTTTAATAATTGTGTTACATAAAGTATAATTTTTAATCAGAATAATTTACTTAAAATCGTTAAAAATCGGAAAAATAATATGGTGCAAATTAGTTACTTTGGAATTCAAATCACCGCTCCTCTGGAAAGGATAAACCTTTCGAAGTCCGATTTGCGGCAATTAATTTCTCTTTAACAGTCCTTTTATTTGATACCAAACTATACCTAGGCATACGTTGATGATTTTCGTTCAACTCTTCGCGGGCCGTCCTATTGAAAAGATGAAATGTCTGTAATGGCATCAAAAAGTATGTTCTTTGTAACCATGATTTCACTTTTACAAGTGAAGTCGTACAGCAGTTGTGAAAGCGTTTCCATTTTTTCACACCCTGTATATAACTTAAAACAGGAAAGAATCTATACAAATGACTCTTCAAAAATAGATTTTTAGTCTCACGTTTGAAATTTAATAAGCAACATTTATTTTAATCACTTATCTAATTAGAGACCATAAAAAATTATGAATAGCCGTTATTGTTAACTGTACTTATTGAATATTTAATAGTAAAATGCCGGTCGTAGAGATATGGACGAATATGAAAAACGAATGAGTTGTATGAATGTGGGTGAACGGGTGTAGTCATTGTTACTAACGGAGGTCGACTCTTCCTTACAAAGAGCCATTTATTAAATGGCCAATAGCCAGTGCGACTAAGGGACATACAGCTTTACGAGGAATCCGAGCCACGTAGTATCGGTCTTATATTCAGTTAACTGACAGGCCTGATACTAGTCTCTCTCCTACACAGCATTTGGACACTGACTACCACCCAACACGGACACCACAGCGTTCTCCAGTAGTGACTACGTCGATAATAAGTTTTTTAAATGTCACTTTCTAACTATAAAAAAAGTATATACATACATATAATTATAAATATTTATAAATTGAAATATACGTATAAATGTATCGGGACATTTTCAGAGCTATTAAAGAAAGAAAGAAGTGATTGTTGCTTTTAATTAAGAAAGTAAGGAATATTTGTACGTTTAATATTATTTTACACACAATGTTGTATTTATTTAAAAAGCATATTTTGTATTTCCGCTAATGGCACAAGCAAAATATTTATAAATTAGATAATACCATGATCACTCTTTTATTTTCCGTAGAAGTAATAATTTCTTTTTTAATTGTTGCCACATCTAAAAAATTCATCGTTTAGTGCAGCAAGCAAACAAGTGGATTGCAATTGAATTTACGTTCAAACCACCATTTTTTAAAATTGCTTTGTCAAGCAAAATGTACTTCTGCAAACTAGGCGCCTTAGTTAAACTGTTGGCGCATGTGTTTGGAAAACATTTGAACAGAAAAGTCAAAAATAGTAACAATGAGTGAAATAGTTTCACAATGCTATGTAAAATATTTAAAGCAATCAAGGTTTAAAACTTGGAACAATAAGTGAAATTAATTGGTGTGTGGGGATGATTACTGAACGGATTTTAAATTATAGTTTAATAAATGATATGAATTATATTAATAAATAATGCATATATAATAATTAATTAATAAGGTAATGAAACATGAATTTTTTAAGATTAAAAAGATAATAACGATTTATACATGTAGCTAGAAATTTTTATAAAATATTGGCCCAAAAACTTATCTATTCAATATGTATGTAGAGATGGCACATTCCAATCTTCTCAGCAAATGTGAAGGGAAATTGTATTTCCCCCCCTATACTTATCATATATTTACGATTATTTATTTATATATTTATAATTATATATTTACGATACCTATCTTTTGTTGAGGAAATCCTTTATCATATAGATTTCTTGTAGACTAAAATTATTACAATACATAACTTTAAATAGGCCGATAAGAAAACGACATTTTTAACGCACTTGTGCGAGTGAGATACACATATTCCCCCACTGAATAATTCCATTTAAAAATTGTCATGTCAACCAGTGTGGTAGGCCGCGTCTTGTAATCACTACACATTTATATTACAAGATTTCCATTAATGGTATACCACTGAGGTGTTCACAGTGGCTATAAGAAAGCTACCTCTCTTTCTTTTTTGTATCTGTGGTACAGCCTAAACTTTAGTGGGGAATACAGGTAACATATACAAAAATATAAATTTAAAGTTATTCATTAGTGAGCTTTGTTGTAGACTAAGTAGTTTTGAAATTATTCATTTAAAAAAATCAAATAATGCAAGTAAAAATCATGTAATAGATTTATAAAATTCTAGGGGACACCCCTGCACGCTTTGCGTGTCAACCCCGACTCTCGCTGCGCTCGATACTCCTCGGCCTCGGCATGTGACTTTTGACTATAAATAAGTAGATTAACTCTATAACGTAAAATCATAACATTAAATATATTTACAGAATTTCAACTACACTACTTGCGTTGCTATCTGTTTAATAGTAAAAATACGCAATTGTATTACTTGGCCTATTTCAAACGTGTTCATTTCATTTGTTTTTGTTAAACAGTGACGGTAAACTCGCATTAATAGGATAATGTCAAAAATACAACATAAACTATTGAACTCTATTATAGTCTGGTGTCAGTCGAATGGTATGGACTTGAATGAAAAGAAAAGCGCCATTATTACCTATTTTAGAACTGAATCTCCTGTACTATATGACTACATGCTTCTCAACTCTACACTGACCAGCGATCTTGGCATTGTCATGTACAATGATCTAAATCCGCGGAATCACATACATGTAATAATAGGGCTACCTCATTAATGTGATTCATATTCCGAACATCAAAGGAGTTCCAGTCTCCATCAACTATTACCACACTATCAAAACTCTAATACGCACGATCATTGAATACTCCTCAATAGTTTGGAGTCCTTACCAGGCTGGACTTATTAGAGCCTTAGAGCAGATCCTGATCCGACTGATAAGAATAGTTGGCTTACGGCTTGGATATCGTTACCTTGATGTGCCTGTCGATGATCTTAGATGTACCTTGGATCTCCCCCTACTAAAGACTAGAAGGAAGATGACTGACGCTCTATTTCTACACAAGCTGACCAATGGGATTATAGACTGTCCAGATCTACTGACTCTTGTTGAATTTCGGATTCTTAGCACCACTAGATCGCAGGCGTGCCATGCCAACCCTATACAGCTACCACAGCAGTATTCCTCGTCTGATGAGAATTGAAAATGAAATTACAAACGATATAGAATTGTTCGGGTCGTCACACATGTCATTGCGAATGTGTCTTCATAGAATATGGATTACTAACGCTTGTGATGAGTAGCCTGTATACAAGCTGTTACTAACGCTTGTGATGAGTAGCCTGTATACAAGCTGTTACTAACGCTTGTGATGAGTAGCCTGTATACAAGTTGTTACTAACGCTTGTGATGAGTAGCCTGTATACAAGCTGTTACTAACGCTTCTTATGAGTAGCTTGTATACAAGCTGTTACTAACGCTTGTGATGAGTAGCCTGTATACAAGCTGTTACTAACGCTTGTGATGAGTAGCCTGTATACAAGCTGTTACTAACGCTTGTGATGAGTAGCCTGTATACAAGCTGTTACTAACGCTTGTGATGAGTAGCCTGTATACAAGCTGTTACTAACGCTTGTGATGAGTAGCATGTATACAAGCTGTTACTAACGCTTGTGATGAGTAGCTTGTATACAAGCTGTTACTAACGCTTGTGATGAGTAGCTTGTATACAACCTGTTACTAACGCTTCTTATGAGTAGCCTGTATACAAGCTGTTACTAACGCTTGTGATGAGTAGTCTGTATACAAGCTGTTACTAACGCTTCTTATGGGTAGATTGTATACAAGCTGTTACTAACGCTTGTTATGAGTAGCCTGTATACAAGCTGTTACTAACGCTTGTGATGAGTAGCCTGTATACAAGCTGTTACTAACGCTTCTTATGAGTAGCATGTATACAAGCTGTTACTAACGCTTGTGATGAGTAGCCTGTATACAAGCTGTTACTAACGCTTGTTATGAGTAGCCTGTATACAAGCTGTTACTAACGCTTGTGATGAGTAGCATGTATACAAGCTGTTACTAACGCTTGTGATGAGTAGCCTGTATACAAGTTGTTACTAACGCTTGTGATGAGTAGCCTGTATACAAGCTGTTACTAACGCTTCTTATGAGTAGCTTGTATACAAGCTGTTACTAACGCTTGTGATGAGTAGCCTGTATACAAGCTGTTACTAACGCTTGTGATGAGTAGCTTGTATACAAGTTGTTACTAACGCTTGTTATGAGTAGCTTGTATACAAGCTGTTACTAAATCGGATCGTAACTATCACACTAGGCAATTTGTTTTTTATTAATTATGTGATTTTGTAACTTGATTAGTATCAATACTATAACTAACTAAATTAACTACAAATTATTTATCTATGACTTTTGGATCACTTTAATTATTATTATGCCAGATAAATGTTAATTAATGTTAAATAAAATATTGTATCTAAAGACATCCTGTATAATATGTATATATCACAAAAAGATTTACCGTTGACTGAAATAAATAAATAAACATGATTATTTATTTATAAAACAGCTGTTATTAATTGACTAAAATCAACCCTATGTTATTCTTATGGAAAAAAAGAGATTTCTGAGGGGCTCTTTCTACCTCTTAAGAATGTAATTTCGAAAAATCTCTTCTTAGTGAGTCCCTTCGATACTAAAGCTAACTTCCTTTCAAATTTCGTGTAAATCCGTTCGGTGGTTTTTGAGATTTCGTGATGAGTGAGTGACTAAGTCAGTCAGTGGTATTTGGCTTTTATATAGATAGACTAGGGGACACCCCTGCACGCTTCGCGTGCCAACCCCGTCATCACTCGCTAAGTTCGTGAGGTAAGCTCGGTCTTTGGCCTCGCCTGGGAACTCTATTTTTGGGCCCTTTTATGGAATTCGGCCTACGGCTTCACCAAGAAACTCTGCTACTGGCTCCTTTGTGAAACTTGGCCTACGGCCTCGTCGGGGAGAGTTCGGCCTGCGGCCTCACCAAGGCACTCTGCTACAGCCCCATTTATGAATGTCGGCTTGTAGCCTCGTGAGGAAGATCGGCTTACTGATCGCTAGAACTTTTAACCAGTTTGACCATGAATTTTGGGTTTTGGAGCAGTGGAGCCCCTAAACACAGGGATCTCTAAAATCTGATGTTAAATTAGTATTTAAGAGACGAATGCCTTTAATTTGGTACTACACTCGGGTATTAGTTTAACATTACCCAATTTTGGGTTTTTGAGCATTTTTTTAAGGGGAGGGGCCAGAGCTCTTAAACTTCGTCTCTTCCGAAATACAATGATATGATGTTATTTGGGAGACAAATAACTAAGTTTGATACTCCACTCGGGCGTTTTATTTTAGTATTACCTTTTTTTGTTTTCGGAGTTTTTTCATACACCTCTTATTAATTACCGTTTTCAAAATCTGATGGTATTTTTGGATTCAAAAGAAAAATAGCCTTAATTTGATATCCCACTTGACAAAATAGGTTCAGTTTTTAAAATGTTTATATTTTCAAACATTTACGTTTTTGGGCCCGCGATACCCCAAATTTTTAAGTTTTTACGCTAAATTCATATATGAGGTGCGCGTTTGTAGAACTGTGAAGGTTTGAAACTTTTACTGGAGATTTTCCAGAAATACTACTTGTGATTTTCTCATAAGAAATACATTGGGGCAGTTTTGTGGGTAAAAAAGGCTGCCATTTTGGAACTATGAAGAATTTGTCAAAATCCCTTCTTATTGCACGCCTACAATATAAGACTAATCATCCTATAAAATTTCAGCCTCGAAGGTTTAGTGGTTTTCGAAAAACAGTGATCAGTGAGTGAGTGATATTTGGCTATATATATATATATATATATATATATATATATATATATATATATATAGAGAATGTTTTGTAATTACACAATTTCTTTGTTTATTGTTTTTACAGGCTGTTATTTTATTTATATTTTATTGTTGAACAGAAGCTTGACTTGTAATTATTTCCGGTCCGATTCCTACTTGAATCGTTTATGTCGAACAACCTAACACGACACCATTATTACTAATATGATTTGACTGGTCCAACGCGTGAAGGTTGATTTCCCGCGCGTCAACAGCTGTTCGGTTCCCGCCAAATCCGGCCCTAACCGCCAATCAGTGCTTGGCAAATAGCTTTGTTTCCCCGGAGTTCAATGGAGGGCTGATTGTTTCAATCCGCTGACCTCCCTCTTTTGACCGTCCATTATTTATCCACTTGTCCCCGGGGGTTCTTTATGGAGACATATCACTCAATACCACTTGACAAATTTATTTATAAAAGCAAAATAATTTATTGACGCAATACTTTATTAGTAATATAGGGTTGAAAACAATGTTCCGTATACAGAAATATAAACTCTAATGTAAATATTTGCGAGCCAAAAATACAGTATACACTTACACTGGCATGATCGAACTACTTTGCATCCCCCTAAAGAAGAGTTATATGGTTTTCTTGACAATACAACTTTGAAATGCAGGAGGACGGCAGCAGGCTGAGCTTTTATATTGATGTGATAGTTTGTAGAGCACGTAGGGAAGGATAAGCAAGTGTAGAGAACAACCCCGTAGCAAGGGCTGTTTGGCTAGTAATTATTTATTTCTTAAATAATTATTGAAAGAGTTACTAGCACTTATGAACATAAAATTACATCTTGCCTTTATCCTATAACGGTTCCGCCTCACTACCAACAATTATTGATATATTAGCATACATAATTCTATTTATTATTGTTTTTTACTCCATTTTGTTTTTGTTTTAAGTAATCATGGAAACATTGTGTTGTAAAGTTGAACCTATATAACAAAATATGCATTGTAACGGTTCCTTGGTGGAATATATCTCCGATCCCTTTACACCTTGTATGTTATGTAGTGCTACCCTAAACCAAGCACATTAGGCCTACAGATGTAACACATATATGTGAAACTACCCACCCGACACACAACTGCACACCCCTACCGGTCGAAAGATGACTCTGTGGGAGGGGGCGGGTGGATACATTCCTCTCATTTTGTAAGATTTCATTCCTCGTGAGAGCTAGATAAATTGACGATGTAGTTCAAAGATTATGGAATTTAACAATAAGAACGTTACAGTTTGTCTAAATTAAAGCTAGACAAAACCTGAATATGATTTAGTTTCCTTTTTGAACAGTAGGGTCTCCTACGTAAAATAACTCATTAACAGTAATGGTAATTTGGTATTATTAGCGCTAGGTCCAAGCTGTAAACACAATTTGCATGAATACATGAAACTAGACTACATTTTTAGTTTATATTCGTAGCTATGTCGGTAGCGTAGTTGGTTAAAGCCCAGCTTCACAATCTATATGTTCTCAGTTCGATCCCAACCAGTGTCGTAACACATTTTGAAAGGGATCGGCTGATAACCACCGGTTCATTCGTCATTAGGCTATTGATTAATTACCTTCAAATTAATATTTTGCCTTAGTATTAAGAATGACTTCATTTGCTCATCTACACTCATCATACTAATTCGAAATCCATATTCGCCCATATCTTGATGATCGCCATCTCAAAGAATAAGTAAATAAAATCTTTTGAACACATATGTAATATAAACGTGTCTGTATGGAAAATAACGCTAAAAGTGCACAACTTAGAAAAATACACTATACAGTTTATGTAATTATTTACGATGTAATGTAGGCCTACTACTAGGCTAGTCCACGTGGAGTTATTGAGCCCACGTCTCTCGACTGCGGTTATTGGATCTATTGGCTTGAACCTCACGTCTGCCCATCTGGACTGATTTGTTATTTATCAATAACGTCTTTCCCCTGACAGTCGTCTGTTCCAGAAACTCTGCTAGACTTACTTCTATAACTTACCTAATTTATCGTATATCCCTGGAGACAGAGGATTTTATGTAAGAACCCACGTTTTTGTACTACATAATTTCCCTACAATTACGTTTTTACTTATTTATTTTTTAATTTTTTTATTCTTAAGACGCCGATTTGATATGGGCTTATACGGATTCCGAATGAGTGTGATGAGCGTTCATGAGCGAATGTAGTTAGTTACTAGCTAAGGCCGACTATTCCTTGGAAAGTGTCATTAATTAATAGCCCTATGACAAAGAACAGCTGGTGGCTATCAGCTGATCTCTTTCAAAATGTGTTACGACTCTGATTGGAATCGAACTTAGAACCTTTAGCTTATGAAGCTGGGATTGAACCAACTACGCTACCGACCGATTAGTTTAATTAACCAATAACCAATTAGGCTATCGTAGATTAATTGTAAAGGAAAAGAGCCGTCTGTAAAAGCTTTACACTATACATAACACTTCATGTTCACAAAACTGTTTGCCCTGCGTCCCACTGTTTGTCCTTCGTCCCACCGTTTGCCCTTCGTCCCACCGTTTGCCCTTCGTCCCACTGTTTGTCCTTCGTCCCACTGTTTGGCCTGCGTCCCACTGTTTGGCCTGCGTCCCACTGTTTGCCCTTCGTCCCACTGTTTGCCCTTCGTCCCACTGTTTGCCCTGCGTCCCACTGTTGCCCTGCGTCCCACTGTTTGTCCTTCGTCCCACTGTTTGTCCTTCGTCCCACTGTTTGCCCTGCGTCCCACTGTTTGCCCTGCGTCCCACTGTTTGCTCTGCGTCCCACTGTTTGCCCTTCGTCCCACTATTTGCCCTTCGTCCTAAAAATGCCATAAAGTACTACAAACAGTGGCATTACTACGCATATAAATAGTTTTTGTTTTTTTATTTCTTTACCGAGATATGCAACAAATTGATAAAATGAACAAAGCTATAGAATATGAAGCTTAAAGATATAATATCATTGGTGGCTCAGTGGGCATCGTACTGCGGAGGGTAAGGTCCAAGGTTCGAATACCCAACTGAGCTAACGGTTGAATGAAGTTCATGCACAGGCCTGCAGTCCGTTTGAACATGCTTATAAAGTTAAAAAAATAAAAAAATACCATAAAACAAATCAATTACTCCGGAGTGTACAGTTTTTGTCTATAGTACAGAGGAAAAAGAGACAGAGGTCGATCTAACACTGCGCTGAATTTGTGCTGAGTAGTTCTTTATTTAGTTTGCCGCGTGACGGCAGGGCCAGCACCTTGTCAGTCAAACCTTTATACCCTGAAATACTCAAGGATAAACGTACCAATTATTACTACAGATGTATAAAGACGTATATTAGTTGTAATCTGTAAATAACTGCCACTGACACGTTCGTTGCGGCCATAAGAAAACGACCTCTGTATCTTTTTTCTCTGTGCTATATTGAAGCGATCCTTGACTACTGGTGGTTGTTTGATTTTTAAATAATTAACTGTGATATTGTTTTGTGAAGATAATCTCACCCACACTGTGCCTGGACATCGTTTTTCTACATAATCGATGTATGTCCAGTGACTTACTACCACTATTTTTATTTGACAAAAACACATTTCACAGAAATCAGCTGCAACCTCTTGCCAAATCGACAACAAATACCATTTCTGTTTAAGTTACAATACCTGTATTTGCACGTAAGCTAGGCCTACATTAAAATTTACAATAATCGTATATAACAATAATAAAAGCATATACAGTAAAATTCTTTTTAAGCTCCCTAAACTTTTCTCACTATTTTATTGTCGTAGAACAGCTGTATTTTCGGTAAATTTACATCTGAATGCTGTATTTTAAACACTCTCAAGTAGAATGTTAGCAAATTTATTATTATTTAAAATTTGTTTATGTTTAACATATTTTAAGTTTCTTATAAGTCATTTAACAACTATATCCTAAATTCAACTGCGTTGGGAAAGGTTCTTTATTTAAACGTTTAGCCTTTAATGACTCGTGTACAATTCTCTCATCCAGTAATGGGCATGGCACCCCACAGTTACAGTGTCTGTTCAAGTTAAAATTAGCATTTGCGGAACTTATTCCGAGAGAGGTGATAAAATCTGGCACATTGAAAGCCAAAGCGGCTGTGAATAGAGATGATAGAGCTGGTAGGGGAGGCCTCCCCACCCTGCTGGTGCCCCTCCCATCGGTCGATACCCCCACCACGTCGGCTCTTCATCCCCTGGTCTGTAGAAGGGAGTACTTACACCCGCCAGCATCAGTAAAGGATCTACCTTGGTCGAGGTATGGTCTTCAGTCAATCTTATACAAGAATTTATCGATTTAGCAACTCACAATTTAATTTCCCAATCAAAAGTAGGTTTTCTTGGATAGTTTTTTTTTTTTCATTGCATTTTATATGGAAAAACAATTGCATTATAACTTACACTTTTCTTCTACCGATCTTACCTCAAATCGATATATTCTCATGAGTTGCTTTTTTCTTCTTCACCTCCAGCCATTTTGTCATCATATTGATGAATACGTGATTTCAAGTGTTTTTATCTTCGATATTTGACTATGTCTTTATCAAAAACCATTCATACTTCTTTCTCACAGAAATTGATTGTTTGTATTGAAATAACTGTAAAACCTCGTTTGTTTTCTTAACTATCCTTTTTTTGTTAGTCTATTATTTAAGGATTCACAGAAAAGTAATGTGAAATGTTGGCTTAACATTTACTAAATTTTATCTGTTACAAGTATATTACGAGTTGTTGTATATAGGGGAGTGGGTGGAACGACCCTACAAACGTAGTGCATTTGAATATATGTGAAGACATTTATTTAATTGCTGAAAGAGTTTTAACACTATTTATAATCTGTATTAAATTAGTCTTTATTCGAGACGTTATATTCAGATATGTTTTCTCCCTTTAATGTGATTGATGTCGTCAATGTTTGTACTTACGAGACAATGCAATAACTAGCGCCACTGAAAAACGGAGATACCTTTTTTTTCTTAAATGTCTTCTTTATTTTTCCCAGATCGCCGATAGACATGGCGCGAGTGATAATAATTAGACCGGAATGAACCAGCTGGCTATTTAATAACACAATTACTACGGTACTAAATATTCTTTTGTAATAGTGTCGAGATTTCTTCAACCTCCCCATGGATCGGATCTTGAGAGGGGGAAACTCCTTGGAGAGGCCCCTGGAGACGATATATGAAAGAATAGGCTCGACCCCTTTGGGACTTCCGAAATCTGTCTTTCCATTATTGAAGGATCTTGATTCATAAAATATTATACATAGTTGTAGATTTATACATTTAAACTTAAAACAAACATCATGCAAAACTGTGATAAGCTATACAAGGTATTGGATTGTAGGTCAGGCTGCTAACGCATGGTTTCCTTATTAGTTAGGGATCGTAGCTTATTTAGTGAATGACCCGACTTGACTTCAGATAACTCTTGCAGCAAACGATTGAACTACGAGGAGTTTGGGAATGCTACAACCAATGGCGTGACGATGTAAGACAGCTGAAACTATAGCAACGCCTTTAGACCTACATATTGCATTGTTGCCACATTTCAGTTCTCTAAATACACCTGTTTCACATCCTACTAGTTTGATATTGTGAATTTGTGTGTGAGTAAACATATTATGATGGTCGGCTTTTTTATTGTTTATATTGCCTTTTACATATTTATTTTTATTATTTTTATACTTCTCCACTGTTGTACTGTTTGAACAAATTAAAACTACACCTTCAAGCGGATATATACCACAACAAGTGATTATTATAGTCTGTGTACGTCAAACGCAGTACTCTTGGCAACAACGCGCGTCAGAGTACTGGCGTACGATCAAACGCCAGTAAGCGCGCTCATGTCCAGTAGGGACATATATAGTGTACTATTAGGCCTAATGTCATTTTGATTTTCTTCATGTTCCAGTGAATTTCTGTAAAATTTCTCAAGGTAACATCCAGCTTATCATAAATAACATCAATCATCATTTGATAAACACTGGTAGACAGACCATTTGTCCGGGTTGTCTGATAGGCTGTAGGCAGTGTTATGTCACGACCGGAAATAAGAGAGAAACAAAACATGAACCTTTTTGGTTCAATAAATTGCTGTAAACATTTATAAACTAACAAATTTACATTAAATTAAAAATATATTTTGCTGTAACCAATTACTGTATTTGTTTTATTATTTTTCGTATTTTAATGTTTTTATTAGTGTAATAATCGACAATTAAAGTACAATTGTGTACAGTGCTTTCGCTTTCAAGAGTAACTATGCTATTGTATTCCTCAGTACTACTCATTATGATAGGGAGCGAATGTGTGTAGTCGTTGTTACTAACTAAGGTTGACAGTTCCTAAGAAACAGTCATTGATTAATAGCCCAATAGCCAGAGCAACCAAGGGGCCATTACGTGGAATCTGAACCACGTAGTGTTGGTCTGATTTTCAGCTAACTGACAAGTGTGGCACTCAGTTCTCTTCCTTACACAACGTTCGGACCCTGACCATCACTACAACCCAACACGGACACTCCAAACTTCTGTAAAAGTATCCACGTCGATGGCAACAATTGAGCGGGCACCGAGATCAAAAGGGCCGAGCAACAGCCGGGAGGGGGATATTTATTTTTCACTACCACATTTACTCCAGCTGCGTAAGCAATTCTGAGTTTCCTAGTACGCAATATTGTACTACAACTAAATAAATTGTTCCAAAGAATTGACACAAACTTTCCCCAATATTAAACACTAAAAAATAAAAAACTTTGAAAATTATCAGTTTTATTCGCAAATATGTTTTTTTTTTCATAACTAAAAAATTAGTCAAGTTATATACATGCGGTTTTTACTAAAATATTTTAAATTGTAATTTGCATCTTTCCTGAAAATTTAATTAAAATCGTTAAGCCGTTTTTGAGAAAATTCCATTTTTGTATGTTTTTTGCTTATATCAATAAAAAAAAATGAAATTTCAAAAATGTGAACAAATGGTCTGGAGATATTGGCTAATCCATCCGTTTGGTCTTCAGCGAACTGCACATACACACAAACAAATCTTCTTTTTTTTTGTTCAGGGGACCCTAAAATTTATTAAACCCATGCAAACATTTAAACCAACTTGTAAAAAAAGCTTTTTGGACAATCACAATACTTTCTCTATGCTAATGCATATGGGAGAAAGTAAAAAAGAGCTAAAAATTAAATTTTTTTCAGGAACTACATATGTTTTCGGTAAACCTGCTGTACCAAGTTATTGTACATCCATCGGTAAACAATAGGGTAAACGACAGCCATTGTTGGAAGTAAACCCTTTGGCGAGATCGTCTGATTGAGACCTGTAAAGTTGTTCTTTCACTAATTTCCCACGGGCCTGGAGCTCCCTGACAGCTGTTGACTGTATTGTTGATATCACCACTCTACTCCTGCTGCTTAACTACCCCTTTCCACCCCTGCCTTCCTTGTTTAAGGATATTGAAGAAACCTTGTGACTCGAGGACGGTCGGTACAAGCGCAGTGCCGACTCAATTACTTGGGGAAAGTGCTGTGGAGATTGTAGGCGACAAGTTCTATACTCGGTCCTCGTAACACTACGTACAGTACTAACATGGCGGCCGCTCAATGGTTACCATCTACGTAGACACTACTAAAGGAGACTAGGATGTCCATATAGGGTGGTAGTCGTGTCCGGATGTTGTGTAAGGGTTAAGAACTCACTATCAGACTTGTCAATTAGCTGACAATCTGACCAATACTACGTGGTTGGGATTCCACATAAAGCTGAAGGTCTTTTGGTTGCCTACTGTTACGTATTGGTCTCTGAAAGTTGGCCATTGTTTGAACAATCTATCACCAAAAATAACTTTAAAAAACTAACCTAATATACCCAAAGAAGGCTCTATTTAATATGGATCGATTTTTTTAAGATCCTAATCTCCTGAACAAAGATTAGACGTTTTGAATTTGCCCAAACCGCTAAGTCACCGCTGGAATGTCGACGGCTTTATTGTAGACATGCAATTTTATCGCTAGCAAAACATGCTCTTATTTCAACTGTACGCTTTGTGTTTATTATTATAATGAGTTATAGTGAACACTGTATGGTTATTCAATGTCCATTCTAATGGATGAAAGTGGATATTATGCTATTTTGAATCTAAAATCATCAAGAATGATATGTGAAAAACATTATAAAAAGTTTCAAATTTTACAAAACCAACTTATGGTCCACTAGAACACTTCTTCACCAATAAAATAACACAAAGTGTTAGGATACGATCTTTATTACGGACCGAACCGTTTAAATAGAAACCCATGTTTTAGGCGTTTTTCGTGGGTCAAGATTTTTTTACCCTTGACTGAAAATACTTAATATTTTGTTTGAAGGTAATGACAATTTTCGAACTATTTACTGTTCACTATTATTTATATTTAACGTTTAGTCTTATTGTTTTATTATAAAGTTCACTGACGTTCTACATAAGTGTGCTTTCTACTCGGCTGGTATCTGAGGGCTCTGACATGATTGCACTACTTTGCATCCGCGCACAGTAGAACTTTAGTGGTATATAGACCATAAAACGTTGTTATCTAGGAAAACGTCAGCAGGTTGAGCTTGTATATTGATGTGATGGTTTGGATAGAACCTTGGAGGGATTGGGTAAGCAAGCGTAGAGAACCACCCCGTCCTAACTGCACGCTTCTTTAACTGCATTTATTAGGGCACGTTAAAACTAGCGGTTTCTTAGAGAAAACATTTCATCATGTAAAGTCAGTAATGTGTAACTGTGTTTCATATAACTGTCTTATTTTGGTAATTTAAAATAGTTGTAACTTAAATGTGGACATTGCAACCTAAATCTACCTGAAAATCAGTTCCTTGATTTTAGACATTAAGATTTGCTTTTGTTTAGCAACAACAAACAATCCAAATAAAAGATCGTCAACATTGCATTAGTGCCTCTTCGAAACATTAATGTACAAACCTTGTTACAAATACGATATTCCGATATCAGAGGGAATTTCGGTGTAGTCGTTGGCAACCCTGTCACTGTAATGGAATAGTTTGGCTGCTCCAAACAGATGATTCATTTAACTGTTGATGTCAAACAAGAGGTGGTCTGATACAAGTATTGTAACTTCGGTCGACATTGCTGTTGTCAGTAAATAACTGATTACATGATTAAATAAATGTATAAATTAATTTTTTTTTTTAATATATATGTTTTTAATTCTTTTAAAGAACGCCTTATTTGCGCACATGTATGACAATTTTAAAGACAAACATAATGTTGTAGATAGGCTATATATAAAGAAACATAATACAATATCGCATATGTTTAAGAGAGGAGGTCAATAAAACTTTATTTCTCTCAGGTGAGGTGAGGACTAACTTCAATTGTAATTTCATGTGTAGTACGTTTGAACATCAACTAATCACATATTTTGAATATAAACCTACTTTTTACTTTCTCCCATATGCGTTAGCATAGAGAAAGTATTGTATCGTCCAAAAAGTTTTTTTTACGTTATTGTTTTTACAAGATAGAATAAAAATCCATTTATTTTAGGGCCCCCTGAACCTAAACAAGTGTTTTTTTTTGAAAAAAAAATTTTTTTGTCTGTCCTAATGTGTGTATGGGCACTTCGCTGGAGATCAAACGAATGGATCGATTTGTTTAGAATTTGGTATATATATATATATATATATATATATATATATATATATATGTATTTGGACAATATCTCCAGACTATTTTTTCATATTTTGAAATATAAGATTTTTAATTTTTATGGGCAAAAACATCCGAAATTGAATTTTCTCACAAACGGCTAACGATTTTGATTTAATTTTCAGGAAAGATGTGAATTACAGTTTAAAATATTTTAGTCAAAACCGCGTGTTCCTAACTTTAATAGTTTTTGGGTTATAACATTTTTTACGGGAAAAAACATTTTAAAAAAAATGGGTGTGCGTCGGACCACACGGTGGAAGTTATACTTCTTTGGCCATTCTCATACACCCACTCACGCACACAAACAGACAGGATATATAAATGAAATATAAGACATTTTTTAATATTATTCAATATATTTATCTTCAATATATTATACGTGACTTCATTATTATATTATACACCTATATTATCATTATCAGTAATTTCTTCGATTAACAATCGATTAATCGATAGTTCTTAAAAATTTGTTCTTACTTTTCAGCGTGACGCGGTTTCTCGACCAACATCCCATCCCAAAGTGTCTAACGGGCGCAAAGAAGTATAACTTCAAAAACAAAATTTTCAATTTTTATTCTAACGATTTTGTTTAAATGTTCAGTAAAGATGCAAATTACAATCAAAAATTTTGTTTAACTGGTATATTATATATTATTTATTAGTTACCACCCCACTAAGTTGTTGAAGATTGTTTACATAACATAAAATATACGATTAATTGAACATCTGTTTTTGAAATGTTCTTTGTCCATACTTTTATTTAACTAAAATAAGCGTTTTATCTATATATTCCTTAGAAATGTAATTAACTGAACATCTGTTTTTATTTTAAAATCTGGCATAAAGGAAAAGGGAGAAAGTTTGTGCCAGTTACCTGGTACCGTTTGTTAGTAACATCGTATGTTTTATAATCACAAAATAATATTTAATCATGCATTTTGTAAAAGTAACTTATCCATTACAGGTAACTTTATTGTGGAATACGGATATCGGAGTCGAGGAAAAATTAATCACTGTAAACATAGTGAAAATTAATAGTAAAAATAATAATAAAAAGTTGTTATGTTTCACACCTCGCCACGTGTATTGGTCGTCCAGACACAAACATCAGTTAGAACTCCGTCGGAATGCGGGCAGAGAGATAGGGTTGTAAACTGACCTCCCTTACCACCATTTTCATCCTACCCTAGTTTTCTAAACCATTTAACAATTTGTTTTATCTTGTGATTTTTTTTATTATTTATCTGCGTAGGCTCTAAATATGATTACTTGCGTTATTGTACTTTGTTAAATTGTAACTAGTTTCAGAAATTAAACCCTTAAATATATGTGTAATTAGTTAAATTTTAAATTACTGTAAAAACGGTCGGAGAAGTGAGGATTTAATTGTTTTCTGTAAGTACAGTAATAATGATTAAACAATAACAGTTTGATATGAAATCGGATGGCGTTAATTGTTTTCATGCGATAATAGTCAATTAAAGAGGGGTGAATCTGGGGCGCTGATGCAACATTCGCTACAGCGAGTACGATCATTCGTATCGTTACAATATTGGACGTTCTGCTGATCGTTGTTTATTAATTATTAATTTAAATCCAACAGACCTTCGCACCTGATAACTAACAGTGTTACGGCTATTTATTGTTAGTTTGGTAATTGTTTGTTACCTAAAACAAGAGCAATGAATGCTTTCGATTCGATTTCGATTCGAGTGTCTTGATTTTCTAAGAACGAATCTAGTCGTTACATTCAATGGTAATTTTTTATTACTAACTAAAAAGTATTTCTTATTAACTAATATTTAAATGAAAACTGAACGAAAGAGTATCATTTTTACTTTTAAAAGTTTGCTTCGACAATAATTGGGCTGAGAACCACTTTTTAGGAAACTGAAATCTAAGCAAAAAACAACAAAACATTTGATATAGATTATAGAGAAAATGTTTTATTCGCGTTTATATATTTTTTAAGTCGGCACTGGTGGCGCAGAGCTGTGACCCACTTGAGGACAAATTGTTGGGAAGATCGTAGGCGATAGGTTCTGGTCCAATCACGGCGTCCACTCAATGGCTCTCGACATGGACACTACTAGAGATGTTTGAAGTGTCCGTGTCGGGTGGTTGGAATGTCCAGATGTTGTGTAGAGGAGAGAACCGAGTATCACGCTTGTCAATCAGCTGAAAATCAGACCAATACCACGTGGTTTGGATTCCAAATGGCCATTTCTGAGGATAAATAAGGGATGTTACATTACTGTACTTCTTTTCGTTATAATTATTTATTATTTTCTAATAAAAATTTCGAGTTTCAATGAGGAGATAAATACAGTACATGCTGAGTGTCTAACGTGCCAAGACCTACCCAATGAGGAGTGACGGGTTAGTACCGACACCCGACGTGTTGTTAAAACAATTGTTACCGTCACAAGTCACTGGTTATTGTATCAACAATACAACTGCATTGTTGTCGCTGTCTTCTCAGTCTGTGGTAGATGTAATTCTTTTATAATGTTACTGCGTTACGTGAGTTGGAATGGTTTTCACTAAGTGACTGTTGCGGTTCCGTTTTGTGACTCAAAAGGAGCAACAGCGAATTCCAGTCACATACTGTCCAAATCATCTCAACTGCTTTCACCCATACGGTCGTAACAAGTGTATCTGAAATTTATTTGTTTATTTAAATTTGTTTATCAAATATTGCAATATACACAATTCTGATAATCATTGCTTGCTCAAGTTTAAACAGCCCTAATCTTTAGGTAGTATTTTAAAATTTACTGCATTAATCGTAATACAGTTTAATATTTTGATTCTTGTAAATACACTATATCTGCTTATTCGATAATATCCTGCCGTTATATACATAAAAACGTACAAATTAGTGATTTATAATTAGTCCATTACGTGTAAAAATCTATCGTCAGGAACTTATCGTATTTTATAGTAGGTACGAAGTTTCTATATGTTTAATGTTTTAAATACAAAAGTGACGTCTGATAAATGTTGTAGCAGTAGAAATGTGGTGGTTTTCTGTTCTGAGTTCACCATGGTCATTAGAGTTTCAGTGACGATCCAGTGACTGTTCAATACATCCTTATATAAAATACGTGAAGCCGTTTTTTGCAACGCAACTCCTCCTTTATTTCTTAACTGATTGAAACGGTTCAGGTGTCAAAAGATTTGCCTCTGTACGTAGTTGTGCAATAAGGTCTTAATTCTTAGAATTTTTACGCTAAAGTTCGTTTTCGGCTATAATAATAACACTGAGAGAGATTTAGATGAATCGAAAAGTAACAGCTGTTCAAATGTAAACAATGGTGTTTGTAATATTGATGAGGTTAGATCGTTCATAATGTTAAACCAGGGAAGGTTGTAGGCATGGTTTTAATGGTAATCTAATGCAGTTATTTTATGTATCTAATTAATCTTTACCTGTTAAACAAAAACAAATGAAATAAACGTGTTTAGAACAGGCAAATTAATACCATTGGGTGTTTATGATAATAAATGGTAGCAACACAAGTAATGTGAGTGAGATGCTGTAAATAAATATAATATTGTAATTTTACGTTATTCAGTTTACCTACTTTATTGGTAGTCAAAAGTCACTAGCCGAGACCGAAGGCCGAGGTGTAACGAGCGCAGCGAGTGACGGGGTTGGTACGCGTAGCGTGTAGGAGTGTCTCCTAGTAAATAAATATTGGGATAGAGGATTTTTAAAGTGGTGGATTTTTAATGATATTGATTTTAAAAAAATCCAAAATATACTTTGAGTGATTGCTACATTCTAAGTCACATTTAGTGTCCAATGGCATTAATACAGTCAAATCACAGGGAAAAATAAATAGAGGTCTCATCAGTGGTAGTTATATTTAGACTGCAACTATGGTTATGCATCCATGGTAATAATTACGACCTTTATCCTTGATAATGTTAGGGGGTGGCGGAGTAATTGAGTGGCTGACAAGGTGATGGCCCTGCCATCCGCATAGTAAACCGAAGAAATAACTAGTCGACACACATTTAGTACAATATTGGATGAGGCCTCTGTTTATTTCTTCTCTGTGATCAACTACAATATATTATGTGAACATGGTTGGTTGGATAAAACAAGACATCAAACATAAAGGAACTGAATATATCACCCACGATTAGCTGACAGCTTAATTTGATGAAAATTGACCAATTTCATTTTATTCATTTTGTAATATTTACAAACAATCATAATCAATATATTACATCTCAACAATCGATTTACAAATCATCCGAATGCAACCAACCGTTGAATTGTAATGGAGTTATTTTCAATATTTCCCTCTGTCACGGGCCCAAGTTAACCTTTATGACACAAACTACCATGTTTCTGGGTAATATTTGTTAAACGAAAAAATAAAAAATGGATATATTTGCCTTAAAAAAATAAATAAACTGCAATCATATTAATCTAGCAGTCTAGTGCATATTCATTTTATATCGTGCTAATAAATAAATCACCAACTCGAAATGTTTTATTGGATTTTTATTACTTGTCAATAGTTTTTTAATTAGCATAATACGTGTTGGTACATATACAGTACAAGTAAACGTCACACAACACAAATTTATTACAATATAAGCACAAAATGCACAAATATACTACAATACAAGTACAAAATGCACAAATATTATGGTGATCGATTTCGGTGAACCACGATCACCTTCCTCAGACCAGAGGAATTCTTTTGTGAATCCTTCTGGTCTGAGGAAGGTGAGCGTGGTTCACCGAAATCGATCACCATAATATTTGTGCATTTTGTACTTGTATTGTAGTATATTTGTGCATTTTGTGCTTATATTGTAATAAATTTGTGTTGTGTGACGTTTACTTGTACTGTACTTGTCAATGTTCTATAATGTTAGAAAACAAACACTTTTTCAGTTTTTCTAGCAACACTGTAAATGTTTTTTGGGTTCGAGATACAAAAATATGCGTAATAGTTCTATATTTTTAAATGACAATTATAAATAATTATTAGGAACGCCAACTTCGTAACTCGCTGCGCTCGTTACCCTCGGCGTTCGGCCTCGGCGAGTAACTTTTAACTGCAAAATGATACTAGGTTAACTATAGAACGTAAAATCACAATATTATATTTATTTACAGTATCTCACTCGCCTACTTGCGTTGCTACCTATTTATTAGTATAAATACCCAATGGCAGGCCTACTACTTAACCTATTTTAGACGTCTTGATTTCATTAATTTTGTTCAACAGTTGGAGATTGGTCAATGAAATAAAGTAACTGCTGTATTATATTACCATTGAAGTCTTCCACTTCAGTGGGGCGGAGCCCTACTACAATCGAATGTGAAAAAAAAACATGCTTAGAACCTTCCCTGGAGGTTCGATGTAAAAACATCGAACCTCCTCAATATTACAAACACCATTTTTACATTCCGTCAGCTGTCAAAACTCTTGGGAAATCATTATATACTTTTTAACAGCTGTTACTTATCTATTAATTTAAATTTCTCCCAGTTATTCTTATGGCCGAGAAACTTACTTTGAGGGCTTCTCACACCATTCAGGGTGAAAATATTTAAGACCTTATTGCACAACTACGAACAGAGTCATTTTTTTGACACATCAACCGTTTAAATTGGTCAATAAATAAGGGAGGAGTTAAGATGACAAAAAACGGCTTCATGTATTATAAATAAGGATGTATATAATACATTCAAAAACCCCTATTAGAAAACCAATATGTTTTGAACGCTTAAAGAAAGAAACCCCTGTAAAGATAAACACTTGTGGTAATAGAACGATAAATGTAACCCCTTGTCACCAGTGGGGGATTGAGACTTATTGCGGCCCTAGGCCAATTCTCGTAAGCTTCATCCCCTTCACTTTTACCCCATATGCGTTACTATAGAGAAAGTATTGTCATCGTAAAAAAATGTTTTACAAGTTGGTCTAAAAGTCCATTTTAGGGTCCCCTTGAGCCCAAAAAAGTGGTTTTTCGAAAAAATATTGATATCTGTCCGTATATGAAATTTGGTATGTACTGTACGTGTACATAGCCAATATCTCCAATTTTTTCACTTTTTTGAAATTACATTTTTTTTACAGGCGAAAAACATACAAAAATGGAATTTTCTCAAAAACGGCTCTAACGATTTTGATGACATTTTCAGAGAAGATGTAGATTACAATTTAAAATATTTTAGTACAAATTGCATGTCTCTAACTTGACTAGTTTTTTAGTTATGGCAAAAAACATATTTGGAAACCAAACTGGTAATTTTCTGTTTTGATTTTTTTAGTGTTTAATATGGGAGAACTTTTGTGCCAATTCATTCGAACCATTTATTTTCAGAGAAAATTCAAATAAAAGTGAATTTTCATTCCCAATTAACTGTCGATAGTCTCAAAAAATATAAATTGATTTTTAAAATTTAATTATAATACATAGAAATTCTTCAATTATAGAGCAATCCGTCTATTTTAGGCATTTAATTTTTACATGAAATCTCATTTATACAAAACAAAAGTTGCCGCCAAATCAAACCCCACATACATATATGTTTTCCGAAGAAACATTGTGGGTCCTGGATTAATATTACTTTATTTTTCTGTTGTACATATACTATTGTTGAGGTTAAGTGTAAGAGAGGACATGATGGTCCTAACTTTGGCTCACAAAATAAAACTTTTTTCATTTCATTTCATTCAGATATACAAATTAGAATATTTAATTTGTTGATTAACATGATTTTAATTTAATGGTAAAAAAATGCAATGAAATGTTTATGGAAATGTTTAGTGTAATGCGGTAACATATACAAAATCAGCATTTGTTTTATTGCCAGTAATTATTTTGATATTCAGTCTTTGATAATCAATGCTATAAAATGCTATTGATATTTTCGTTTGGATATTTTGCAGAAAACACTATAAAAAGTAAGTAAAGATCTAAAAGCCATCTTTAATTTATTTTAATTCTCCAATCGGTAAAAGAGTATTAACTCTTGTTCTTTTGCCACTCTTGTCCACTTGTTTCTGGTACAGTCATGGTAGAAGTTAGCCTGTCTGAAGAGTACTCATAAAAATTACTATATCACTCATAACTGTCAAACCAGACGTTAAAGTCCTCACCTGGTATAAGTAATAAGTAAAAAATAAATATGGAATAGCTGATAATAAATATATTGAACTAATCAAATTAAAATTTCTTTATTTGGTAGACAGACAGTTACATTCTGCATATAACTGCAAATAAAAGACGCTAGCCACTAAATATTAATGTATTTCGATAGTATTTGTCATAACTTATTAATTAAAAATAATCGAACAATCATAAGCGTTAATTTAAAAACTGTTCAGAATATTGCAGTTCATATAGATTAGTAGATTATAGATTCATGTAAACAGGAGTTACCTCTTAACACTCGAGGATTACGTGGAACATTTGAAATGTACTTGGAGGATAAATGTCAACCATTTGTCATTTATCATCTTGCAAACAAGTTCGTCTCCTGACACTCAAGTATTACGTGCAAAAGTGAATAGTTGAAATGTACTTAGGGGATAAATGTCAACCGTCTGTTATTTATCATCTTGCAAACAAGTTCCGTCTTTATCAACACTCAAGGATTACGTGAAAAAGTGAACAGTTGAATTGTACTTGGAGGATAAATGTCAACCATTTATTATTTATCATCTTGCAAACAAGTTCGTCTCCTGAAACTCAAAGATTACGTGGAAAGGTGAACAGTAGAAATATACTTGGATATTAAAAGGCATATCCCGAGCGAAAAGACAATTAAAAGTCGTCTACAAAATAGGTTTTCTGATCAAATAATCTTTTCAAGTAAAATGGGTGGAAACACTTACGTTTATTTTTCTAACAATTTATACGACATACTCACAGACTGCAACAATTGTCCTCCAGTCGCGGATCAAGACGAGGCTGAAGCGATGAAAATTAAATATTTATTATACATAATATATATACAATTATTTTCTTCTTTATAATTGAATTAAAAAAATAATACAAATTAATTAAATAAAATGAAAACAAAAATTTCATCATGTAATGTATAATTCATACGCTATTTTTTCCATACATATAATTTTTATATAATTGTCCCATAAAAGGTAAGATTTTTTATGAGAGGTAGATCTTTTATAATGGTTTTTGGGGGTTTAAAAAATAGAATACAATCAAAAAAAATTTGGAAACTTTAAGAAGTCATAAATCATCGTATATATACATTTCAATAAAATATCTCAAGCCTTTCATAAACTTTTTCTTTATATAATCGTGAGGGGTGGTTTATTTTTGAAGGGTTGCTCATTTTTAATGAATAATAATAAATATAATACATAGTCAATGTACTAATACATTACTTTTAAGCTGCTAAAAACTTTGTTCCTTTTTTTTCGAGAATGAAGGGGTAGTTTTTGAGAATTTTAAGGGTACAAATAATTTAATTTCATAAATTATTTTATGAAAACTTAAAAGTAACTGTTTCCAACATTTTTGAACACGAATCAAAACTTTGAAATACGTAAATCTAGAATTCTCGAATTTTTTACATACAAGGGTAGTTTTTACCCCCTAGTATAAAAAAGCACACATTGAGACATTTTTACTTTTGAAGTATAGGAACAGATTAGCTTGTATGCAAATTTTTAGGAAAATCCATGCCATCCGAACAAATTTCCAGGTTAAAGCTTATTTTTTGCTTCAATGACTGTACTATTAGTTCTCCTTCCACAATGCTAATAGCATTTCCATCTGTATCTAGAGTAACACTATCCGCCTGAATGTATACTAATGTGTAGTGCTGTAATCCGGCTACTGACGGGGAGTTTACTCTGTCTAATCAACATAGCCGTCGGCGTGGACACTACTTGGAGTTGTCCGGGGGAGAGAAGTGAGTTTTAACTTGGTCAGATGAATATCACGAATCATCTGACCAAGTTACACATCTGACCAAGAACACGAATCACGTAGTATTGGTCTACTACGTGGTTCGTGTTCCACGTTAAGCTGTTGGTCCTTCAGTCGCTCTGGTTATTGAGCTATCAATAAATAGTTCTTTGTAATAATCAATATACTTTAGTAACAAAACTAAACTTGTTTATCTACTATCACCACACTCATTCGCTACTCACTATAATCCTACAGTGATAATAATAACAAATTCATAGTAAACATAAGTAGCCACCTATAGAAGAGAGAACATTTTTTTGCTGTAGTAAATGTAATTGTGCATTTCCTAAACGTGTTTTAAGCATTTCTCCCAGATATATTATAGGCTTGATGTATTTTAAGGAACGTATCGAGAATAGTTTAAAGTTGACAACTAATCAAGAATTAATATACAAAACTAAAATACATCTTTCTTTAGACCCTCAATTCCACTATTTGCTACTGTATCAAGAAAATGAAGATTTGTTTCTTGAAGATCTTTGTCTTCAATATGGTTTACGGCAATTTTATTTTGATAAAACAGTCTTTCGTGTTTGTTTTAATGACTGTGTTTTAATGCTAAATCAGTTTTTCCAATCACGAACCTAATTTGACGTTTAATGCTGAATATGCCAAATGTATTATCAGTATGCTTGTATTCTGACTCTTCCTGTTAAACGCGCCAATTTGATTAAGATACAATCTTTGGAGGTACAAATGAAATTTTGAGAAAGCAAAAGAAAATAGTGAATGGTAAAAAATTGAGAAATCAGTTTTTTCTGTGTTACTTTTCCTACCCTTACGTTCTACGCCACTATTTGCGACTCCTTCAATCGTTTAAACTGTATTGGTTTTATAAATCGAGAGTTGAAGTGATGGATATTGTCGATGCAGAAGGCTTGTTGAAAGGCGGCTAAACTATAACCATATCAGCTGGGCAGGAAATCACTTATCAAGTTTGCAAGTTTCCGATCTCGAAATAGCTCAAACATGAATCATTTTATAATCAATTATATTATATGTTTAATTATGGTACATACAATTGTTATGTTAATCGTCGTATTATCATTAATATTCCAGTTTATTACACACAGCTTTCCAGTGTAATAAGCCGCCTTATTAGATTTGATTCGACATAATGCCAATGTTAATTATATAAAAAAAGATTACAGCTTTATTTATGAACGTAAAATTTTAAACTTCAACTTTTTTTAATAGGATACAACTATCTAGTTCCCATTGAGATCAGATTTTAGTTTTATCCCTTGGTTTAACTTTAAAATACAAATAACTATTCTTCTAATTTAATTTTTTTTAATAACCAGTTGGACAAAATCTAATCTCAGAGGGCATTAGTACCACCTATACTACAAAACTTCTTAAAATTTTAAAAACATTCTTTAAACAATGTAAGTGGGTGACAATTTTTAGTGAAGTAATGTTCAACTGCAAAACACGGGCGTTAGGTATCGATAACTGGCGCTGCCTGGTGGGCAAGTGGGAAGGAGAGTCGACTGCCACGACTGTTCAAATCACACAATGGTTTGGGGACGGACGAAAACCATCTTCTGATAATCGGCCGAGTTAAAAGTAGTTCCACAGTCAACACCCTCAAGAGGGTTGGAGGCTCGATTTTAACAAAATGTTGCATATGCGAAGGCCGTTAAACGCGTTTTTACTAGCGTTTTTCACTCTCCCAACAAGGGCTAGGAAACGATTATATTATTTTTTTTTTTCACTGCGCACCCTACACTAGTGTGTCCGTATGCGTACACTAGTAGTTTCAGTTGGGGAAGTCTCAGTCCGTAACACACTACTGGATATCACACTTTGTGTTATGCACCTGCTTCGTTGTACGTACCGGGTGTTCTAAAAATCTGGAAACCCAATGTTTAATATATGAATAAACACAGAACAAAGAAACTCTTGGATTACGTCCTCACTGTAGTACTTACTAGATTTTTGGTCATTTTAACTGTCCTTTTTCGCTTTGGGGAGACGTCCTATGGAAGAAGTCTGAAAAATCTTAAATGTAAGCGTAGTTCGAGGAACACATTGCCTTACCCCGACTGAAAAATTACTATTCGTTTGGAAATAGCAGCCTCTCAAAGTTTGGCCTCATTGGAGCTTCCTCCACAGGACGTCCGCCAATTCGAAAAGGTAAATTTAAAATGGTCAAAAAGTCAGTAACTACAGTGAGGACGTAATCGTAGAGTTTCATTGTTCTGTGTTTATTAGTATTATATAATTAATATTGAGGAGTTTCCAGCCTTTTTGATGAACACCCGGTATATTGGAAATATACTGACACCTAACATTGAAGACCCTATAACAATGTTAGGGGATAGTTGGTACCAACCCTGGACGTTTAGTTAGACGAACTAGTAAATTTGTCTAAGATATATACATTTACACGATACATACTTCATTGTACATGGGGAGTTTCTATCATAATGCAATCAACAGTAACTGACATTTTTTAACCATACGAGTACTTGTTCAAATGTTTGCGTAAAAAACGGACTGTTGTGATTCGTATTATTTGACCATTATTTATACCCCATTCATTATTGTTGTGACACAGAGTAATAGTATGTAGACGTTCTGTCTGTTGTTGTAAGTAGTAAGTGAAGGCAAGCGCAGTAATATTTTCTTCAGTAATCTTACAACCAAGTAAATCACAGTTTTCTATATTAAAGTTTATTTTCTGTTCAAGGTGTGGCAAGACGTTCCGGATCAGGGAGTTTGTAAGTAGTCGTAAGGGAAAAACATTTGTTTAATATAAAATCTAGTAATATACAGTAAGGTAGTATAGATTTTAAAAGCCAACCCATCCCTTCTGTTAAATAAGACGAATTTCCCATCCATCCAAAATGATTTTCCCCTTCCCAACCTTACACACTATAAAGTGTATTCTTGGAGATTTTAGGGCAAACATACACACTCCCTCCCCCCTGACGTACATAAATTGTCCTTCCCACCACCCTAAGTGACTTGACAGGGGCGTTCGTGTAGGTGAGCTACTTCCTGGAATAAGAAAGAGACATATGCTAATCTTATATGTTTATTTTAGTTTGTGTTTGAAATCAATTTCAAAAACTTAAAGTGCATTAGAGTTTTTGACTGAACAAATACAAATTCACAAAAAGCTTTTATGTAAAAATACGAATACTAAAAATATAATTACAGTATTTAGTAACAATTTTGTTTCTGAACTATAAATTTTTATTTTGGCTTCATATCCAAATAAATTTTTACTTACTTTCAATAATTATTGTTAGCTATTTTATCATTTTTAAGGGGGTTAATTTTTATAAATGTTACTTATTTTTTTTTTGGTGGAATAGTTGCTTAATAAATCCGTTTTTTTTCGGCTTATTTCTTTTAGTTTAATGCTATGTTATTTGAAGGTTATGATACCTTATTTCGGACAATGTAAAAAAGTCTCTATAGCGTGTTCAAGAGAAAGGTGGATTTCGAGCTATTTTCCTCATTCTTCAAATAACAAACGTTAATAAAGGAATATTAAAATTTGTAAATTCATTTATACTACTGCTGTTTGATTTTGTTTAGTAGCGATCTTATTTGGTTTGGCTATCAGACGAAATGACAATATACGACAATTTTAATTTCATCTGCACATCTCAAAATTTACGATTGAAACCTTAACATTTCATCATTTAGCTTAAGTCGGTTTTGATATATACATTTTTTACTAAATCCAATGAAAAGAAATTTTTTGTAACGCTCCAGACAGTATGACTAATATAATAATATGTATCCTCTATAACATCCCCCCAATATTGTGGAATTATTTACTAATCTACATCATCAGTGACTTTAAGTCGATCGTCAAATCGATTACTAAGCCGTTACTCTCATCTTATCTGTAGGACAAACTGTGTCAAGTGTTACTGTACATAGTACCGCACGTACACTCACCCACGCAATCACGGAGACTAGATATCGATCAACCCAAGGGACTGGTGGTGGGGGAACCTTGAGGGAAGGGGCATCCCCTCTCCACCGCCCCTTGACTATTCACAGCCGCTTTGGCTTTCAATATGCGAGATTTTATCACTGGGCCTCTCAGAAATATGTTTAGTGTGAACAGCAAGCCGCTTGTTCGTCCTTTATGTGCATTTCAAAGACTTCTTCCTTTTTCATCTGTGGCGGTTTTTAAACGAGGCGACTTTTTTCTGTACGTCTTTACACGTCTCTGGTGTAAAACCAGTTACGTTCACCTACCTTTCTGTTTAGTTACTGATGTTACTTTTTAAATTTAAACGCTTTTTTTATTCAAGTACTCTATTTACTCAATAAAACTGTTGATTTTAATGTTGGAAAATGTATTTTGACTTCCAGAAACTAATTTACGCTTCAAGAGCAGTGGACTGTTTTCTTTATTGTAATTTGTAAATACTTTATTTATATTTTGTAGTTTTTATATTTACCTTGCTTGATGAATGTCAAATTAGATAGCCGGTGAAGTGCGAGGTGCATTTATGTAAACAGTTAGAGCTTCATGTTAGGTTTAGTTTGTTTATGCTACAATTATAGTCAGCCGCGTCGACTGATTTTAATGAAAATGTGAATTTAACTACGTCATACAAAGGCGGAACTACGTATATGTAATGAGTTCTTTGAAATTTACTTCAAATCAAAAATTATGGCAACGAAAATAAAAACGCCTTACTACTTTCTCATTAGGTAATACCCGCATTACATGTGTTGTGTGTTATTGCTATACGTTGGTCACAATGCTACAAAAAAGTCTTACGATAAAAAGGTCTTATATGATAAAATATCTTACGCCGCTCAGCGAAACGTGAATCTAGATATAATGTTTACTGAATATTTCATACATGAAAAACAAAAGTTTGACAATTTAATTTCAATTTACAATTTTTTTTAACTGATAAGCTCAAAAAATCTGAACTAATAATTACTAATGATATAAATATTCGAGAAGTGTGTTGTGCAATAAACCTAATCTGCACTTATATTTTCTAGCAATAACTGGAAAATAAGTATATTATTTTGTAATCAGCTAATTACAGTATATGGAAGTCGTCTTTTACGTTATAAATGATAAAGAAATGTTTTATAACAGTAAGTATTTAATAAAACAAAATTGTTCTATTATTCTCTTAAAACGCTTAAATTTGATGATTCTTAAAAGCCAAACAACAACGAGCTCGTTAAGTCGAGCCAGTCTACCTGCTCCGCGTTCCAAAAACACCCAAATTGAGCCAGTGCCTTAAATCTGACCCTCAGAACACACCTAATTCGAGCCAGCTATTCAACTCTTTTTCAGCCAAACATTCCGCTATTCCAGTAAAGCTTCATCATAACTAACTGTATTTAGCAAGTTACCTTATATGTAATGTGGTGTGCTCGTGTTATTTAGCAAGTTACCTTATATGTAATGTGGTGTGCTCGTGTTATTTAGCAAGTTACCTTATATGTAATGTGGTGTGCTCGTGTTATTTAGCAAGTTACCTTATATGTAATGTGGTGTGCTCGTGTTATTTAGCAAGTTACCTTATATGTAATGTGGTGTGCTCGTGTTATTTAGCAAGTTACCTTATATGTAATGTGGTGTGCTCGTGTTATTTAGCAAGTTACCTTATATGTAATGTGGTGTGCTCGTGTTATTTAGCAAGTTACCTTATATGTAATGTGGTGTGCTCGTGTTATTTACCAAGTTACCCTATATGTAATACGGTGTGCTCGTGTTATTTAGCAAGTTACCTTATATGTAATGTGGTGTGCTCGTGTTATTTAGCAAGTTACCTTATATGTAATGTGGTGTGCTCGTGTTATTTAGCAAGTTACCCTATATGTAATACGGTGTGCTCGTGTTATTTAGCAAGTTACCTTATATGTAATGTGGTGTGCTCGTGTTATTTAGCAAGTTACCTTATATGTAATGTGGTGTGCTCGTGTTATTTAGCAAGTTACCTTATATGTAATGTGGTGTGCTCGTGTTATTTAGCAAGTTACCCTATATGTAATACGGTGTGCTCGTGTTATTTAGCAAGTTACCCTATATGTAATACGGTGTGCTCGTGTTACTTAGCAAGTTACCCTATATGTAATACGGTGTGCTCGTGTTATTTAGCAAGTTACCCTTTATGTAATACGGTGTGCTCGTGTTATTTAGCAAGTTACCCTATATGTAATACGGTGTGCTCGTGTTATTTAGCAAGTTACCCTATATGTAATACGGCGTGCTCGTGTTATTTAGCAAGTTACCATATATGTAATACGGTGTGCTCGTGTTATTTAGCAAGTTACCATATATGTAATATGGTGTGCTCGTGTTATTTAGCAAGTTACCATATATGTAATACGGTGTGCTCGTGTTATTTTGATAAATTCATGTAACTGTCACTACTATATCTAAGTACACTTATTTCAGCCATACATTAATTTATAATTTTTAACCTAAAAATAATTTTACACTTATGGTAAATGTTGCTATGCTATTCTAATGCGGCATTCATATTAAACCGTAGACAACAATTTTCACTCAAGAGATGTAATTTAAATTCGTATTATATGAACTATTAATAAAAGCATGCAGTACTCTTTATTATTTTATTTGACACCCAGTGGATTTGGAGTGAATTTATCCACTCCCATAGTTCGGAAGTCAAGTGAATCCATGATCCAACGGACCTACAAAACAATGAATTCGTCTCTGATGCAATTCGTCTGCACTATGCCTTACTTGTGCAGCTCTCTCTACTAAAAGCCACACATAAGTTACTTGCTATTAATTATTTTATTAAAATATATTTCAGCTTCTAAGGCCATCCTCCTATTATACCATAATACAAAAGCCTACATGACAATAAGGGAAACTGTAATTTAGAGCTCAATTCCATTAATGTAGATCTATATAGGTATAAATTTACAAGATCAAATTTAAAATTTATAGGCCAAATATATACTTGGTTAACAAACGATATATTATAATAAATATATCTCTTAATATTAAAAACACTAACAAATAATCAATAAGAGAATATTAAACATAATAGAATTAAGTAAGACAAAATTTGAAAATAAAGCTAGAAACTACGCAAAATGAAGATTAAAAAATTGTTCAAATTATTTACATTTCAATTAAGTATCTATATATTGCTTACTTACAAAAACGCTTAGAAGGAAAATACATAGTTCATAACATAATACTTACGAAACATATAACAGTGTAGGAAAAAATTTGAAAATAAAGCTAAAAACTAGGTAAAATAATAATTACAAAATTGTTCAAATCATTTAATTTTGAATTGAGTATTTATATCATTTACTTACAAAACCACTTACGCCGATACTTTAAATCCGATGCACTTCACAAATGTAAATTCACTGATTGATTTCTTTCGTTTTCACTTACTCCGACTGTTTTCAATAAACAACACTTTTTCGCGAGTTTTCCTGTCACTAGTTGCGACTTGACCCTGTCGAGCACTGTTCATACTGATATATATGTCAGTTTGTGTTTGGATCATAGTTGACAAAAAGACGTATATATTTGGATGGTTGGAAGGGCAGGCACCTTAAAACGATCGTGGAAGCTATCGCACGCATTTGTGGACCTCTACAAGTGCGCTGCCCAGATAGTAACTTGTGTTTAACAACGTAGTGGTTGACGTCAGGGTTTATTGTATACAGGGTGTCTTAAAAGTCCCACCCCCCCTATTAACTTTCTTATGAATACAGATAAAGTGATTTACTTCTAGGAATGTTTATATGACTAACTAAGGAGTTTTTTTATGTATGCAAATTTTTTACACCCCCTCTCAAAAGGGGGTAGTTTGGGGGTAAGTCAAAATTTTTAAATAGAAACCCCTATCAAATGACACATCATTTTAAAGGTAATATTAAAAGAAAAAGAATGGCGGAAACTAGAGGTCTCTAACATTAGTCTATCAAATTTGGTGGCAGTTTAAAGTTGGAATTATTTCATAAAACCCCCTTAGTAATTTTAGAACGGGAAAAATGGTCAAAATGCTGAACTCTCACCTCAATTTCACTCAGATGAGATGCTCGAAATGGCTGCCATGAACTTCTTGACAGTAAAAAAGCCTGGATTGAAAACCACGTCTCACATTTTGTAAGATTTCAGGTGTGATAAGGTGGCAGGCCTCTTCGATTCTTGTCCTTAATTCATCGAGGTTTGTGGGCTTTGTGTCGTAAACTTTACTTTTGAGGAAACCCCAAAAGAAAAAATCCAGAGGTGAAAGGTCAGGTGAACGTGCCGGCCACTCTACCAAAGTGCCACGTCGACCTATCTATCTATCGGGAAATGTTTGGTCTAGGAATGTCCGGACAAGCATATTGTAATGTGGAGGAGCACCATCTTGCTGAAATACAGGCTCATAAGTACCTTGTACTACCTCATTTATTGCTGGGACAATGCCGTTCCATAACATGTCCAAGTATTTAACGCCAGTTAAATTACCATCAATAAAGAATGGCCCAATAACAGAGTTTCCCAAAATTCCAGCCCATACATTTAATTTTTGTGGCTGTTGCGTATGGGCTTCAACCATCCAGTGGGGGTTACTGTTTGCCCAATAACGGCAGTTGTGCCGATTGACTGTCCCATGCAAAGAGAATGATGCTTCATCACCAAAACATATCTGTGATATTAAATTATTATTCTCTTCAATCTTCTGCAACATTTGCTCACAAAACTGAAGTCTTCGGTCAGAGTCGTCTTCATTTCATTCTTGATTTAACTGTACTTTGTACGGGTGGAACTTGTGACGCTTTAACACTTTGTGAACAGTATCTTTTGAAATTCCAACATCAAGGGCAGTGGACCGCAGAGATTCATGTGGGTTTGCAGCATAATTTGCTAAAACTTGAATTTGGATCTCTTCTGTCGCAATGTTAGGGCGCCCTGATCGTGGTGCATCTTTGACACTAAAGTTTGTTGAGAATTTGTTTACTAAACGTCTAATGTATGCCCTGTCTACTGGTCTATCCGGATAGGCAGCATTAAATAAACGAACTGCTTCATGAACATTTCTCCTAGCTTCCCCATAGAACAATATCATCTCTACTTTATCTTCATTTGACCGAGCCATTTTTATTAAATATGAATAAAAAGAAATTTAGTACAGTAACTGAACTGAAAGTGTTACACGTACTAACTAGTAACCTAATAAGAGATAAGGAAGGAGCCACTGGTATTCCCAGGTTGCCCTACTGGACTTTGGTCAGACAAACCAAAACCAAATAAATGCTATGTTATTTGTGGTTTTTGGTGTTTGTTGATTCTTGTAATAACTTGTTTTACGATTAGGTGTCATCAGTTTTCAAAACTAACTGGTGGGTGAATGTTTTGTCTGCCTTACAACAATTTTAAATGTAACAAGCTGCGGGGGTTTTATGAAATAATTCCAACTTTAAACTGCCACCAAATTTGATAGACTAATGTTAGAGACCTCTAGTTTCCGCCATTCTTTTTCTTTTAATATTACCTTTAAAATGATGTGTCATTTGATAGGGGTTTCTATTTAAAAATTTTGACTTACCCCCAAACTACCCCCTTTTGAGAGGGGGTGTAAAAACTTGCATACATAAAAAAACTCCTTAGTTGGTCATATAAACATTCCTAGAAGTAAATCACTTTATCTGTATTCATAAGAAAGTTAATAGGGGGGGTGGGACTTTTAAGACACCCTGTATAAATTTAATCATGCTATGTGCAAACATTAAACTGTCCTGTGTGTGTTTCCTGTTTAATTTTAGGTTATTTGGAGAACCCACAATAAATATAAATCGGTGGCCTGTACTCAGGTAGAATCTTGTTATTTCTGCTTGATTACACAATTAGCACGCCTGACTGGAGCTGGTGCGATTTGGGCATGTGGAAGGGGGAGATTTAAAAACCCCCTGAAAATGACCTGAGGTTTGGCCTACAACAACAGCATTAGTGTGGAGACTCCTTCTAATGCGTCAGTTTTGGTGTATTATGTAGGGAGTGGGTACCAGTCGAATTGTTCTCTAAATATAAACAAAGCGCGGCACTTGGGTGAACTACTTAGAGGGAGGTATGAATAGAATATGAATAACATCCCCCAGACAGCTATCTGAATACTAAACAGATGTCTTGGAATCTCTACAGCAATATGTTTGCAACAAAATTACTGTCGTGAAATATTATTTTGGAAGAAGGTGGTTAAATGTTGGCTTAAATGGGGTTGGTAATGGCTGAATCATGTATAAAAACGTAAATGAAATAAATATACAATAGTACCTCTTAAATATTATCGAAAGGAGAAAGAAGACAATTTGTATAAATGTCTACCGTTAGCCATTTGCATGTAAACAAATGGTTTTGGTAACAATACAGCAATGTTTATGTCGAGTTAACTGAACTACTGTGGGCGCACGACGAGAGGAGAGCTGGAGTGGGCCTCAAATCCGCGTTATTCTAGGAGTATCACAATAATGAAGGCGCTTTCACATTTAGGCGCCCTTTTATTTACTAAATACTACAGTATATACGTACAACTATTAATGTTTTTCATTTAGGCGTAAAACTACTAATTATACCGTAAAACCTAATCGGTGTCTTGTGTGGTTCATTAATAGCACGAGGCTGACGTGACGGCGTGAAGCGCCTTCAAAAATAATATAGGCAATTACTCAAGTCTCATCTCGTCATGCGCCTACAATAGTGGGTAGTGTAGAACTTCTATAATAGTAATAAACCTTGATACACGACAGTGTCAGTGCCTTCACCCACGTAAGCGGCAATAACACAGCATGATTGCACTGCTAATATTGCTTACACATAAATTGTACGGAATTTCTCTTTTTGAAACTTGCTGTATTTTGAATTTTGAGACGTTTTCAAACAATGTTCGTAATTTAACTGTAGTTGCACCTGTTCCTGATGTTCCCACATACCCAGGTTTCATGGTGATCGACAAACGCGTTTGACTGTTATTGTTTGACAAACAAACACACAGATAGCAAGCTAAATGTTTGACTAAAATAGCGACTTTGCTTCACGCAGATATTATGTTGACATAAATATAAGCATATTTATGTGCTTCACCGGAATATCACGTTGGTGTTAAGTGGGGAGGGAGACAGTTTTGTTGCCGTCCATTAGATACTTCGGGGTATGTTAAACATATTGCAGCATTGGGAAACAAAAGTGGATTTGCTGTCAGGAGTCACTGGGGAAAAGTGGTTTGTAGAAAGGGGATTTCACTGTGTAATCAGTGTTTGCAATGAAGTTCACTGTAAAAACATGCAGATATTGAGAAGAGGGAAGATACAATTTAATATCAACTCGGGGACGTTCCCTGAATGTTAAACAGGTGTCTCGGAACCCTGCTGATGTCACTTGTGTGAGGGTATGGGGGACGCGACAAAGTGTCTCAACGACAAACTGAGCCAGTTTATTTGGGACTGATTGTCGTTGGGACACTTTGTCCGTAGCGTGCAACATCCCAAGGTGGCTCAGGTTGTCCTTTCGTAAACAGACAAACTGGACCATATTCTGAGTGGTTCAATTTGTCTTTGGGTCACTTTGTCGTTAGCTCACTTTTTCCGCGCTGGATCCAAAGACTTGGATGTTTTTTCCAATCAGTCAGTAGCAGGTGGTTAATCCATAGAGGATGAGAAAACTGTAGGATCTACGTCTGCTACGTAAAGTAAAGCAGTGGACCCATTAGTAAATTCTCAAAATCTCGTGGATATGAGGGAGGGAGTTTTAGTATCATTCTATGAGTAGTTTTAAATGTCAAAACGGCCGTGCAGGGAACTAAGTTACGGTTGATGCGTTTTTAAGGGACAATGTAGAATTCATGTCCGAATTGTCATATCGATGTGGTTCAAATAACTAAATTGATTTGTATTGATTTATTTTGTTATTTTCAAACTTAATAACAAATGCTGAAATGGAGCAGTTGAACTTTATTGATACTTCCTTACAGGAAGAAATATAATCTTGAGGAATAAATTAAAGAACTGAGATAAATATAGACTAGTTTGTTAAGTTGGAATTATTTTTTACATTTATCGAAAAAAAAATAATTACGTTTTTAAAATCTATTCGAGTGTGTAAAGGGCTGGGAGATAAACACCGACAGTTCTCTGACTGTTTGCCAGTTAAACCTTGGCATTGGAAATAAGTTAATACAGTAATATCATCGTGAAAATGTGTCATTCTTGTAAACCAAAAACCAATAAGTAAAATGTTAGCTGAGAAAAAAATGTTATTGTTTTTATTTATTTCTTTCGTATAAAACCAAGCAGATTTGAATTCACCTTGAGTGGAAGTTTATTTCAGAATCAATATACTATATATAAAAGGCAAAGCCCTGGTTCACTCTCTCACTCATAACTAATTCTCCAACTTCCCATGTACTAAATTTTGTACACTGTTTCTTAAGGTCTTAAATAAGACAACTAAAGTATTTTCATCTTGATAAAGTACTCCTATGTGGTAGAAACCGCTCCTAAAAGATTGTTCCATAATGATAGCATTGGGTCGATTTTAGTAAATTAATAACAGCTGTATTTTAAATAAATAAACATGTTTATTTTGTTTGTTTGACATAGTACTATTGTTGTCACAGAACAAAGGTGCTCTGTGATGGATAGTTTTACTTTCTCCCATATGCGTTAGCATAGAGAAAGTATTGTGATCGTCCGCAACAGTTTTTTACGAGTTGGTATAAAAATCGATTTTAGGGTCCCCTGAACCCAAAAGTGTTTTTTTTTTTTTTTTAAACAAATTTGTTTATGTCTGTTCGTATGTGTGTCTGTATGTATGTGTATGTGTATGTGTACGCTGGAGACCAAACGGATGGATCGATTTTAACGAAATTTGGTTTTAGAAATTTTAGTTTTTTTTATTTTTATGGGCAAAAACGTACAAAAATGAAATTTTCTCGAAAATGGCTCTAACGGTTTTGAATACAATTTCAGAGATGATGTGAATTACAATTTAAAATATTTCACTAAAAACTGCATGACTCTAACTTCACTAGTTTTTTTATTGATGGCAAAAAAACATATTTGGGAATCAAATTGGAAATTTTCAGTTTTTATTTTTTTTAGTGTTTAATATGGGGGAAAGTTTCTGCCAAGTATTGTGAGTGAGATACTGTAAATAAATTTAATATTGTGAATTTACCTTATACAGCTGATCTATTATTATTTGTAGTCAAAAGTCACATACAGAGGCCGAAGGCCGAGTTGTAACAAGCACAGAGGTTGGTACGCGAAGCGTGCAGGAGTGTCCCCCAGTACACTATATTTATAATCAAGGTAAATATGAATCTGATCTGTTTGACAACTGGCGTTGTTTAACAGAATTTTAAAGAACATTTCTTTGTCTCGAAGAGAGTGGCATTGTAAAACAACCCTTAGAAGGAAGAGTAAACAGGTAAATGTAGAAGAGGGGGAGACAGTTTGGTTTAATTATACAGAAAGTTGCCTTAAGAGGAAATCTTGAAAATTAAAGAAACAATTGTGTCTTCGTTATCGCGAGTGTTTCTGGTAAAGCTGTTGGTACCACTGTAAGATTATTGTCTACGGTGTAAAAAGACGATGTAATTTATCGTAAAACCAAGTAGACGTTAAAGGGCTAAGGGTCGTTATGGATGCTTTTGTCATCTTATTCCCTTATTTCTCGTTTTTTATAGTCATTGTATTTTCTTTTTCTTTTTCTGCATTTCTGGAGATTTTTAATACCATTGATTTTTTGTCAGTTCGTTTTTAGTAATATGATTTCCTCTTTAAACCTTATCATCTAGAGGTTATTGATATGTTAATTTGAGGGTTCTGGTTCCTTTAATTTGTACTCTCTTGTTTGTTAATGTTATTGGTATATTATCAACTTGTTTTCTTTATTATGTTTTTTCCTATTATTCTCTTCGAGTGTATTTTTTATATTAATTATTCTTTTCTATGTATTAAGGAAGAAGTTCATTATTTAATTACTAAATCGTTAGTTCTTTATGATTTTGTATAATGCATAGTTTGTTATTTATAATGAATCATATTCAGTTAAACTCTTGTATTATACCTTTAAGAAATGAACAGGTGATATTTTGAATGAAGTTATTTTAGGTTGTGATATACTTTCATGTGATTTGCAATGTACCTGTAACATGTCATAGGCACGTTTTGTTGAAAAAACTCATGTAAGTAGTGTTTTTTCTTCAGTTTAGTAAAATACCCAGTTTTATATTTATATTTACTAAAATTGATTTACTCTCTTAAAGTAACGTCGCATTAAGTTATTAAGTTAACTCGAAGATTAGTCACAGAGATATTCCAAAGACAGAAGAATGTTTTTATTTTCTCTTTAAAAATGTGAAAGTTCATCATCAGTATTTGAAATCACGTTAGTAGTAAATATCTGGCTAAAATTGTCTGTTTTTATTTTATATAACTGTAGCAATAGAGGTGAACCGATATTAGTTTTGTGTGTAAAGAGTAAATACGTAAATAAATTGCTCATTAGGTATGGGGTTTCTCAAGGATCCGTTTTGGGCCCGATGCTGTTTATTTTTAGAAGTCTGCATTGCATATCAGTTTTTTTTTTTTTATCTTAATAAATGCTGATGACATCTCATTTAGTGAACAAAAATAAATTAAGATAATCAATTATCATACGATTCATATATAAATCATGAATTGTTATAAAATGGTGTCAAGAAAACAATTCAGTTAAAATTAAATAAATCACAAACATAATTGAGTAGCCCTGCTTTTCCCTTCATTGACTCTACTCTGCGGAGACAATCCCTATGCTCTTAAACTCTTCAAAGTAGAACAAAACTATCAGAATAATACAAAATATACTACACTATACATTCTTTACCCGTTATTCCCTACTTTGAAGAACTTAAATTTCGCACATTTTTTTTTTATAGTTTGTTAGGTGGAAAACAAATTAGTTTTAAAATTTACAATTCAAATCTATATAAATTATAGCTCTATGAGAAACAAATGAAATATACGAATAAATTACAACAACAAATTTTTATTGATTTAAAACCCCTGCAATAAAAAATTTTCATATGTTAAACTTCATGTCTAATAATTTAAATGTAAATATCGTTAAGAAGACGGTAAGCAAATATTTTATCAGAAATGAGTAAAATTTAAGATTTATAATTTAAAACTTAACAATTTTAGATGAACAAATTAAAAAATTTATTTTCTTATTTTAACCGTCGTATGTGGTATAGTTATTTTAAGTTAATGCAATAAATAGGAGTATTGTATTATTATATAACTTACATAGTTTCAAATTGTAATATATTGGAAAGTTGTTTATTCGTTCAATAAAGTGCTGCAGATCTTCAGTTAGGAGTTGTTATTGAAGAACAAAGAGCTCTACAGTAGACAGAGTCGACGACCGCAACAAAGGTGAAAGTAGTTTTAAAAATGATTACGGCAACAATAACAACTTAGATTTATAAAATTAAACCGTTATTAAAACTGTTGAGTTGAAAATTAAATTGTTTAGCTGCTTAAGGGAAACAAAAGGAAGACGGAAGCGGCTGTCTCTTCGCTAACGACTTCCGAGTCTTATTTAACCCTCCGCCTTGTTTGGAGGCGGAAAATATGCCTGACTTTTTTATTATTTGCTTTACATCCCCAAGCCCTTCACCCACCCCAGATGGGGTGTTGTTGCAAGTACCGGTATATCAAATCATTCCTAAGGCATCAGATATTTGGTTGACAAATAGGATATTTATAGCTCAGCAAAATTTTCTGTGAGACCCGTTTTCATCCCCAAGGCATTTGCCCCATTTATTCAGTTGTACATCATGCTCGCCGATCGCTATTATCGGCAGTAAATGGCGTGAAATTTTAACAGTACTTTCGAGCAGGCAACATCATTTCGTAATGATCATGACAAAACACGTTCGGTACTGTTCTCCTGTGAATAATTCTGTCGTAGTTAGGCACGGCTCGTATTAGTTGTTTCATGATATCAGTTACTTTCGTATTAGTTACAGAAAAATATTAGTTGAAAATATCTAATATTAAATATTTTTCTCCATACCACACTGATTCAATAAGGTCAGCAACAGTAGTAATCTAGTCGTGATGTACTTATAATGTTAGTAATATTTTAATATTTGTGACTTCTCAAATATTACAGCATAAAGTAAGATACACAATTTGTACAAATAATGGATAAACAACGTTTGTTCTAAACTATAACATTTGATTATATTTCATCTAGAATTAGGTTTATTAACATAAAAGTTAATAAAATTGCAGTAATAATACATAAAAAATACTATAAAACATAAATTTTTGTTTAATTACACTTAGTTTAATCTAAATATTATAATTACTTAAATGGTTGTATAGCCGTGTTACCAATCAGAAAATATGTGTTTGGATATTAACTAATATTTATGTAAAATGAATTTATGTTTGCATTCACACTAATATTAATATACTGTATCAGGAATAGGAAGGGATAATATTTCTTGTATCAAGATTGTGCTAGAAGACTAGCCAGCAGTCAGCACCAACGAATCATATCAGTAGTAATACAACAATATTAATATTAGTTTGGATCACATATTAGTTACTCTGAGTATTAGTTACTTTTCTGCAACTAATACGAAAAAGCTAATACTAATATATTCAGCCTTCCCTAGGTGAAGTCGAGCCTATGACCCTATCTAGTGTTTCACTTTGAAGCTACTTACAATTCTTGTGACATTGTATAAAACTGTTGTCGTCTGTTCGTCCGTCCCAAAACCATTGTCTGAGTTGAACAGCGGTGGCAGTTTACTCTGTCCTCCTCACTTGGCCACCAAGCAGTGCGTTTATCAGTGGCTGACGCCCGCGTTTTGTAGTTCAACATTTCTTCACTTATTTCGTCACACTTAGATTTTGTTAAATAGGCATTTCGAATTTTGACATAATCTATAGGATAAGTGTGACTAGAGTCCTATGAGTTTTGTGTTTTCAAATATTTTTTGTTTATTAAAAACAATTAGAACAGTAGTTATCTGTAAAAAAAATAAATAAATAAATAAAAACAGGGTTAAAATTAAAATCTGATCATTACAAGTTCTAAACAATTCTGTTCTTTTTGTCAAGTTTTAAATGATACGTTTTTATATAAATCTGTAATTTTTATTTCAATTTTACCTTGGCCTTATGAAGAATAAATAGCGTGGCAGGTATAGCAGTCTAAGAGTAGTCGCCATATTGGTTTGTACTACCCTTAAGAGCAATGTTAAGTATGGTATTTCTGTGATTTAACGATTTAAGGAAAATACTACTAATGGGGTCGATTTGTTAGATATTGATTGTTCTTTTGTATTTTCATAAATATCACAAACTTATAAACTAAAACTTAATATTCTTAATTTCATCACAATTCAATATTTATTTATAATTAATAAGCGGACCCACTAGTAACTTTTACGTTTTTCTAAACAATCTAAAAATGATAATTTTCCGACAAATCATTGAACTCAAATTGCTCTTGCAGAAAATAAATTCAATGTGACGACTAACCCTACTCCAAGACTCTTAAAGGCCCAGTTACTAAGATGTTGTCAAAACACTAGCACTTAGAGATCTCATACTCGACAGTCTAAACTTGTTTTTATGTAAAAAGTAATATGAACAAATCGTGTTGACAGACATACTGTTTGCAACAGCTACTCGTGCCGTGAACCAGGTGGGTCCGGTTACGTCGGGAAGACCCACAAAATGCGTTTTTCTTCAGCCAGAACAATTTATTATGCATCTTATTTATCCATCTTCAGGATGACAACTTATCATTACACCAGTTTGCTCACATTTCTTGTGTGTTTATCTGGACGGTGGGAGGACTTTTGACTGGAATAAATATAGTTTAGTAATTAACAACATTATCAGGAGTTATACACCTATTTGCTGATTATCTTTAGTAGTCAGAATTGTTTTGCTTGATTTTAAGGTGGTTAATCAATTTCTGACTAATTATTAATAATCAACTTAACTGTTGTTCAAAGTGTTTTGTAACCTCACAAACAAAAATGTTAACTTTTATTTATTACCAAATAAATAATTAAAATAATACTGTCTTTGTACAGTGAAATTTCGGAGACATTCAAAATACTTATATAACGGTGGATGTAATATGCATATAAAGGAATTTGTAGAAAATAACATAATATTTTCTTGATACAATTTGATTTTCACCATTTTATGTTAATTATTTTCCTTAAAATTTGTATGTCTTGTAAAATCTGTATCAATTTATCGAATTAATTTTTTATTATTAAAATCTTCTATTGAATAAAATTCCAGCTACAATAAAAATTTTGAAAAATATCTAAACATTTTAAATTCAAATTTTATATTATTTTTTATAGTGATCCAAGTTGGTCACAATTCGATTGAAGAGATTTGGAAAGTCTACAACTTGTTATGTATGTAAATTATCTGATTTATTGTTTCCCGACTGTGTTATCTAAAATTATTAATATAGTGGTGGTAACGTTCATGTTTTTCGTTTGATCAAATATGTATACATATTCAGGATTGGTTTGAATTTAGGACATCAGTTGAATTTTATAAGTACTTTTTTGTTGCAACAATTACTCATAGTTATCTATACAACAACAAAGGTATCTATGCTATTACCCATAAAAGTCATTATATTACGAAATATTCAAAAATACATTAGACACATTATCTATCTATAAAAATATTTTTTTGTTTGCCCGTATGGGCCGTATGCATCACTACTCCATTCATCTAATACTTTTCAAACTTTGGGAAGTTATCAATTTTGTACCCAGTGTTTTAAGAATGGTTTTATTCACATCCGACTTTAGAGCTCCACCCAAAAAATCAAAAAAAAAAAAAAAAAAAAAAAAAAAAAAAAAAAAAATACAGTAAAAAAATTAAATGGTTATGTGATGGAGTTGTTTTATTCATATAGATTAATCATCAGCTGTTAAGTAAAAAAAAAAATGAAATGAGAACTTTTGAAATAGACTAATGCTTTTTTGAAATGTAACATTTAATTTTAATAAAGTAAAAACATTACATTTTATATTTGTATCCCTTAATGTTGTATATGTGTTCCAATGTTAGGCCAATACAAATTAGGAACACGTTAAAATCGATAGCAGTAAACTTGAACCGTTAGTATGCATAGTGTTCGATGCCTGGAGAGTCGATAGCCTAGCACAAATCTGTCACTCCGTTAATCGGATAATAGCCGCGAGCCGGGCGTTAACGAGCCGGTTAATCGTAAGCCGCTATTAAACAGCACCCACACAGTCGTGCGGCGGGTGTTGTACAAACATCTACTTGTACCTTAACGGTTTGTTTATTTAATTCATTATTTATTTTATTTATGTTTGTTCTTGTTTATTTCAGGGAAAGAAAATGCATTCTGTTTATTAGCGGAAAAAAAATAATATTAAAGAACAGTTATAAAATAGATTAACACAATATTATAATAGTGATATACGTAAGAATAACAGATTTAGTATAGTATTACAATAACAGATGTAGTATGGTGTTACAATAACAGATTTAGTGTAGAGTTACAATAACATATGTAGTATGGTGTTACAATAACAGATTTAGTATAGTATTACAATAACAGATGTAGTATGGTGTTACAATAACATATGTAGTGTGGTGTCACAATAACAGATTTAGTATAGTATTACAATAACAGATGTAGTATGGTGTTACAATAACATATGTAGTATGGTGTCACAATAACATATGTAGTATGGTGTTACAATAACAGATTTAGTGTAGAGTTACAATAACATATGTAGTGTGGTGTCACAATAACATATGTAGTATGGTGTTACAATAACAGATTTAGTGTAGAGTTACAATAACATATGTAGTGTGGTGTCACAATAACATATGTAGTATGGTGTTACAATAACAGATTTAGTGTAGAGTTACAATAACATATGTAGTATGGTGTTACAATAACAGATTTAGTATAGTATTACAATAACAGATGTAGTATGGTGTTACAATAACAGATTTAGTGTAGAGTTACAATAACAGATTTAGTATGGTGTTACAATAACATATGTAGTGTGGTGTCACAATAACATATGTAGTGTGGTGTCACAATAACATATGTAGTATGGTGTTACAATAACAGATTTAGTGTAGAGTTACAATAACATATGTAGTGTGGTGTCACAATAACATATGTAGTATGGTGTTACAATAACAGATTTAGTGTAGAGTTACAATAACATATGTAGTATGGTGTTAAAATAACAGATTTAGTATAGTATTACAATAACAGATGTAGTATGGTGTTACAATAACAGATTTAGTATAGTATTACAATAACAGATGTAGTATGGTGTTACAATAACATATGTAGTGTGGTGTCACAATAACATATGTAGTATGGTGTTACAATAACAGATTTAGTATAGTATTACAATAACAGATGTAGTATGGTGTTACAATAACATATGTAGTGTGGTGTCACAATAACATATGTAGTTTAGTATTACAATAACATATGTAGTGTGGTGTCACAATAACATATGTAGTATGGTGTTACAATAACATATGTAGTATGGTGTCACAATAACATATGTAGTATGGTGTTACAATAACATATGTAGTATGGTGTCACAATAACATATGTAGTATAGTATTACAATAACATATGTAGTATGGTGTCACAATAACATATGTAGTATGGTGTTACAATAACATATGTAGTATGGTGTCACAATAACATATGTAGTATAGTATTACAATTACATATGTAGTATGGTGTCACAATAACATATGTAGTATAGTATTACAATAACAGATGTAGTATGGTGTTACAATAACAGATTTAGTGTAGAGTTACAATAACATATGTAGTGTGGTGTTACAATAACATATGTAGTATGGTGTTACAATAACAGATTTAGTGTAGAGTTACAATAACATATGTAGTGTGGTGTCACAATAACAGATTTAGTGTAGAGTTACAATAACATATGTAGTGTGGTGTCACAATAACATATGTAGTATGGTGTTACAATAACAGATTTAGTGTAGAGTTACAATAACATATGTAGTATAGTATTACAATAACAGATGTAGTATGGTGTTACAATAACAGATTTAGTGTAGAGTTACAATAACATATGTAGTGTGGTGTCACAATAACAGATTTAGTGTAGAGTTACAATAACATATGTAGTGTGGTGTCACAATAATAGATTTAGTGTAGAGTTACAATAACATATGTAGTATAGTATTACAATAACAGATGTAGTATGGTGTTACAATAACAGATTTAGTGTAGAGTTACAATAACATATGTAGTATGGTGTTACAATAACAAGATTTAGTGTAGAGTTACAATAACATATGTAGTGTGGTGTCACAATAACAGATTTAGTGTAGAGTTACAATAACATATGTAGTGTGGTGTCACAATAACATATGTAGTATGGTGTTACAATAACAGATTTAGTGTAGAGTTACAATAACATATGTAGTATGGTGTCACAATAACATATGTAGTATGGTGTTACAATAACATATGTAGTGTGGTGTCACAATAACATATGTAGTATGGTGTTACAATAACAGATTTAGTGTAGAGTTACAATAACATATGTGGTGTGGTGTCACAATAACATATGTAGTATGGTGTTTCAATAACAGATTTAGTGTAGAGTTACAATAACATATGTAGTATGGTGTCACAATAACATATGTAGTATGGTGTTACAATAACATATGTAGTGTGGTGTCACAATAACATATGTAGTATGGTGTTACAATAACAGATTTAGTGTAAAGTTACAATAACATATGTAGTGTGGTGTCACAATAACATATGTAGTATACTGATATTGTTACGATAACAGATTTAGTGAAGTGTTACAATACAAGATTTATAACAGATTTAGTATAGTGTAACAAGAGAATAACTCAAGTAATAAAACTGTAGTTAATTTAGCAGAAAAATAAGTATCACAACAATAGAAGCCTAATTATTAGTATATTAGAGTAATAAAACAATGGAAAACTATAATTAGAGTGCAATAGGACAGCAATATAAAAGTACAGTTGTATAATAAATTTACAACGCAAAAACAATAGTGTGAAATGAAAACTTAACTAGCTCAACAAAGGTACAATGAGGTAATACAATTAAAGCACAGAATTACAACAAATATACATTAGTAAAATGATAACACATATAAGTGTAATTTACTTGCAAAAATGTCCCAATGGCTCTTCTGTAATGTTATGTAATGTAACTCTGAAGTAATGATTATTTTGTTTTACATGTATCTTTCTAATCTAAAACTTCGTCATAAAAATGAATCGGTATTTTTACTTACATTTCTGACGTAAACATCATCTACACAGATCAGAGTTAACTAACGTACATAATATTTTGTTGTTAATCCAAAACGTGTAAACGTTGGTTGCAGTGTGACAAACAGATAAAGCCAACGACAGACCCAATAACATTCAGTGGTTGTAAGGGCTAAGGCAGTAAGGGACCTGTTGCCAAATGTGCATTGTAAACTAACGGTTCAGGCAGATGATATTGGCTTTGACACGACCGCGCCGTGCCGCAGACTCACACTGAATTGAACACAACTGTGCAGTGTTTAGTCTAAGTAATTGTTATTTTTGACGCTAGATATGTGTGACATTTGTACGTTTAAATTTGAAATTAAATTCCCGATAAATTCGTCTCCAGAAGTTTAAATTATGACAAGAATTGAACATGAAATACAAATTTAAATTGCATAGCTAGGGAAAAACTTGTACTTGAGTTTTGCAGACAAAATAATCTTTTTAGTTTGCTTATAATACCTTGCTTATATACACCGAGTCCAGTAGACTGCATGGCTCACAGAAGAAATAGCCAGAGTAATAAAACAATTTCCCAAAAAAAAAAATAATAAAATTACGTGTAAACGTGACTTCTCAAGCAATGCTCAAAGCACTTATTGAGACCCATCAAACACTTGATTAAACTTTCTTTTCAATCGGGAACTGTCCTTTCCACTCTAAAAATAGCAAAAGTCACACCAATCTTCAAAAAGGGCGACCCTTTACTATTTCAAAATTATCGTCCCATTTCCATATTACCGGCCTTTGGCAAATCATTTGAGAAAGTCTTTTTCATTCGAATCACGAGCTTCGTAGAAAAGCACAATCTAATCAGTTCCACAAACCAGTTCGGATTCCGTAGTGGGAAATCGACAACAGAGACAGTAATTTGCCTCGTCGAAACGACAGTAGAGGGAATTGAAAGTCGAAGACCTGCTTTATGTGTATTTCTCGACTTATCATAGGGTTTTTCACAAACTGAAGTATTACGGAATACGAGGAGTACCACTCAAGGGGCTTTCGTGCCTTGAGGCATTTCAGAAGTTAGATCTAGGGAGAGGAAGCTGAGTTATGGGGTCCCCAAGGCTCTATATTAAGTCCTCTACTATTTCTGATCTTCGTTAATGATGTTGAATCAGCGATTATGAATGGACGACTCGTCCAGTACGCAGATGACACGACTTTATGTTTGCAAAGTCAAACCGAGAACTGGAAGAAGTGAAATTTATTGAGCTCAATAGTTTAATGCATTTTAATGAGCTTAATATTAAAACTAATCCAAACAAATCGTCTTTTATACAATTCTGTTAACGACAGTCGGGCTCAGATTTTAGACCTACAGTCATGTTGGATGAAACTGAGGTCGAAAAAGTCTGCTTGACTAAATTCCTTGGATATACCTTGATCAATATTTTACTTAGGGGTCATGAAGAGATTTATGTTCTGAGATAACTATCCAAATATTGGCCAACTCAGTTACTGATGACGGCATATTATAGACTGATCTAGACACACCTTTCATACTACGGAGCAGCTTTTTTTTTTTTTTTTTTTTTTTTTTTTTAAAAGAAAACCAAAATTGATAGAGTCGTGTAGACTAGCATTCAAACATCTGAAATTGTAGACACTTCCCTGTCTATATTTAGGAAACACGTCTCTTTTTCAAAGAAAAGTGTGACCTCGTAAGAGGTAGTAATATACACTGCTATGGGACGAGAGGCAGGGAGAACAACCGAACTGCAAGACACAGAACTGGGGTTCATGAACGATTGCCTTCAGAGGCAGGAGTTCTTTTCGTCAACAGACTGCCAAACTCGATTTAAAATGCCTCGACGCGTATGGCATTTAAAACTTGTTCGAAAAATATTTTAATAAAAGAAGCCTTTTATAACTCTGACCATTTTGGAGAAAATGTGAATAAGGAAGGAGTGAATGCAACAACTTTTGTATGTATGAATGTGACCTTTGTGTATATGAATGTTAAATTTTAACCAGCTAATTGACTATTGTAGTTAATGTAAAATGTCTCATGCAAAAAAAATTATTATACCTTGTAACAATAATTTTTTAAATTAATTTTAGACAAATTAAAACATTGGAAACATTACTTACTAGAGAACAGTAGTTAAAAATCTATAAATTTTCAATCAACATTTAAAGTTTTCACAAAAATTGAGCATCTTGCCCCCCCTCAAATTAAAAAGTAGATTTCCCCCAATACTAGTAAAATAACCAATATTTAGTTTTAAACAAGATCTTTTCCTGTCGAGTCGGATCGACACGTTTCTGCAATTAATATGTTTTGGTGACGTTATATTTGCTTCCTCCCCGAAGCTCCCTGATTGGATCCTAATCCCCTTTGTTTCGAGGCAATTTCGTGTTGATGGGAGCCCACGTAAATAGACCGTCCAACAGTTTTGTCGTTCTGTTACGCCGATTATATCAATTATACTAAAGAAGAAAAATTAGAAGATTTATTATTTGAAAAATGAAAGGTGAACACAGAATCAATTTGTTTTGGAGAACCTTTAGAAACTGTACAGGTAGTATCTACATTGCATTTACGAATATATCTAAAAGTTACTAGTGTATCCTCATTTTATTTTATTTTTATTTTATATTGAGTCGGAAAGAAATAAAAATTGTGTATTTTATTTTTATGAAAATGTTGCCATTTCTAGGGATGTGCCAACCAGTAGCTTTTGTTTAATTGATGTAACAGTTCAATTTGCCAGCGCGTATCAGTTAAGGCCGGTTACACACATATGCATCTCGCACGGTGCGACTAGCATTTTTCTTGCTACTAGCATGCAGCTCGAAGACCAACCTGTGTTAATCACGTGGAGCTTACACACATATGCGACTGGCACGGTGCTACTGGCATCGTGCAGCTTGTGTGCTAGTCGCATGCAGCGTGCAGCGCCACTAGGAACCGATCGGTCGGTGTTTTGGCGCTGCATGCAGCGTGCATCTTGAGTTGGCGCATGCGCAGAACACATTTCCAAGCCCTGACGCTGTTGTTCCCACGGTGTACTACGTTGACAAGTGTGGAAAGTCACTTTTTGAATAGCTTGAGTTTTGTTAGTAATAATTTGTAACTAAAATAATGTATACCCCAGTTTAAATTAGCTATTTGCTGATTTTGTATTGGCTACTTTAACATTTTGGCACCAATAGAGGTGTACCCAATATTCACGTTCATTTATTCTTCTTTGACGTCGTCTTCTTCTAATGACGGTAAGTAACAACAGCATTTCATCATCCGACGACGACGACATTTTCCAATGAACTGAGCGCCAAAAAGTCCCCACCTCTCTCACCTTGCCACTAGCACGTGCCACGACCATGCAGCCTGCATGCGGGTTACACACATATGCATCTCGCACAGTGCTACTGGCATCAAAAATGCTAGTCGCACCGTGCGAGATGCATATGTGTGTAACCCGCCTAAACTGGTGCGAAGTAACAAGAAGTCAGGCATTCAGTTACTGTTGAAACTAACCTAATTGAAATCAACCGTCTTGTCTGATACAAATAGAAGCAGAAAAGGCGAGCGGGATGTATGAAATATCCGTTTCCTGTTACATCAGGTGGTTTCACGCATCAGTCAATTTTCGCATCAGTTAAATTGTATCAACTGATGCGGTTACTTTTGACCATTCCTAGTCATTTCATAAAAATGTCGATTAGCAAATGACAAATCGAAATTTATAATATGGTGACTACTTCTGCAGACTTCAAAGCAAAATATTCTCTTACGATGTTGAATTATGGTCACACTCATCTCAAACCCCCATCCCTTCATACATCAGTTGAAAGACGGTTGGTTGTGTTGTAACTGCCAGGTGTTTGTGAGTAAACAGTGCTGTAACCCAGTCGTTGACATCCGCGGTTGCCATGACAACCGGCCACAATGTGCCGACTGATTAGTTGAGACCCATTAACAGCGATCCGTTTAGATACGACAAGAGATATGACATTTATCTGATTGTTCCTCTTAGTTGTAAATAGTCTTTACACGTTAGGATTAACATCTTTGTAAGGTATTTATAACTGTCGTTAACATCCCCCCAATATACACATACAATACTTAGGTGATCAACCCACCCTTACGAACTGGATACTCATCTAAGGGTGCGAACATTTAGGACTAATTGTGGCTTTTATATAAGGCTACGAACATTTACGACTAACGGTGGTTTTTATATAAGGCTACGAATATTTACGACTAACGTTGGCTTTTATCTAAGGCTACTAACATTTACGACTAACACTGGCTTTTATATAAGGCTACGAATATTTACGACTAACGTTGGCTTTTATATAAGGCTACGAACATTTACGACTAACGGTGGTTTTTATATAAGGCTACGAATATTTACGACTAACGTTGGCTTTTATCTAAGGCTACTAACATTTACGACTAACACTGGCTTTTATATAAGGCTACGAATATTTACGACTAACGTTGGCTTTTATCTAAGGCTACTAACATTTACGACTAACACTGGCTTTTATATAAGGCTACGAACATTTACGACTAACAGTGGCTTTTATATAAGGCTACGAACATTTACGACTAACAGTGGCTTTTATATAAGGCTGCGAACATTTACGACTAACAGTGGCTTTTATATAAGGCTACGAACATTTACGACTAACGGTGGCTTTTATATAAGGCTACGAACATTTACGACTAACGGTGGTTTTTTTTAAATAAGGCTACAGACATTTACAGCTAACAGTGGTTTTTTTATAAGGCTACTAACATTTAGGCTACAACTAATGGCGGTTTTTATATAAGGCCACAAACATTTACGACTAACGTCGGCTTTTATCTGAGGTTACGAACATTTACGACTAACGGTAGCTTTTATAAAAGACTACGGTCATTTACAACTAACAATGGGTTTTTCTTAGACTACTAACATTTAGGCTACAACTAATGGCGGTTTTTATATAAGGCCATAAACATTTACGACGAACTTATACCTCTGTCGTAAATAACAGAATCAGTTCTGAACATATAAAATCAGTGATACATATAAACTCGATGATGTTGGTAAATAGTAGTGAAGGGAAGTCTGTCACCATCCATCATCCCCGTCGACAATGATTACCTAACACACGGAAACATCTGTATTTTGTCGAATTGCGTAGTGTGATTGACTGATTCGCTATATTACGCACTAATTGACAAGAATTAAATAGTTCATGAGTATGAAATAATTTCTCTAGGTATAGTTATTGCAGATGTAAATGTAATTGTTTTAAGAACTACTAATTTAACTATTACTAAATTATGACAAATAATAACATTTCTATTACCGAATTTTCTTCAGCTACGGACAATTAAAAGGAAGGGGAAGCGTGGACTGTGGGCTTGTCGAAATGTCTGTAGACTGCAGTTTGTAAGTGCTACATTTGTTTGATATATTATTTTATGTTACGACATTTTAACACAAAACTAGTCAAGGAGTCGTGTACAGATCCTTTTAGTTTGCCAGACGTCGAGATATAAGTTAAACATTGCGTGATTATTTTTATGTATTCGAATTTGGTCTGTTTTATCGTGTTGTGTATAAAACATACATGGTGGAAGGTGTCGTCGACAGTCTTTCTTAGTTTAAAGTATTTGGATGTTAAATTTTTTTGTGCACCATAATTTGACAGCAATGTTTTAATACACCCGATACTGTAATGTATTCGAAGTGTTTATCTTCCGATACAATGTTTCGACCCAAAGTTCGAGATATAATGTTTACAATAGCAACATAAGTCATTCGTGATCGTTTAGGAACGGTCTTATGTAACCACGGAACACATTAGATACACTACTACTATGGATGGCTGAATATATTAGTATTAGCTTTTTCGTATTAGTTGCAGAAAAGTAACTAATACTCAGAGTAACTAATATGTGATCCAGACTAATAATAATATTTTAGTATTCCTTCTGATATGATTTTCTGGTGCTTATCTGCTCGCTGGTCTTCTAGCGCAATCTTGACACAGAAAATATTATCCTTTGTTATTCCTGATATATTAATATTAGTGTGAATTCAAACAGAAATTCATTTTACATAAATATTAGTTAATATCCAAGCACCTTCCTTCTTATTGGTGATACGGTTATACAACTACGAATGTATAAAACATTCGCTCTCGTCTTACCAGACTGAATGCTGAATGTCTGAAATCATTAGTATTACAATGTTACGAACTTTGTAAAACTAATGATTAGAAATATTACTATTGCTGACGTTATTAAATCAGCGTCGTATGGAGAAAAATATTAGTAATATTTAATATTAGATATTTTCAACTAGTATTTTTCATGTAACTGATATCATGAAACATCTAATTTAGGCCATGCCTCTACTACATGTCACCCCACATAAGTGATATTGATAAGTGCTCAGCCACACTATCAACGGCCCAGGGCTGCCATCTGGGTTGTTAACCCACGCCAACCCCGTTAATGGGAAGGTGATAAATTTGGCTAGTGGATGTTTTCTATTGAGTTAATCTGTTTTTAGTCAATTTATTTTCCAAAGTTTGTAGATAAATTTAGTTTCAATTATTGAACTCTCACCTTTAAAACAATGACGTTATTTTAAAGTTTTATGAGACAAATACTGTCCAATACAATACTAGAATCTGTTGTGAACCCCGCGTCTGGCAGGATCAGAAGGTAGCAGCAAACTGTAATCACAGAAATAAAGAAACAGAGGTCGCTTTTTAATGTCGCAGCGAATGTCTAAGTGGCAGTTTTAATATTTTACAAATGTGTATCTTTATTCATTTGTACTGAAATTACTATGTTTATCCTTGAGGATTTCAGGAGGAATAAAGGGAGGTGACTGACAAGGTGTTGGCCCCACCATCCCATGGCACACTGTAGAAATAACTACTCGACATAATAACGCGACCCGCATTTAGCACACTGCTGTATTAGATGCGACCTCTGTTTATTTCTGCTTTGTGCTATAAAACAATATACGAGTACATTCATCATGTACATAAGTTACTTGTGTTTTTTAAGATTACGCTGTTTTGTTGATCGCATGCAAGTACTCATGGTAAATTCAATTCTATTATTGAAATTCATTTTTATATAATGATTACGCCTAATTTTGTATTATTTTATAAGTCATATTTTTTATCATTATTGGCAATAATAGACGTCTTATGTTATATTTTATCTATTGTATTTATATGCTTAAGTACAAAACGTTCAATCCTGGAGCTGTAAAGTTATACTTTATTATGTGTTGTATTCCTTTGCGTAAAATATCATTATTTGTTTTCTATTATTGGCATATAATAGAGCTGTGTCTTAGTAATCGTTCCTACGTTCGCAATTGATGTTTATGCTTAGTCTACGATTCGTTTAGTTTCCTTCTGTTAATTAGCCTTCGGCACCTATCAACATATTTTAATTACATTTTTTCCTTTGAATATTGTTTATAAGACCTTAATATTACATTAAAAAATAAATGAAAGAACTTTAATTTAAATAATTAAAATATATTTCTCTTAATTATTTATATAATATAATGAATGCATTATTTCGTTAGTAAGACGCCGATCGTCAAGATATGGGTGAATATGAGGGGAGAATGAGTGTGATGAGTGTAGATGAACGAGTGCAGTCATTGTTACTAACCAAGATCGACTGTTCCCCAGAAAGCGCTATTTACAGCCCTTTCAACGCATGAAAAACTGGATAAACACCTACTCGAAGATATTTAGCGCACTATTGGATGCTACCTCTGTTTATTACTTCTCTGTGATTTTTTTTGATTGATAAAAAACGGTGTAGTTTAGGTTTAACCAAATTATACCGAAATTGAGAATCCGTGACGTCATTATACGTCCAGTTATTGTTTTTGACGTAAATGTAAAGGGGTTTCTCTGCAACGATAGGCGCACAGTGATTCCCTACTACACTATTAACGTACGAGAAGATTGTTGATTAATCTCTATTCTTCCCCGCAGGAAAATGCAAGATGAAACTCAAACTTACTATAGCGTATTAAAATTTGTTTATGCTTGTGGGTTAAGTTTTATTTTTAAATGAAGTATTAAACTGATCTTTATTCGTAATATAGAAAATTATTGAGTATATTATTTATAAACTCAATAATATAATTACTGCATTTATAACGTTGGACACATAATAACACAAGAAAAAACACAGATGTATTTTTTTTTATTGGTAGTTTAGTAAAACTTTGAGTGAGCTTAGAACTCAACGCTCTCAACATGGAATCCGACAGTAGGGCCTAAACGTTTCTCAGATGAAATGCAATCAAAACATAACATAATCAACTCGGGGCGCGTGTTTCACTTTAATTTGTGGCCTGAGGTTAACCATAGATTGGCAGTTTAAGGCTTTGCCTGATGTACAAGTTTTAACTTGGCTGTAATGTAAATTTAATGTACAGAAAGTTGAGACACGGTCATAAATTAATGCCTTAAACTTAACAAATATAAGGTTAAAGTTAGATCATTCTACCTGTCTGCTACTCTAAAAGCAGACTCTCCTTAGATGTAAATTTATATTTTAAAAAAACTAATAAAATACAAACTTTTAACACAGGGATTACAAAATAAATAGCTGTATATACATTTTTAATCCTGTTTTTATAATGATCATGCAAAAAGGTAATAATGTCTTTAAGCGATCATCTGTTGGCCAGAATCAAGGGGTGGTGTTACGGTAGATCCTGGGAACCGATAAATGGCATTCTGGTTGGCTTGACTGACGCAGCTCCTTGACCAGAATCAAGGGGTGGTGTTACGGTATATCATGGGAACCGATAATTGGTAGTCTAGGTGGCTTGACTGACACAGTTCCTTGACCGGAATGAAAGGGTAGCGTTACGGTATATCATAGGAACCGATCAATGGCATTCCGGTTGGCTTGACTGACGCAGCTCCTTGACCAGAATCAAGGGGTGGTGTTACGGTAGATCGTGGGAACCGATCAATGGCATTCTAGTTGGCTTTACTGACACAGCTCCTTGACCAGAATCAAGGGTCAGTGTTACGGTATATCATGGGAACCGATCAATGGCATTCTAGTTGGCTTGACTGACGCAGCTCCTTGACCAGAATCAAGGGGTTGCGTTACGGTATATCGTGGGAACCGATCATTGGAAGTCTGGCCGATCATTGATTATTTGTTGACTATGAACACCTAGACCAAAATCAAGGAGTCTTGCCGTGTCAAGTTGGTCGTGTTGATATATTCAATAAACAATGTTATGGCTGAAAATAGCTTATATTGTAAAGGCGTCGTTTATGTTAATCCTAATACAATTGTATAAACTGTAAATATTATATGAGCTGTTGCCGACGTACGAAAACAGGGATAAATTATGTCAATATGTACGGCAATTTTTCTGTACCGATCCAAGATCTGTAAAGTCGTCTGTGTCCAGTTCTGACACACGACTACACTTATACTGTTATTCCGATTCCGAACATACTTTATATTCTCTGCTTTCTAGTCAAAACGTTATGAGGACATAGTAAATACACTGGCGTGGTTATGATCGGACGTAATGCGATCATAAAGTCAAGGAGTCATACATGTTTACGACTAACAACTACTGACATGTGATGAACAGCAACTTGTTGGTTTGGCAAATCTCCAACTTATCACATGCATAGAGCATGTTATATGATTCATGCTACAACGTTGAGTGGAACATGGACACTATGAAACTGGGGGGTGGGGGTGGGAGGGGATACTGAGATCATCGTGGACGAGGAGGAATACAACAAAGAAATGTGCGTGTATGGGGTGGATGGGAGGGTAATTACCACTGTGTGTGTATGGGGTGGGTGAGAGGGTAATTACCGGGTTACGTGTACTGGGTGGGTGATAGGGTAATTACCACTGTACGTGTATGGGGTGGGTGAGAGGGTAATTACCACTGCACGTGTATGGGGTGGGTGGTAGGGTAATTACCACTGCACGTGTATGAGGTGGGTGGGAGGGTAATTATTATTGTACATGTATGGGTTGGATGGGTGGTAGGGTAATTACCACTGCACGTGTATGGGGTGGGTGGGAGAGTAATTACCACTGTACGTGTATGGGGTGGGTGGGAGGCTAATTACCACTGCACGTGTATGGGGTGGGTGAGTGGCTAATTACCACTGCACGTGCACTGGGTGGGTGGGAGGCTAATTACCACTGCACGTGTATGGGGTGGGTGAGTGGCTAATTACCACTGCACGTGTATGGGGAGGCTAATTACCACTGCACGTGTATGGGGTGGGTGAGTGGCTAATTACCACTGCACGTGTATGGGGAGGCTAATTACCACTGCACGTGTATGGGGTGGGGGGAGGCTAATTACCACTGCACGTGTATGGGGTGGGTGAGTGGCTAATTACCACTGCACGTGTATGGGGAGGCTAATTACCACTGCACGTGTATGGGGTGGGGGGGAGGCTAATTACCACTGCACGTGTATGGGGTGGGAGGATAATTATTATTGCACATGTATGGGTTGGATGGGTGGTAGGGTAATTACCACTGCACGTGTATGGGGTGTGTGGGAGGATAATTATTATTGCACATGTATGGGTTGGATGGGTGGTAGGGTAATTACCACTGCACGTGTATGGGGTGGGTGGGAGGATAATTATTATTGCACATGTATGGGTTGGATGGGTGGTAGGGTAATTACCACTGCACGTGTATGGGTTGGGGGGGAGGCTAATTACCACTGCACGTGTATGGAGTGGGTGGGAGGCTAATTACCACTGCACGTGTATGGAGTGGGTGGGAGGCTAATTACCACTGCACGTGTATGGGGAGGCTAATTACCACTGCACGTGTATGGGGTAGGGGGAGGCTAATTACCACTGCACGTGTATGGAGTGGGTGGGAGGCTAATTACCACTGCACGTGTATGGGGAGGCTAATTACCACTGCACGTGTATGGGGTGGGTGAGTGGCTAATTACCACTGCACGTGTATGGGGTGGGTGAGTGGCTAATTACCACTGCACGTGTATGGGGAGGCTAATTACCACTGCACGTGTATGGGGTGGGTGAGTGGCTAATTACCACTGCACGTGTATGGGGAGGCTAATTACCACTGCACGTGTATGGGGTGGGGGGAGGCTAATTACCACTGCACGTGTATGGGGTGGGTGAGTGGCTAATTACCACTGCACGTGTATGGGGTGGGGGGGAGGCTAATTACCACTGCACGTGTATGGGGAGGCTAATTACCACTGCACGTGTATGGGGTGGGGGGGGAGGCTAATTACCACTGCACGTGTATGGGGTGGGTGGGAGGATAATTATTATTGTACATGTATGGGTTGGATGGGAGGCTAATTACCACTGCACGTGTATGGGGTGGGTGGGAGGATAATTATTATTGCACATGTATGGGTTGGATGGGTGGTAGGGTAATTACCACTGCACGTGTATGGGGTGGGTGGGAGGATAATTATTATTGCACATGTATGGGTTGGATGGGTGGTAGGGTAATTACCACTGCACGTGTATGGGGTGGGGGGGAGGCTAATTACCACTGCACGTGTATTGGGAGGCTAATTACCACTGCACGTGTATGGGGTGGGTGAGTGGCTAATTACCACTGCACGTGTATGGGGTGGGTGAGTGGCTAATTACCACTGCACGTGTATGGGGTGGGTGAGTGGCTAATTACCACTGCACGTGTATGGGGTGGGTGAGTGGCTAATTACCACTGCATGTGCACTGGGTGGGTAATTACCACTGCGCGTTTATGGGCTGAGTTGGAAGGTAATTAATTACCATTTTACTTGTAAGGTATGGTGGGTTTGGTGAGTATGCATTTTACACGTGTAGTAGTTGTAACTTTTCTTAAAATTATTTATTGGAATGGAATGGACATTTTACCAGTGTTCTCTCCGGGAACCTAACAATTATTCTTATCAGTTTGACAAAACTCGTGACCGTTGATGTATTGTGTTTAGTCAGTAATGTGCTGAGTATTACATTTTAGATACGGTTTTAACTTCATTTCTAGACCAGAGTATTAAAAATAAACACCAAATTTATTAATTTAGACTATACAAAGTCATGATTCTAAAATGTGCGATTTGTTCTAAAATGTTTTGGCAATGCATTCACACGACATTGTCGACATGATGCAACCCTTTTTATGATGAATATAAGACCATTTATTCTTTTGTAAAATTTGCATCCTCCTGAAACTGCACAGGGAAGCTGTTGCCACGGTTTTCAGTTTGTTCCTTTCGACACAAAGGTTTCCCCGTCCTTTTCCTGTTTCCCGCTGACTCTCCTCTGAACACCAAAAGGCAAATAAGGTGGCCTACATTCCTCAGCTCTATTGTCTGCAACCAAGCGACTTCACTTTGACTTCTTTTTCTCTCTTTTGTGGCATCTCTTTTACTAAAAAAATCTGAATTGTTTTCAAATGTCTTTAAATACAAACGAAAATAAACAATTATTTTCTCCTAAGGGCGAATATAGTAACCGAATGAGTGTAGTTTTTGTTGTTAACTAGACGATTGATTCTTGGACAATTATGGTTAGGCTTACAGCCAGGGCAGCTGAGTAATCTACAGATTATCGTGGAATTCAAACCACGTAGTATTTTTAAGACTTTCGGCAAACTTACAGACCTGATACTCAGTTCTCTTTCATAGACGCCATCTTAAGTTTGGCCACCACCCAACACGAGAATTATGCAGTAGTGTCCACGTTGATGGTAACTATTGAGCGACGCCATGTGCGTATTACCTCAAATCTCCACAGCAATTTTCTGCCAAGGAGCTGTATAACGCAAATATGGTTCGCTACCAGCAATAAACAATTTTACTAGCGTGTCATATACAGTACAAATTACCACGTTCAGCAGTATCAGTGGATTATATACAGAAAATAAAACAATTACTGACGATTCGGAGTCATGTACCGAGTTACAGCTGTCCATTTACGAGGTGTATGCGCACGAAAATATCGGAATGTGCAACTGAAAACGACCGTATGTAGGAGTTCGAAACGTAGTACCTTACATAATTCACTGTCACGGTCGTACTCAGAACACCATGAAGGTGTATCACCAATGCTGATGTGTATTCGTTGGTATCACGCTATACCAGACGTACAGCCTACCCAAGTTTATACCCCCCCTCCAGCAGACAAACTTTTCCCTTTTTTTCTTTCTATGCCAGTGGCATTTTATACGAGAATACTCAAACTTTGTTAAATGACGACAGTCCAAACAAATTTGGCAAATTATTAAGTAGACCTCCCGGGAATCAAACCGTAACTTTCTGCATTAAACCGGAAGTGCTAACCACAAAGAGAGCAAGCGGCCTTGTTTACATTAAACAGATTTAGATGTGGTAAGTATTACATACAATATTTGAAATCACCAGTTTTTTCATATAGACCAAAAACACAGCAGTTTGTGATCGCTGTCAAAAAAATATTTTGTAAACACAAATTAAACACATTTTTGTTTAATGCAAATGATTTTTGGCCCAACAAAACGTGTCTCATGTTTATTTCAAGATGAGTATCGTATTAAGTAAAACGCTTGATTATAGGTCTATTATCACTTGTAAATAGATATTTTAAATAATATGAATAGTTGTGCCAGTAATTTGGTTAGTTAATGAGGTCTACTACTACAGCTAGTTTAAACTGCATTACATTTACGTGGGAATACACTAGCGCTCCACAACTGGACCTCAAACCATTTGATAATTAGAGATACAAAATTCATCGTTGGATAATATAATCTACAGTAAAATAATTATTATTTCCATTATAAACTAAAATCCGTTTATAATGGACTTTTATTTATTTTGCTCTTTATTTCAGTATTGATAGATTATCCACAAACACAGCCATTTATACTCGGTACAAAATGTCGAGAAGTTGATGACGTAATTAGGTTGAGTGCTGGTAAAATATTCATCGTCTGTGACGGTTTTGCTCATGTAATTTTCTCATTTAGCCATAAATTTATCCTCTCCAGTCCTCTCTCGCTTGCCACAACCACCTCTCAGTTGATTCAAATTACAATTCTCTCTAACCGCTCCTCTTCATAAATGCGTGCATTCATTATATTAAGATTATCCTCCTGTTATTTGTGCGGTTTGGCAGATCAAGATGTGTCAAACTTGTTGACGTTTTACGCGCGAACTTGGTGCACTCTCCTTGTTGTCATAGTCTACCGACAACCTTCCTCAACCTACACGTCAACTATACTGATGGTCAGACTGCAGGGGGGTTTTATGGAGTAGCAAATGGCATTCGTGTTCAGAGATAGGGTGAAACACCAATAGTATGAAAATTGAAGACAAATAGGACCCAAAATCACAGGGTGTATAATAATAAATTCGGAATACGTACGGTTTATCTGTACTCTGTGACCAAGTGTATCAAAGTTAGATGGAATGTGCAAAGTCATGAGTTAAAAAGGGTAGATATAAATCCAATATTCGTATAAATACAGAGATTAAATTAACATTGAGCTACAATGTTAAAGGAGAAGCTTTTCCCCACAGACAATCTATGAGTTGGTTACTGTATAAAAATTGTGTTGCAGTTACTAAACGTGAATCGATTTGAACTCGAGTCATTCATTCGAACTATCGATACATCGGCACTGGAGGCGCAGTGCTGTAACCCAGCTACATGGGGACAAAGTGTTTGGGAGATTGTAGGCGATAGGTTGGATGCTCGGTCCTCTTAATATCGACATGGCATCCGCTTGATGGTTGCTATCGGCGTGGACACTACTAGAGAAGTCTGGGGTGTCCATGTTGGGTGGTAATCATTGTGCGGATGTTGTGTGGGGGAGATAACTGAGTATCAGGCTTGTCAATTAGCTGAAAATCAGACCAGCACTACGTGGTTCGGATTCCACGTAAAGCTGTAGGTCCCTTAGTTGCCCTGGCTGTTGGGCTATTAATAAATTGCCCTTTCTGAGGAACAGTTGAACTCAGTTAGTAACCAGACTACACTCATCCACACTCATCCTACACTCATATAACCATTCATATTCGCCTTAAAATACCAACAACGTTGTGTCGGCGTCTCATGTGTAAGAATGTAAGAATTGTATTACACGATTACTTTCAGTCTGTATAATGAATATGAATATAACTCATCTGTATCACATTGTAAAGTAAATTATATTATATACCACAATCTAACTCAGAGCTTTCGAGAATACATTTGCCCCTTTAAAACCAATATTGAACAGTATTTAAATGTTCAAATCACGTGGAGAGCAAATAATACATAAAGTACTTTTTTTTGTAAAAAACATTATGATTACAATAGGTCTATAATTGATCAATTGTTACGTATTGCCAGATATATTCTAACTATATAAAGATCTTATACGGAATATGTCATTACATAACTTGGAGAACTATTATAATTATGAACGCAGTTAACACGCTTGTCACTCCCCTCTGACGCCCCTCACCCCCACCCAGACTCCCCTCTATGTTTGTGTTTAACTGTGCCGTTGGTATAAACTCCGCTTTACGTAATTAACTCATTGCTTATCTCGGGCTTAGCCCTGCTGACCCCTCACGCGCCGTAATATGTCCTTACTTTGTCAACTACACTTTATCTGTGTCACTTGTTATTGATTGTTTCTTCTTTATATATTTTAGTAGCCTACATAATACTTTGATCTTGTTGTACAATAAATGTTCGCAATAGTGAGATTGTTAAGCTCCTCGTTTTTGTTAAATAAATTTTTTCTGTATAGTCAAAGTAGGATATCAACTTTAGTGCATATTTATTTAATGGCACAATACATTTGAATTTATGCAAGAAAATCGATTCTAAGTCTTCATTATGTTTACTATAAGAATATTGTTCGCGATCGAAGTTAACGTTATGTATGAGTAAATTTCATTTTAATAAAAACTTTCAGCTACTGATAAAAAATGACATGTATGTCGTATTTTTATATAGAGGTTGGTGTTGAATGGAAAATCTGGGTATTTCTTAAGTTATCGACTCTAAGAAAATGCTGCAAGTGGATCAGGCACCTGAAATTATATTGAGATGTCCCTCCCACTCGCCCAACCCGGTAGCCTTCGGTGATCCTTGACGGTGGGGGCGAAACTTAGGACCGGTCGACTTTAGTTACTAACAATGACTACACTCGTTCATCTACACTCATCACACTCATTGGCCCCTCATATTCGACCATATATTGACGATCGGCGTCCTAAGAATGAATAATGAATAATAAAGAATTGAGTCAAAAGATATTCAAAAACACCCTAAACGTTTCAAGAATAATCTTTACCAATTCTTGTCTTAGTCTTAGTACGCTAAATATAAGGGAAATACTTTATTTATAACTGAAATGTTTATCTTTCTATTTACTATATAACATTCCCACTGCGCCTCCAGTCGTAATAAGCACATGCTATTGTAACTGTTCTGTGCAAGCAGGCCATCTTGGACTATGCCAAGAAAATCTTGATTTCTACTAAATTACACCGTTCCTTTTTATGGTATAATTTTGATATGTCTTTTAAAGTACTTATAAATAAGCTTTCTAATGTCTCATTAATTTTTAACAGTTCAAAAGCCACAAAATGTAAGAAATTAAATGTTTTAAAGCATAATCAAACCAAAATACATTTAAATAATACACATTTTGATAAGGTATGTTTATGTGTTATAGTTAAAAAAATTTAAATTGAGGTATAAGTTAGAATTATAAAATAAAAATAACGGTGTAATGGTATGAATTTTGATACAGTTCTTGTGGGCATCAGTACATGATGGCTAGCTGGTACAACGAAGACCTAGCAGGTCTAGGTAGTGTTATAGTATTGTTTACTGCTGTCAATTACATTTAAGTGTTATGTCTGTTACAGAGGCAATGCTGTCCCGTGGTGACCGCCGCCGCCGCCCGCGAGTGTCGCAGTGTTAGTGTCGTGCCGCCATACCGTGCGTGTCGGGGGTTGGCGCCGCAGCGATGCGGAAGGAGGTTCCGCGCGACTCTGCTGTCAGCCGGAGCGCGCGGACCTGTACGAAGGTGGTGAAGCGGGCTTCCGGTTCCGCTGGCAAGGCCGTTGTCAAGAAGAAGCCGGTTGCGCGCTCCTCGGTGGGAGAGGTGAGCAAACCCTCTGCTAGCCAGGTGGAATCCAAGAATAAGAAGAAACTCCTGAAACCCAAAGTCGTGTTGACGAAATTGAAACTCAGCCCCGGTGGTTCAGCCCAAATAACTAAAGCGAAGCAAGTCAAAGAAGGCAAGAAGGAACCAAGTTCAAAGCTGGTCAAATCAAAACCAAAGAAAGTCGTGGTCGGCAAAGCTACCAAAAAAGATGTAAAGTTAGAAAATGACTCGAAACGTGCAACAGCCGCCAAGATAGTCCGAGCGGTGAAGGACGTTAAGAAAGCGAAGACGGTAGTCGCATCGAAAATGGCGAAAACTGCACCAAAAAGGGTAAATGATTGCAGCACTGTCAGAAAAACGTCAGGTGGCAGTATAAGTGTTGTTAAAAAGCATAACATTGTTAAACGCGTTAACAAAATGTCTGGTAAAAAACCGTGCGTTGTTTCCGTAAAGATAAGCAACGCTCACAGTACCGTAACTCTGTCAGTAAAACAAAACAAACAAGTTGGCAAGAAAGATTTAGCAAAAGGTTCTAAACTGTGTGGAGGGAAGAGCTCTGAGAGGAGCACAATATCCATACTCAAGAAAGGAATTGCGTCGAGGCGGAAATCGACGTCAAAAGAGTGCACTTCTCAGGAATCCACGCCGTCTCAAAGTCCAACAAGAGATACTTCTCCGGTTAGAAGTAGAGAGGGTAAATCTTTTTCCAAAATTAGGAAATTGGAATGTGTTAAATTACAAAAGAAATTAGTAAAGCAATCGTCAATAGAATCAAAGAAAAGTGCCGACGATAAATGTGAAAATGATAATAAGAATCAAGATGGGAAAACAGAGGTTATAATAAATGAAACTTTAAAAATAAAAACCGAAAATATAGGTGAAGATCAAAATATGGAAATTGAGTTTACAAATGGTTCTGACAGGAAGCAAAGTGACGATAAAGAATCTAAAATCACAGAAAAGGTCAATGATAACAAGGAATCCAAATATAAGATGGACGTAAGTTTGTCAGATGCCAAAGCTAAGTCGCCTCTGAATGAATACAGCAACTTGAAAAGTATTGATTCCACTACATCTGACGAAATTCCGCTTGAAACCTTAAAATCGAAACAAAAAGCAATAAAACAAGAAAAAGAGAGTGATAGTACACCACACGAATCCAACTTGATCGAAAAGAACAAGAAGGATTCGCCCAAATCAGAAGCTTCAGACAATCTTCCTCTTTGCCACCTAGATGATAATAGTTCATCCGTAAAAAATGTGGATAAAAAGATACCCGAGTCAGTTAAACAACCAAAATCGAAATGCATGTCTAAAACTGACTTGAGAAAAATTGATCAAGAATCTGTAGCAAAATTAAAAATTTCAGCAAAAAGTAAAGAAAAGCTTAAAGATTTGGCCCTTAAAAATAAGGTTGCGAAACTGTTGAAAAAATCTAAACTAGCCGGTCAGAAGCAGAAGAATACGAAAGATCAAGAAGAAGATGGCAAAAGTAGTGACGAACCTGAAAAAAGCAGAAGACGAGTTAAACTCTTAAAATTTTGGAATGGTCCGAAGAGGCATCGTGTAGCTTCTTTAAATGCCATCGCCAAAGTTCACTGTCTATATGAGAATGAGAGTAGGGGTGCGTTGAATGACGTAATTAGTTCTGCAGCCGCGTTACAACGTGCTATTCAAGAATCCAAAGCTGCAATCAAGAAGGTCGACAACAAGGATAAGAAACCAACAGTGAAGAAACCTGTAGTGCGTGAAAAGAAGTCACCAGAGCCGGTGGTGACGACAAGAAACCTAAGGACTAACCCGGGAGTTCGTAGTGTAGGCAGGAACTTCGATATCCTTAACGTAATTTCATCCACCAGTTTGTCCTCTAGTTCCTCCGAGGAGAGTAGCGACTCGGGAGAAGACAAAAAGCAATTAGTCTTGCAGCCGTCTGTGAAACAAAAGCAACAGATGATAAAAAAAGAGGACTTGGAACAGACAACTGATGACGACACGGGGAAGAAGGTATCGTCACCTTCAAACGATGAAAGCAAAGAAGGCGTGAAAAAGGTAAAGAAGCGCAGAAGAAAGCGTAACGAGTTGACGATGGACTTGAAGGACATGGTCGTCCGCAAAAGGATGGCTTCGCTAAACGCCTCGGCGATAATGACGGCCAGCTATTCCACGGAGAAAAAGCCGGACAAGAAAAAAGAAGAGGAGGTGAAAAAGGAACGAAAAAAGAGAAAGAAGCAACAACCGAGTTCGCCGGTGGTAGAGGAGTCGAGCGCTGATGAAGACGTCATCATGAGGACTACCAACAACAAACAGAAGGTGGCCGTGATCGTGAACCAAGATACGGACGTGACGATCACGGGCGTGTACGTGAACAGCACTACCAGGTCTACGCACCACGAGGGCTACTGCAGCATCGCCGGCATGCAGTACCGAATCAGTTCCACTAGCCACACGCAGACGGAAGCCACGGCGGTGGCTACTGAGACTGTGCTGCACTCTGACATTGTGAGTATATAAACAGTTTAGTTGTTTATTAGTCATAAGAATTACATAAGTGAGACAGTCCTCTGAGATATGTATGACACGACAAACATTTATAATATAAATACATTCTATCTATCACTACATTAGGGGGACACCTGGACAAGGGTTCTAAAAATCATATTTCTTTTAGTTTTTTTATACACTGGGGGTTCCAAACTACCTCAGAAAATGTTGCCATCCAGTCCTAGACAATGAAGATTATTAGTTCCTTTTATCACTTCTGGCCCGGTCAGTTTTTTTAGAAACTTTGACGTCCGTATAACAAAGTCCGTTTTCATACATGTTTTATCTTTGTTAGGTTAACGATCAACATTTTCGGTGAGAAGCACTGGCTTGTTTTGAGCACATTCATTTAAAACTTATATATATATGAGGCTAGTATTGTTAATGGTTTAAAAAGTAGTTTGCAAGAAGCACTTAACGGTTCATGTCGTCACAATTCTTAAATATGTTTTCTGAAGTTTCTAAAAAATGTTTAAACTTCACTCAGCAGTTCACGTGGGCATGCAGGTATATTCAACGAGTGAAGTACCGACCGGCAGCTTAATTGGGGTTACACTTCAGTATTAAAAAGTACTGTAATATACAAAAATGTACAACTAACTATTTACAGTCTCACTCTAGCAGAGAGGAGAGAAAATGAAATGTGTCTCTATCGTGTATCAAGTCACGTTCAGTAACTGGTAGAGTTGTTTTCGTGTAAAGCAGTATTTCGGAGTACAGTGCTCAAAAAGTATAAATTAAACAACGAGACAACAGAAACAATTATTATACACTTAAAACCCCATTAGTTGAATGGATGGTAAATCTGTGAGTTAATGACATTCAGGTTATAGAGGTTAGTGTAACAGTAGTGAAGAGGTTGTAGGAGTTAGTGTAACACTAGTGAAGAGGTTGTAGGAGTTAATGTAACACTAGTGAAGAGGTTGTAGGAGTTAGTGTAACACTAGTGAAGAGGTTGTAGGAGTTAATGTAACACTAGTGAAGAGGTTGTAGGAGTTAATGTAACACTAGTGAAGAGGTTGTAGGAGTTAGTGTAACACTAGTGAAGAGGTTGTAGGAGTTAATGTAACACTAGTGAAGAGGTTGTAGGAGTTAGTGTAACACTAGTGAAGAGGTTGTAGGAGTTAATGTAACACTAGTGAAGAGGTTGTAGGAGTTAGTGTAACACTAGTGAAGTGAAGAGGTTGTAGGAGTTAGTGTAACACTAGTGAAGAGGTTGTAGGAGTTAGTGTAACACTAGTGAAGAGGTTGTAGGAGTTAGTGTAACACTAGTGAAGAGGTTGTAGGAGTTAATGTAACACTAGTGAAGAGGTTGTAGGAGTTAATGTAACACTAGTGAAGAGGTTGTAGGAGTTAATGTAACACTAGTGAAGAGGTTGTAGGAGTTAGGTTTTATCAGGCTGGCTACTATATTGTACTGAAGTACTATGGCTACTGCTAGAGAAAACTTCGCTATGACAGTTAGGTTTCGTCCAAATGGGGGTTTTGTCACCTAGAGTAGTGGGTGACTATGTATATAAATTGAGTTGTATAGAAAGACTTTTGCTTGAACTTATTTATCATAAAACCAATAAAATGTATGCACAAATAATTAAATAGTTTAGTTATAGATAATCTCAACTAAGAGAAATATACTTTATTGTGAATAGTTAAATTATTATTCATTATTGAACAATGATTTAATAATATACAGTATACTTCACTTAGTATCAAGTAAGTCAGTATCATTATACGTGATGTTTTTAACCTTAGATATATGTTTTCAAGTCAAGTACCTGATATGAACATTAGAACAAGAAAGTATGTAAATTTACATAGAAATCACGATCAGACATGCAAATTTGGTGGGTGCTTTGAAGCAGGGTATACGGTTGTCATGTTAGGGCCATATGATGGAACTAATCGAATGGAAGTAAGATCGCCAAAATTACAAGGAATTCTATTATTACTGATCTCTTGTAGCTAAGTAAAAATGACAATATAAATAATTTATAAGTATATAATGATTTATTTAGTAGATAAACTGAGAGTTCTTAGCCATTAAAAGTCTAAATCCTATCCTTTTCAGATAGGATTGAGACAGGGGTCATCTTGAGCTGTACATTCGGGTTTTACTCAAGCCTTTAGGCAAGGGTTCTAAAATTGTTGAAAGCTTCCAGTGTTCCGTACAGTTAACATTTCATACTTAAGGTAACAGTTTTATAGTTGACTCTATGACCCTCACTTAACACCCTGTATACTATTATACCTTTAACTGCTGTAAACCCCTGCCCATCGCCTGTAAACTGATGTCTGACCCAACATGTTGCAGCCGGCTCAGGGTACGGCAGTGACCGTAGCCACCACACTCGCTGCCCCCTGCCAGTCGTACACCCCGCTGAGTGCTCTGTCCAGCATGCAACCCCCGGGCCACCCTCACCACCACCCCCACTCGGCCCCGCCGCCCCAGTCTCACTGTCCGCCGCCCCTCAGCCCTCTCCAGCGGCGTCACGGCTGTTCCAGCGCCTTCACCGCGCCTCCACCGCCGCAGCCCCCGCCTGCCCACGATGTTCATGGTGAGTAACAAGACCACACGTGTTTGTAATGATTTGCATATTTATTTTTTAACATGTTAGGGGGGCCGTTTCGGTTTACGACAAACGCCAAAATCATGAGTTTCTATTTCAACGACTCGCTTCGCTCATTGGGGCCTTCGTTCCCCCCGGTCCGTAATAATGATTGTGTCGTAACTCTTGAAGTTTTATTTGATAGATGAAGAACTGTTCTAGTGGACCGTAACTTTTTTCGTACAACATTTAATTTTTATTATTTATACAGTTAAATATGAAAAACTTTACAAGTTGAAATAGAACATCATGTTTTGGCCGGCTGACGACTCTCCAGTGGTGACTTAGTGGTTTGAAAAACAGCCCTGTTAACTTACACTATCAGCTTTTGTACTGTATTATATAGTTAAAATGTCACATTTCATGAGCCACTGAACCATCTTGTTGAACATTCGAACATCTACGACCAGACACATTAGTCATGTTCGTAGGGTGGGTGTATGGGCCACAACTTAGCCCTATGACGTGTGTGCGCCGCAAAACATTTAACCAAACAACTTCATTATAAGTTCAGTTAAATTTATTAAACGAGTAAAACTTTGTAAGTAACAAAATAAAAGTTACAACAAGTGAAACTAGGCTATATATATATTTACCAGCAATGTATCGCTCTGACAGGGAAGAACATTTATCTTTGAAATCCCTGAAGTACGGAGTGAGTGAAGTTAAACTTTCCGATATTGACAATCGGGAAATAGCAACAGCTTACTTCGACTTGACCCAGAGATGGTTGTCGCAACTTGATCTAACTTTGCCATCTTAAACTTTAAAGCGAAACTCGATAACAGTTTTTGTCACTGATTTCAAATGAGATACAGTTAAAGTTAAATCCAGCCGAACTTCTCAAGTTAAATACTTTTATCGCTGGTTTCGTCTTAACAAAGTCCCAACTGTGACTTTGTCAACTTTAAATTTATTTGTTCTGTTTGTTAATCAGTCTTGGTTTATACACTAAGTTTACAGATTTTATGTTTCCACAATTCCATGTTTTTATGACAAATGACGGAGAAAAATCTTAAGAGTTTGTTTTATAGAAACTATCACTCTTATAAAAATAAAAATTACCATGAATGAATAGATTCCATTTTGAGGTTTACGTAAAAAAATACAATTTTATCACAGTCATTTAATAATTTAAACTTTGGCATTAATTTGAATATAATATTTCCCTGGAGGCTTGTGGAAATCTTTAGATAGAGTGCTTCTTAGCCCTAACTTCGCCTGGTAAAATAAGACGAGAGTTAACTTCGAACAACATGGCTGGTAGACTTCGGCGCCTATTTCAGGGCATAATATTCATTATTCGTTTGTAAGGCTCCGATCGTAGAGCTACGGGCGAATGAGTGTGATGATTGTAGATGAATGAGTGTAGTCATTGTTACTAACTGAGGTTGACTGTTCCTCAGAAAGAACTATTTATTTATAGCCCAAAAGCTAGGGCAACTAAGGGACCTACAGCTTTACGTGGAATCCGAACCACGTAACATTCAGTAACCGTGAGGCTGCTTTATGGACAGTAAAGCATTGTAATTATTCCATTGGGCATTGAAATCATGTACCACAGTAAAAATACGGCCCTTGTTACAAATTTAAAAAAAAGAGCAAATATAACTTCATAGACGTGTAAAGTAAATCTCTCTTTTTGAACTGACATTATTTAAATAATTCTCTCAATCTTTTTTTTATACTTAATACAGTTTCAACTGGCATCACTAGCTAACATATACAGTTATTCTAGGTTAAATCAACTTTATCTCAATTATTCAGTTTCCAATATGCCAAGTCTACGTTTATGGCCATAAAAAAATTAATGAAAAAGGATTTTGTTTTAAAAATGTCATTGTTATGAGTACAACAACATTGTACTGTAGACTCATCAGCTGCTGATACGACATTGAGGACGTGAATATTGAGCGAATTGTTTAAAACCATCGAGAAGTAAGATTCAGAGGTCGTTCCCAATGGTGGCGCTGAATGTGTGTCGATTAGTTAGTTCTCCAGTTAGCCGAATCCCCAATTCCAATTCAAATTCTCAAGTATGAAGATAGTAATCATTACTACAGATTTACAAAGATTTACATTTAGTAGTATTGCCACTGTGGCCTTTCGCAGAAGAGAGCGGCCTCTGTTTTTTTTTTTTTCTCTGTGGGAAACCCCCCCCCCCAATCCACATGACCTGAGAGTGGCCAGGAGTTGGTATGAAATCGTACCATACTTAATCATACAAATCCATTGGCTAGCTAGTTATTTAATCAGGCTGGTTAGGCGGATTACTACGGTATAAGTAAGAAGAAGTTCCCTCGGGATCAGCGGGATGTGGCGAGGTATAGGCCGAGTAACCCCGGTAATCCCAGGCTTTGGTCGATTACCTCTATCCAGTGCTCACTTTACACACTACGGAACTGATCTGTATCTTTGTGTATCGTTAATTTCGTCGATGAATTTAATATTCCTGCAATTTTAGTATGAAAAGTAATAGTTTGAACAAGAAAAACAATTGCAATTGTGTCTTATTACACCCCGAATAAAACGACTCCGTGGAGATGTACTACTGGTTGAAGATGGAAGAGGCACGTTGAGTGGATAGGAGGCTCGTCGAGACGTCAATTCCGATTGGGAGGGGAGCAAGAATCTCATTCATAAAAAAAGTTGATGTTTACGTAAACTTATAGTAAATTTAGCTACACTAAATGAATTAAAAGTATTGTCTGTTGTAAACCCATACGTGATTACTTGAACTGTTTGTGTGTGGTTTGGTTTGAAACGTTGAAACGTCCGCTCAATGGTTACCATCGACGTGGACACTTCTAAAGAGGTCTCCACCATGTTGGATGATAGTCAAGGTTCAGAAGTTGTGTAGGGGAGAGAAGTTAGTGTCAGACTTGTCAGTTGGAAATCAGGCTAAAACTACGTAGTTCGGATTCCACGTAAAGCTTCAGGTCCCACAGTTGATCCGGCTATTTGGCTATTAGTAAATAGTCCTTTCTGAGCTAAATCGAACTCAGATAGTAACAATGATACACTCATTCATCTACAGTCATCACACTCATTCACCTCTTATGTTCGCCCATGTCTCTACGATCGGCGTCTTATAAATGAATAGTGATTAGCTTTAATCCCCCCCCCCCACCCTTTACCAATTTGGGCTCACTGTTGCTTAAGGGTGGTTTCTCTAGCTACAAAAGCAAGATACAGACCAACTGTCGTAAAGTAGTTTATAGAGACGTTTAAGTACTTTTCTCACAATAGTTTTTGGAGCAAACATAGCTAGGTAATCGTGATTTTGATTTCGGTCAGGGGAACCTAAAATTAACACTCTTTCAAACCTACAAACCATCTGAATCTTGACTACCATCCGACATGGACACCCCAGACGTCTCTAGTAGTGTCCACGTCGATGGCAACCATGGAGCCGTGGTTAGTTGAGTCACATTCAAGATATGATATTTTATTCTTTTATGCCTTCCTAGCTACCCAAAATAAACATGTTTGAAGGTTCGAATGAAAGTTACTACACCACAAACAAAATATGGTTGCTGAAGGTTTTCTATCATTGTACAATATATAACCCGGCTATCAAAGGCACATCTAATTATTCTACATTTGCGCCCAATTGTTGCCTTATTTAAGTTTGACGAAAATTAAACTCAAATACTGTAAGTGCTTTTGTAAGTTAAAAAAGTATCTAAAGAAACTAAGCGTATTACTATTATGGTGGGTCCGGTAATTTAAAAAACGTTTGCGTTTATGTGATAAGGTAGATACATAAGTAAAGTTCGTTTGTTCAAGTTTTATGAACTTCATTGTTGTCGATCTCATTAACAAGTTTTGAACGGTCGCAAATTAGCCGATATACAAACTAGTTAGAAGCCCGTACAAACTTTGAGTGTTTACCTGTAGACAAGTTGTAGTAGTTTGTACAAATCAGGACTAGTAGTGTGTCACAACTTCCCTTTGAAACCGTGCTAACATACTTTCCGTCCTATTGACGTGTAAGGGTTGGGGTGTTTACCTGCAGACAAATTATAATAGTTTGCACAGATCAGCGCTGGTAGTGTGTCACAACTTCCCCTTTGACAACGTGCTAACATACTTTCTGTCCTATTGACGTGTAAGGGTTGGGGTGTTTACCTGCAGACAAATTATAATAGTTTGCACAGATCAGCGCTGGTAGTGTGTCACAACTTCCCCTTTGACAACGTGCTAACATAGTTTCTGTCCTATTGACGTGTAAGGGTTGGGGTGTTTACCTGCAGACAAATTATAATAGTTTGCACAGATCAGCGCTGGTAGTGTGTCACAACTTCCCCTTTGAACACGTGCTAACATACTTTCTGTCCTATTGACGTGTAAGGGTTGGGGTGTTTACTTGCAGACAAATTATAATAGTTTGCACAGATCAGCGCTGGTAGTGTGTCACAACTTCCCCTTTGACAACGTGCTAACATACTTTCCGTCCTATTGACGTGTAAGGGTTGGGGTGTTTACCTGCAGACAAATTATAATAGTTTGCACAGATCAGCGCTGGTAGTGTGTCATAACTTCCCCTTTGACAACGTGCTAACATACTTTCTGTCCTATTGACGTGTAAGGGTTGGGGTGTTTACCTGCAGACAAATTATAATAGTTTGCACAGATCAGCGCTGGTAGTGTGTCACAACTTCCCCTTTGACAACGTGCTAACATAGTTTCTGTCCTATTGACGTGTAAGGGTTGGGGTGTTTACCTGCAGACAAATTATAATAGTTTGCACAGATCAGCGCTGGTAGTGTGTCACAACTTCCCCTTTGACAACGTGCTAACATAGTTTCTGTCCTATTGACGTGTAAGGGTTGGGGTGTTTACCTGCAGACAAATTATAATAGTTTGCACAGATCAGTGCTGGTAGTGTGTCACAACTTCCCCTTTGACAACGTGCTAACATACTTTCCGTCCTATTGACGTGTAAGGGTTGGGGTGTTTACCTGCAGACAAATTATAATAGTTTGCACAGATCAGCGCTGATAGTGTGTCACAACTTCCCCTTTGACAACGTGCTAACATACTTTCTGTCCTATTGACGTGTAAGGGTTGGGGTGTTTACCTGCAGACAGATTATAATTGTTTGCACAGATCAGCGCTGGTAGTGTGTCACAACTTCCCCTTTGACAACGTGCTAACATAGTTTCTGTCCTATTGACGTGTAAGGGTTGGGGTGTTTACCTGCAGACAAATTATAATAGTTTGCACAGATCAGCGCTGGTAGTGTGTCACAACTTCCCCTTTGACAACGTGCTAACATACTTTCCGTCCTATTGACGTGTAAGGGTTGGGGTGTTTAGCTGCAGACAAATTATAATAGTTTGCACAGATCAGCGCTGGTAGTGTGTCACAACTTCCCCTTTGACAACGTGCTAACATACTTTCTGTCCTATTGACGTGTAAGGGTTGGAGTGTTTACCTGCAGACAAATTATAATAGTTTGCACAGATCAGCGCTGGTAGTGTGTCACAACTTCCCCTTTGACAACGTGCTAACATAGTTTCCGTCCTATTGACGTATAAGGGTTGGGGTGTTCACCTGTAGACAAGTTGTAGTAGTCTGTACAGATCAGCGCTGGTAGTGTGTCACAACTTCCCCTTTGACAACGTGCTAACATACTTTCCGTCCTATTGACGTGTAAGGGTTGGGGTGTTTACCTGCAGACAAATTGTAATAGTTTGCACAGATCAGCGCTGGTAGTGTGTCACAACTTTCCCTTTGACAACGTGCTAACATAGTTTCCGTCCTATTGACGTATAAGGGTTGGGGTGTTCACCTGTAGACAAGTTGTAGTAGTCTGTACAGATCAGCGCTGGTAGTGTGTCACAACTTCCCCTTTGACAACGTGCTAACATACTTTCCGTCCTATTGACGTGTAAGGGTTGGGGTGTTTACCTGTAGACAAGTTGTAGTAGTCTGTACAGATCAGCTTTGGTAGTGTGTCACAACTTCCCCTTTGACAAAGTGCTAACATACTTTCCGTCCTATTGACGTGTAAAGGTTGGGGTGTTTACCTGCAGGCAAATTATAATAGTTTGCACAGATCAGCGCTGGTAGTGTGTCACAACTTCCCCTTTGACAACGTGCTAACATACTTTCTGTCCTATTGGCATGTAAGGGTTGGGGTGTTTACCTGTAGACAAGTTGTAGTAGTCTGTACAGATCAGCGCTGGTAGTGTGTCACAACTTCCCCTTTGACAACGTGCTAACATACTTTCCGTCCTATTGACGTGTAAGGGTTGGGGTGTTTACCTGCAGACAAATTGTAATAGTTTGCACAGATCAGCGCTGGTAGTGTGTCACAACTTCCCCTTTGACACCGTGTAAACATACTTTCCGTCCTATTGACGTGTAAGGGTTGGGGTGTTTACCTGTAGACAAGTTGTAGTAGTCTGTACAGATCAGCGCTGGTAGTGTGTCACAACTTCCCCTTTGACAAAGTGCTAACATACTTTCCGTCCTATTGACGTATAAGGGTTGGGGTGTTCACCTGTAGACAAGTTGTAGTAGTCTGTACAGATCAGCGCTGGTAGTGTGTCACAACTTCCCCTTTGACAACGTGCTAACATAGTTTCCGTCCTTTTGACGTATAAGGGTTGGGGTGTTCACCTGTAGACAAGTTGTAGTAGTCTGTACAGATCAGCGCTGGTAGTGTGTCACAACTTCCCCTTTGACAACGTGCTAACATACTTTCCGTCCTATTGACGTGTAAGGGTTGGGGTGTTTACCTACAGACAAATTGTAATAGTTTGCACAGATCAGCGCTGGTAGTGTGTCACAACTTCCCCTTTGACAACGTGCTAACATACTTTCCGTCCTATTGACGTGTAAGGGTTGGGGTGTTTACCTGTAGACAAGTTGTAGTAGTCTGTACAGATCAGCGCTAGTAGCGTGTCACAACTTTCCCTTTGACAACGTGCTAACATAGTTTCCATCCTATTGACGTATAAGGGTTGGGGTGTTCACCTGTAGACAAGTTGTAGTAGTCTGTACAGATCAGCGCTGGTAGTGTGTCACAACTTCCCCTTTGACAACGTGCTAACGTACTTTCCGTCCTATTGACGTGTAAGGGTTGGGGTGTTTACCTGCAGACAAATTATAATAGTTTGCACAGATCAGCGCTGGTAGTGTGTCACAACTTCCCCTTTGACAACGTGCTAACATACTTTCCGTCCTATTGACGTGTAAGGGTTGGGGTGTTTACCTGCAGACAAATTATAATAGTTTGCACAGATCAGCGCTGGTAGTGTGTCACAACTTCCCCTTTGACAAAGTGCTAACATACTTTCCGTCCTATTGACGTGTAAGGGTTGGGGTGTTTACCTGCAGACAAATTATAATAGTTTGCACAGATCAGAGCTGGTAGTGTGTCACAACTTCCTCTTTGACAACGTGCTAACATACTTTCCGTCCTATTGACGTGTAAGGGTTGGGGTGTTTACCTGTAGACAAGTTGTAGTAGTCTGTACAGATCAGTGCTGGTAGTGTGTCACAACTTCCCCTTTGACAAAGTGATAACATACTTTCCGTCCTATTGACGTGTAAGGGTTGGGGTGTTTACCTGCAGACAAATTATAATAGTTTGCACAGATCAGCGCTGGTAGTGTGTCACAACTTCCCCATTGACAAAGTGCTAACATACTTTCCGTCCTATTGACGTGTAAGGGTTGGAGTGTTTACCTGTAGACAAGTTGTAGTAGTCTGTACAGATCAGCGCTGGTAGTGTGTCACAACTTCCCCTTTGACAAAGTGCTGACATACTTTCCGTCCTATTGACGTGTAAGGGTTGGGGTGTTTACCTGTAGACAAGTTGTAGTAGTCTGTACAGATCAGCGCTGGTAGTGTGTCACAACTTCCCCTTTGACAAAGTGCTAACATACTTTCCGTCCTATTGACGTGTAAAGGTTTGGGTGTTTACCTGTAGACAAGTTGTAGTAGTCTGTACAGATCAGCGCTGGTAGTGTGTCACAACTTCCCTTTTGACAACGTGCTAACATAGTTTCCGTCCTATTGACGTATAAGGGTTGGGGTGTTCACCTGTAGACAAGTTGTAGTAGTCTGTACAGATCAGCGCTGGTAGTGTGTCACAACTTCCCCTTTGACAACGTGCTAACATACTTTCCGTCTTATTGACGTGTAAGGGTTGGGGTGTTTACCTACAGACAAATTGTAATAGTTTGCACAGATCAGCGCTTGTAGTGTGTCACAACTTCCCCTTTGACAACGTGCTAACATACTTTCCGTCCTATTGACGTGTAAGGGTTGGGGTGTTTACCTGTAGACAAGTTGTAGTAGTCTGTACAGATCAGCGCTGGTAGCGTGTCACAACTTTCCCTTTGACAACGTGCTAACGTACTTTCCGTCCTATTGACGTGTAAGGGTTGGGGTGTTTACCTGCAGACAAATTATAATAGTTTGCACAGATCAGCGCTGGTAGTGTGTCACAACTTCCCCTTTGACAACGTGCTAACATAGTTTCTGTCCTATTGACGTGTAAGGGTTGGGGTGTTTACCTGCAGACAAATTATAATAGTTTGCACAGATCAGCGCTGGTAGTGTGTCACAACTTCCCCTTTGACAACGTGCTAACATAGTTTCTGTCCTATTGACGTGTAAGGGTTGGGGTGTTTACCTGCAGACAAATTATAATAGTTTGCACAGATCAGCGCTGGTAGTGTGTCACAACTTCCCCTTTGACAACGTGCTAACATACTTTCCGTCCTATTGACGTGTAAGGGTTGGGGTGTTTAGCTGCAGACAAATTATAATAGTTTGCACAGATCAGCGCTGGTAGTGTGTCACAACTTCCCCTTTGACAACGTGCTAACATACTTTCTGTCCTATTGACGTGTAAGGGTTGGGGTGTTTACCTGCAGACAAATTATAATAGTTTGCACAGATCAGCGCTGGTAGTGTGTCACAACTTCCCCTTTGACAACGTGCTAACATAGTTTCCGTCCTATTGACGTATAAGGGTTGGGGTGTTCACCTGTAGACAAGTTGTAGTAGTCTGTACAGATCAGCGCTGGTAGTGTGTCACAACTTCCCCTTTGACAACGTGCTAACATAGTTTCCGTCCTATTGACGTATAAGGGTTGGGGAGTTCACCTGTAGACAAGTTGTAGTAGTCTGTACAGATCAGCGCTGGTAGTGTGTCACAACTTCCCCTTTGACAACGTGCTAACATACTTTCCGTCCTATTGACGTGTAAGGGTTGGGGTGTTTACCTGCAGGCAAATTGTAATAGTTTTCACAGATCAGCACTAGTAGTGTGTCACAACTTCCCCTTTGACAACGTGCTAACATACTTTCCATCCTATTGACGTGTAAGGGTTGGGGTGTTTACCTGTAGACAAGTTGTAGTAGTCTGTACAGATCAGCGCTGGTAGCGTGTCACAACTTCCCCTTTGACAACGTGCTAACATACTTTCCGTCCTATTGACGTGTAAGGGTTGGGGTGTTTACCTGCAGACAAATTGTAATAGTTTGCACAGATCAGCGCTGGTAGTGTGTCACAACTTTCCCTTTGACAACGTGCTAACATAGTTTCCGTCCTATTGACGTATAAGGGTTGGGGTGTTCACCTGTAGACAAGTTGTAGTAGTCTGTACAGATCAGCGCTGGTAGTGTGTCACAACTTCCCCTTTGACAACGTGCTAACATACTTTCCGTCCTATTGACGTGTAAGGGTTGGGGTGTTTACCTGCAGACAAATTATAATAGTTTGCACAGATCAGCGCTGGTAGTGTGTCACAACTTCCCCTTTGACAACGTGCTAACATAGTTTCCGTCCTATTGACGTATAAGGGTTGGGGTGTTCACCTGTAGACAAGTTGTAGTAGTCTGTACAGATCAGCGCTGGTAGTGTGTCACAACTTCCCCTTTGACAACGTGCTAACATAGTTTCCGTCCTATTGACGTATAAGGGTTGGGGAGTTCACCTGTAGACAAGTTGTAGTAGTCTGTACAGATCAGCGCTGGTAGTGTGTCACAACTTCCCCTTTGACAACGTGCTAACATACTTTCCGTCCTATTGACGTGTAAGGGTTGGGGTGTTTACCTGCAGGCAAATTGTAATAGTTTTCACAGATCAGCACTAGTAGTGTGTCACAACTTCCCCTTTGACAACGTGCTAACATACTTTCCATCCTATTGACGTGTAAGGGTTGGGGTGTTTACCTGTAGACAAGTTGTAGTAGTCTGTACAGATCAGCGCTGGTAGCGTGTCACAACTTCCCCTTTGACAACGTGCTAACATACTTTCCGTCCTATTGACGTGTAAGGGTTGGGGTGTTTACCTGCAGACAAATTGTAATAGTTTGCACAGATCAGCGCTGGTAGTGTGTCACAACTTTCCCTTTGACAACGTGCTAACATAGTTTCCGTCCTATTGACGTATAAGGGTTGGGGTGTTCACCTGTAGACAAGTTGTAGTAGTCTGTACAGATCAGCGCTGGTAGTGTGTCACAACTTCCCCTTTGACAACGTGCTAACATACTTTCCGTCCTATTGACGTGTAAGGGTTGGGGTGTTTACCTGTAGACAAGTTGTAGTAGTCTGTACAGATCAGCGCTGGTAGTGTGTCACAACTTCCCCTTTGACAAAGTGCTAACATACTTTCCGTCCTATTGACGTGTAAAGGTTGGGGTGTTTACCTGTAGACAAGTTGTAGTAGTCTGTACAGATCAGCGCTGATAGTGTGTCACAACTTCCCCTTTGACAACGTGCTAACATAGTTTCCGTCCTATTGACGTATAAGGGTTGGGGTGTTCACCTGTAGACAAGTTGTAGTAGTCTGTACAGATCAGCGCTGGTAGTGTGTCACAACTTCCCCTTTGACAACGTGCTAACATACTTTCCGTCCTATTGACGTGTAAGGGTTGGGGTGTTTACCTACAGACAAATTGTAATAGTTTGCACAGATCAGCGCTGGTAGTGTGTCACAACTTCCCCTTTGACAACGTGCTAACATACTTTCCGTCCTATTGACGTGTAAGGGTTGGGGTGTTTACCTGTAGACAAGTTGTAGTAGTCTGTACAGATCAGCGCTGGTAGCGTGTCACAACTTTCCCTTTGACAACGTGATAACATAGTTTCCGTCCTATTGACGTATAAGGGTTGGGGTGTTCACCTGTAGACAAGTTGTAGTAGTCTGTACAGATCAGCGCTGGTAGTGTGTCACAACTTCCCCTTTGACAACGTGCTAACGTACTTTCCGTCCTATTGACGTGTAAGGGTTGGGGTGTTTACCTGCAGACAAATTGTAATAGTTTGCACAGATCAGCGCTGGTAGTGTGTCACAACTTCCCCTTTGACAACGTGCTAACATACTTTCCGTCCTATTGACGTGTAAGGGTTGGGGTGTTTACCTGCAGACAAATTGTAATAGTTTGCACAGATCAGCGCTGGTAGTGTGTCACAACTTCCCCTTTGACAAAGTGCTAACATACTTTCCGTCCTATTGACGTGTAAGGGTTGGGGTGTTTACCTGCAGACAAATTATAATAGTTTGCACAGATCAGAGCTGGTAGTGTGTCACAACTTCCCCTTTGACAACGTGCTAACATACTTTCCGTCCTATTGACGTGTAAGGGTTGGGGTGTTTACCTGTAGACAAGTTGTAGTAGTCTGTACAGATCAGCGCTGGTAGCGTGTCACAACTATCCCTTTGACAACGTGCTAACATAGTTTCTGTCCTATTGACGTGTAAGGGTTGGGGTGTTTACCTGCAGACAAATTATAATAGTTTGCACAGATCAGCGCTGGTAGTGTGTCACAACTTCCCCTTTGACAACGTGCTAACATACTTTCTGTCCTATTGACGTGTAAGGGTTGGGGTGTTTACCTGCAGACAAATTGTAATAGTTTGCACAGATCAGCGCTGGTAGTGTGTCACAACTTCCCCTTTGACAACGTGCTAACATACTTTCCGTCCTATTGACGTGTAAGGGTTGGGGTGTTTACCTGCAGACAAATTGTAATAGTTTGCACAGATCAGCGCTGGTAGTGTGTCATAACTTTCCCCTTTGACAACGTGCTAACATACTTTCTGTCCTATTGACGTGTAAGGGTTGGGGTGTTTACCTGCAGACAAATTGTAATAGTTTGCACAGATCAGCGCTGGTAGTGTGTCACAACTTCCCCTTTGACAACGTGCTAACATAGTTTCTGTCCTATTGACGTGTAAGGGTTGGGGTGTTTACCTGCAGACAAATTGTAATAGTTTGCACAGATCAGCGCTGGTAGTGTGTCACAACTTCCCCTTTGACAACGTGCTAACATACTTTCCGTCCTATTGACGTGTAAGGGTTGGGGTGTTTACCTGCAGACAAATTGTAATAGTTTGCACAGATCAGCGCTGGTAGTGTGTCACAACTTCCCCTTTGACAACGTGCTAACATACTTTCCGTCCTATTGACGTGTAAGGGTTGGGGTGTTTACCTGCAGACAAATTGTAATAGTTTGCACAGATCAGCGCTGGTAGTGTGTCACAACTTCCCCTTTGACACCGTGTAAACATACTTTCCGTCCTATTGACGTGTAAGGGTTGGGGTGTTTACCTGTAGACAAGTTGTAGTAGTCTGTACAGATCAGCGCTGGTAGCGTGTCACAACTTCCCCTTTGACAACGTGCTAACATACTTTCCGTCCTATTGACGTGTAAGGGTTGGGGTGTTTACCTACAGACAAATTATAATAGTTTGCACAGATCAGCGCTGGTAGCGTGTCACAACTTCCCCTTTGACAACGTGCTAACATACTTTCTGTCCTATTGACGTGTAAGGGTTGGGGTGTTTACCTACAGACAAATTGTAATAGTTTGCACAGATCAGCGCTGGTAGTGTGTCACAACTTCCCCTTTGACACCGTGCTAACATACTTTCCGTCCTATTGACGTGTAAGGGTTGGGGTGTTTACCTGTAGACAAGTTGTAGTAGTCTGTACAGATCAGCGCTGGTAGCGTGTCACAACTTCCCCTTTGACAACGTGCTAACATACTTTCCGTCCTATTGACGTGTAAGGGTTGGGGTGTTACTAAATCTGCAATACATTTAGCGGTGGATCTTTGAGCAGTTTTACACATTTCTACCAAGTTGCTAAACCACCAAACAAAACCCATTCGAGCACTTAATTCGTTAAGATAGGTAGATTTAAGCTTTCTTTAAACCTGATATCTAAGTGTTCCTAGCAGGTTTGGTTAAGTTTGTAAGAAATGTTTTGGAAATTTACAAAATAAGGGTCAAATAAAATCCTGAAAATATAGTAATGTATATCTTTTACTAAAACTCTGTCTACAATAATAATAATAATAATGTAAGTTAATATTAATAAGTCTACAATAGAAATTAAGGAACTGTTAGGTTTTCTTTTGAAATTGTCTAAAAATTTATGTTTTTTGTAATATTTTTAAACCTAGGTGTTTACAAAATATTTGGAGTAAAAAAATGTAAATACGAAAATTCTGAAATGGTCAAAGATCTCAATGTTTTTTTTTTTCTTTTCTTTTCTTTTTAAATATGTTAATACAGAATTTTAAGTCAGTCGGTTAAATCGTTATTGAGCTATTATTTTCTTTTTTAACACAAAACAAAAAACCAGCAAAAATTTTACACTTCATTTTTTTTAAGTTAAGTGTAGAATCTAGGCCTATATATTAACAGCCATTATACTTTCTTTGTGACACCCTGTACTATGTATGTATAATAATTAATATTTATCTTTCTGATTATTTATTTATTTATTTTTTATTAATATATTTGCTTTATGAATCATAAAAAATTAAAATATAATATACATTTTAAATTGTGAAAATGTGTTAGTTTTGATCTGTGAAACAAACTAATACTAGTAAGTCATAACATACATTTAATGTCAAACCCACTTATTTATTTAATTTCAGTAATTATGGTTTATAAATTCAGTTACACCCTTTCCTACAGACATTCTCGTGATCATCAACCCTTTCTACCAGTCTATTGCCTTTTCTCCCTCTCTACAGAGTTATATTGGGGATGAAAATACTTTTCTGTGTGCAGTATGATTGAAACCCCCGCTCAAAGTATATTCGTTCGTATTTGGGCCGTTAGAAGAATTTGTACGCAGGAGATTAATTCTTGTGGTAAAAGTTGGCTTGATGGAGTAATTTTGATATAGTTCCTTGCGAAGTGGCAGCTACCCTTAACTGAAATAGAGAAAGAGAGATGTTATTATGTACTATTTTTGAAATACAAACACATAGTTGAAAGTTGTTACAAGAAAGTAAAAAACAAGGCAGCTTTTTGTAGTAGAACAGAATGTAGGCAATATATCCAGAGCCTAATTAAAACTCTTGAGAATTATTATTATTATTATTATTAAAATTACTATGGAGGGTAGCGTCAAAAAGTTTAAAAGTTCAGTTTAACAACGGATGAAGTAAGGCTCGACAAAAAAACGCCGGCCTGCTATAAAAAGGGTGAATTTAACTAAAAAGGAGCCTTCTCCAACGTGGTGGTTTGGGTTCAAGTACATCCATAGATTGGGGAGGGGGGAGTTAGAGTCGGGTTCATTTGATCGCCCATAGCAGCAAATCGATGAATAATTTGAAACATAAGTACAGCTAACTAGGTTGACTAATTAATGTTGATTGACAACAAATTATTTATTTGGAAAAGAATATAATTCAGCAGTACATTTTCAATGAAATTTATAGTGTCCTATTTTCTAGATGCCTTTCGAAAAGTTTTCTTTATGAATGAAAAGCATCAAGAAACTCTGTATTTTTTCTCCACTAAAATAATAAATCTCTTTTCTTTCCTAATTTGTAAAGTGAAAGAAACGTTTAAAATTAGTTTTACTGTTTAATTTTTATAAATTTATTTGCCTTTTTGGACCTTTTCCGATAATTAACTACCACTACTTTGATTAGGTTATGTTAGTTGTGTTTAGTTTAGGTTTCGTTAGTCTAGAGAAACCACTGAGGATGCCAATCACAGATGGGCGAAACGTCTGGTCATCTTGTAAATATTGTAGATAGTAACTTGACACTGTTGTCACCGGAAAATGTAGATTCTAGTTCTTCATCACGAAATAGCTTGTATAAACCTTAATAGTATTGATAATAAAACAAAGTGTTCAAATTTCCAATTAAATGTTTATATACAATTCGTCTCCAGCTACTTTGGAACGAAGTGTTGGGTAGATTTTAGGCGATACCGACTCGAAGTTCGCTCAATGGTTGCTATCGACGTGGACACTACTAGAGACGTCTGGGGTGTCCATGTTGGATGTTACTCAAGGTTCAGATGTAGTGTAGGGAAGAGAACTAAGTGTCGGGATTGTCAGTTAGCTGAAAATCAGACCAACACTGCGTGGTTCGGATTCCACGTAAAACTGTAGGTCCCATAGTTGTCCTGGTGATTGCGATATTAATATTTAGCTCTTTCTGAGTAACAGTCGACCTTAGTTAGTAACAATGACTACACTCGAGAGCCGTGAATGTATAGACTGAGGGTGAGCTACAAGAGTGGCTGAAGTATCTTGTCAATGTACAAGTCGTATAATAGTGGTTTACCCAGTCTTTGTAACAATAAACAACAAGAGACGGACGTGTTCACCTGATGGATGGAGTCAACTAAGTGCAAAACCGGTTTCTCCGCGAATTGACTCGTAAAGACAATCCGAATCACTTGAACAGTAAATGTATATCCATTTAAACAGGTATGTTATACGTATAAGTTAGAAGCTTGTCATACAGGCTGATAAATTATGTACTATGTTGTGGACAGTGTAACAAAAGTTTTGTTCTAATTAGAAAATGTATGTTGAAGAAGTTACGTAACCAAATCTAAGAAGAAACATTTTTCACAGAGAGTATGTATCAAAGGACTTTGGGTTGCGGCTCTCTATTGAGGGCGAGCACAGAGAACAAGAAACAGAGGTCGCTTTCTTATGGCGCAGCTGTGGCTCTGGCTAGAGGTCGCTTTCTCGTCAGTGCAGTTACAAATATCTAACAACTAATGTAAATCTTTTGTAGTTGTACTTACTACGTTAGTCACTGATGATTCGGAGGTGTAAAGGGAGGGACTGACAAGGTGCTGGCTCTGTCATCGCAAGGCGACTGGAGAAATAACTACTCGACACACATTCAGAGCACTATTGGATCTGCCCTCTGTTTCTTTTTTCCTTGTGGCGGGTGTTTGTGTGTTGACAGCGTGGGAGGACCTCTAGCGTCGAATGTTCAGGGTGAACCTGCTTTAACTAATCTTAAGAGTCTGCAGACGCTGTCGACCATATTGGTTTTAATCCCATAAGAACAATGTTATTTGCTCATCCATATGTTTTCGTTATTTATTGACCAAAAGTTGTGTATGAGGGGTCATTTTGAACTTTATCAGAGTGCGGGTTGGGTTTTTATTCATATTTTGTATGAATACTCCTAGTTTTGAGAAATAGCTGTAAATAAAACTTTAAACCAATTATTTTTTATACTTTTTTATGTAAAACTGATTAGGAATCCGCAAAGCAATTCCAACGCGCAATTTCATTCTTGATCAAATGTGATTTGTTTGGAAAAAATCTGTTGAAAAACAACTGTTTAGTTTGGATACGCGTGATCGTATGCGCTGTTCAAAAATAATATTGTTATTATGGGATTAAAACCAACATGGCCGACAGCCTCTGCAGACTCTTAAACGCTAATGTAATGTTTAATTTGTTGTAACATAGGTTAGGTTATATATATCTCAGTTATAATTAGTTGAATGTTAAAAGTCTTTGTAGTACTTCATTATACAAAGAACTTTTATTAACATACTGTATGAACATGAACTATCGGCTATAAGCTCAACAAACCCTCTTCCAAATGTTACTTCCATAGTATAGATAAAACTTTATAAAATGATTACGTAAATTGTAAAAATGCTACATAATTTACGTAACAATTACCTATCAAATCATTTACCAACTTGTAACAGTATTTTAACCAACAATAATCGCTGGAGTAAATCATAATTTTTTAAAATTTTTAGTGGGTTTAACGCTAGGAATACACCTCATACATTATAAAGTCACCAACACAAATCTGTTTCCCCTATGATTCTATTATGACGTCCTCCCTTTCAATACTCATTAGGCTAATGTAAAAAGATTCTGTTTTATGATTTTAGGAATGTTTTCTGTTGAAATTATTTATTTCCTCAATATAGACAAGGTTAAATATTATTATTTATATGTATTTTAACATAATTGTTTATAACTGCAAAATAGTTTCAAGTTCGCCTTTTGTACGCACGTGTCTCACAGATTAACGTAATATTCCTCTTATTTTGTATTTTTATACAATAAATCCATCATTATTGTTAAGTTAAGGATTTAACTTCTTAAACAATTTTTTAATAATGATACAATTTTTTTATAAAACTGTGTGGATGCTAAAATATTTTTAACCGAATGAAATAAAGATATCATTAATATATATATATATATATATATATATATATATATATATTTAATATTAATAATTTAAATTACTTAATGAATGTAACATATATATCCTATACACAAATATAGATAATAATTAAAACATTGTTATGAATAACAAGTTTTGAGGTTTTTTTTTCTAAATTAATGAATATTTTTGTAAAAATAGTGAAATACTTTTTTGGCAATGATTACTTGATTGAAATAAGTTTCGTTTTATTTCACTAAGTTAGATATATATGTATATTATACTCTCATATAATATATTATATTTTATGTTATATTATATAACGTGTACTTAACAATAAATTTGAATTTGTCACTCATTTTCATAATATTAAATTCATAAAGAGATTATTAGTAGTATTTACCCTTGTAAATTGTTGTGTGATTAATTAAACTCTCATAATATTTGTACAATATACTCTGGTATTCGTCGCAATATTATATTCAGCCACCAATATTGTAGTTGAGATCAGGTGAGGGAGTGCAATGTAAGCACGGAGGTTGACCGAAGTATTGCCGTTTGAGAGTGAGTGAGCGACGTCACCCGTGGTTCTTGACCCGGCCACCGACAGCGCTACCGCCAATGTCGTCGGCACGGCGCGCATGCGCACCACCACCTCCCGGCGAGTTTGTTACACTACACGGCTAGTGAAATTGTTCGCGTTTCCGCAAAAATTTCCGTGTTTTGTGCGTGTTTTCGGCGTGTTTGAAGTTGACAGCCCTTTCGGTCGAGGTGTGGGTGTGTTTCACCTTCGGTGGCAACGGGTCCCGCCCTTTCTCCCAACAGATGTTTATTTACACCGTAGAAGAAGGCCTAGGCAAGCTGTTCTTTCCAATCTTCTAGTTTTAGTGGTGCAATGAAATCTGTACTTTATTATTGTTTAACAGTAGACGATTTTATTTTATGAAGAGGGGTTTTTGCCCTATGAGTATATTATAAAACCTTTTTTAACAGTAATTTTAATTTTTAATTATATTTTCAGAATGTTTTTTATTTAAAAAATTACAAGTTCCTAAACCGAACATTCTTTGGCATCTCGACTCAAAAAGTTACGTGTACATTTGAAATTCCGCTTTGTTTTGTAAACTAACGGTATGCTATATGCCACATGTTATTACATGCCTTACATCAAAGTATGAAGAGATATCTTGATTTGTACATCAAATTACAAAAAAATTAAGAACATCTTTTTGGTTTGGCGTCATCAAACTTAAAGGCAAAGATAAATAGAAGTTTCAAACCTTCATTTAGAAGGTAAATAGATGAAAATATCTTTTAAAATAAGTCCGAATGGATCTTTTTCTTAGTTAGGTTAGGTCAGTGATTTTAACGTATCCATTACAACACAATTTTTTTAAATTTTGGTCGTACAATAAACTTTTCAAGGCTGCTTACTTTTACCGAAAAAATTCAAGTCATAATTTAATTTTCCACCCACAAAAAATACATGTTTCAGTTTGTTACTGTCTATTAGTTGAATATATGTCGCCAAACGTGATCGAACGTGTAGGACAAATGTCTTCTAATCGGTATGACATAAGTTATGCTGAGTTGGGTTAATTTAAGGAGCAGGACAGTTGAAGTTGGCAAGTGAAAAAGAACACAAAACTAACATTAACGTGGGCGAAGGCGCAACGTTCCTCTCGTCAGACTCTTTACATACTAGTAATAGTTAAATCTTTTCAATGAAGGTATATAACACCATTACTATTACACGATGTCAATCTTATGTTGGTGTAGTCCTTTATCTCAACTAGTTAAAAGCAAGGTAAGTAGAATAACATAAGGTAAGGATCATGATGACGTCACTGGAGAGATCGTTCCACCAGCTGTAGAAATACGCGTTACTTTACGCAACAGAATAAGCAAAAGTATTGCTAATAAGAAACTGTTATCGCTGTAACCGGTTGCGGTAAACATAACTAATATTTTTACTATCTGGAACTGGAACTGCAGAAACTGTTTTACCGGCAGCATCTTAACGTGAGAACACGTTCTATCCAATGCAAACCAAACATTTATCGGTAAAAATTACTGTCAACATATTTTTTAGAATCAACCTAATTTTATTTTCTACATTTACAAAACTATAAAAAAATAACGGTCTCTATTTATATTATATTAGTGCCACTCATAACTATATATTCGTAAGATAACAATACAACCAAACATTTGTATTTGCAGGCTAACAAGTAACGTTACTTCTCATTATATTTAAGAAGAAGCCAATAGCTTTTTTTAAATTAATAGTAAATAACTATGAAGACTCTGATATGATAAATCACCTACTATTAAAATATTAGGTTATCGTAACGTGTTACTGGAGTACTCTGCATGTCTATATAGATGTGTATTCATTGTTTTAACACTGTAACTCAAACACAGTGACAGTCCCTGCTAAAAGTCAGCTGATCTCTCCAATGACGTCATCATGATCCCTACCTTATAATTTTCTACTTACCTTGAGTTAAAAGGAATATGCTGACGTTAAAATTTAACAAAATACACAATAACGTGTTTTTTGAGGTTAGGAATGAGTATAAAGTTGCACTTCTATGACCATATAATCAACAAAAAATATAGAACTGAATTGTGTCAGTCAGTCTGGCTGACAGTTAATCCGAAAAGAAAAATAGTCAAGATTGTTACTGTAAAATCAACAGTTATTACAACAGACTGTGCAAACTTTGGAAATTATCTAGGTTCGGGTTTGAGGATTTCAATTAGCGCGTGCTTATAAAATAATTGCCAGTGTCGTTATTTCCTTACAGAAACGTTATTGAAGAGTACTGAGAAATATCGATTTGAATGACGTCACAACTACTAAACGGCTCACATCATACCTTTAAAGTTTGTGATGACTGATCGGTCGCTTACTAATTTATTGCTTATAGTAATATTATAAATAGTTTATACCTTGTTAGTTTGCTCCTAGTTATCCCTAAATAGTATATTTCACACGGGCCTGTAGGCCTGTGCATGGACTTTATTCGTCAATATAGTATTGATTGTCAGCTCAGTTGGGTATTCGAACCTTTGGACCTTGGACTCCGCATTACGAACCTTTAGCCACTGATCTATATGTTAGTTTGCCTACTTCTTCATGTTTCCCTTCGCAATAAACATTCCAAGTTCATCTCCATGGTTAGAAGTGACATTTTGATATTTATTTTTAAGGCTGATCTAAAGAACCTCACTCTGCCCATTTTCCACAGACTACTGATCTGTGCGGGAAACTTACTCAGACAGAGTAAGGGGGAGAACCAGCACAGCATAAGGTTAATATTATTTATAGAAACGTCCAGTCAAAGCTATGATTCGAACCCTTGACATCTCTAATTCTGGCTCAAAACCGTGTAGAGTTAATCGACTTGGCTATACTGGATCTCCCCTTGCTACTTAGTTTTCCGTTCAGAAAAAGAAGAGAACGTAAAGTGATGTGTGGTAAGCAGTCGAATGCTCAGTTATAACGTACCACAACTTACTTAGTTACGAATATGTTCAAGTCTATGTGTAAAGCTCCCTCCTACTTAAAAATATTCCCCTTATTTTACTTTGCTTCTTAGTACGCACGGGCCGACGGCCTATGCGTGAATTTATTCAACGTCAATGGGACAAGACCTTGAAATGTCGTAGATATGGTGTTTGAATTGGACAAGTCTAGCTTGCGAATGGTCCAGATGTATATGAGAGACTTTTTTAAGAAAAGATTTCCCCAAGTATAAAATATCAAGAAATCCTGAAGAAAGTTCGTTTGATATTACGTTTTTGTGAAATTTAAATAAGAAACGTTTCTTAAAGTACCTCTCTCTGCATCTGGAGATGAACAGCATGTCTTAGCCAGCTAGCGGTAAAATTGCAAGGTTGTCGACTTCCCAACGGTGACTTGCGTTCGAACTTCCAAAAGGGTCGTCATACTTTTGGCGAGATGTTGGTTTGACCTTTGCCAAGTTGACAGCTGTAATTTTTAGAGGGAACGTGGCTAATGAAACACGAAAGGTAGCTCTGAAGTACTGAGCAAATTTACTGAATATTCAGTCAAATAAAAGACATTTTTTGTAGAATAAAAAGACAATCGTTTCAATAAAGCTGCTATCGCCATTGCTCTTACGTGTTACTAAACATCTGATAAATAGCTACGCTGTTTCTTGCTACAACTGTGACAAGTGGCACTAGTTACAGGTCAAATCAAAAGAACATAACATGGTCGTGTTAATCATTGTAAATTAAAAAATATGTAAAGGAATATGTTTTTAAGAACCAAATATAAAACTTCTTTGACAATTGTAAATCATTTTTTGAAAGCCCAAAGCTCTTAGAAATAAGAGGATAGGGCGTGTGAAGAGGATGGAAAATAATAGTTTACCGAGAATTCCACTGGAGAAAAAGGAAAGAGGAAGAAAACCAAGGAATGTGGAAGACCAAGTGTGGAAGGATGTACAGAGGAGAGTAATGCAGAAAAGACAAGTGTAGGAAGAGGAATCCTGCAATAATAGACAAATGAAGAGGTTGTGTGACAAAGAAAACGAAAGCGTCAACGGATGAGGACGAGTTTAATGAATTTTATAATGAGCCCAATAATTAATCATTGAACGTAACGTTACAGTGATTGTTCTCATTTTTCGATTGTTTTAAAAAATTTGATCTGGACTTTTTCGTTTGCATTATATGCCTTAGCAAAGTGTTACTACTGTATGTTTATAATATGTTTTAAGGTTAAAATACTATGTACATAATTAGAGATCTAAACTTCATGAACTCTGAACAAAGACTTTATTTATAACAATGAAAGTTCAAGTATTCTGAAGCTTTGTTATACTGTAGTACTTGATACTACCCTTAAAAAGGCTACTATTTTCTGAAGAATTGTAATGAAAATCTCTGTAATCACTTATTATTATTATTATTAGTCTTACTAATAACATTGTTTATACTAAAATATTTCTTTTGTAAGTGTAGCTAGTTTAGTTTTCACTCAATATCAAGTGACTAGACGTGAGTGAACTTCCAAAAGGATGTTGAAGCCGCCATATTATCCTTTATAATGTATTTCAATCTGTTCGTCTTGCCATTGAAACCTTCTTCAACTCGGTCTTTTCATATTTTTGTTCCATTTCACGAAATTGCCGGGTAATAAAAATACTGTATCACAAGACTAGACACTCACAATGCGTCAGAAGTATATTAGTTTTTTTTCTTGAACTATTAGTACATGGAAAATTCGATATGTGGTTATAAATTCCTAATTTTTAAAGTGAAAGAAACGTTTAAAATTAGTTTTACTGTCTAATTTTTATAAATTTATTTGCCTTTTTTTACCTCTTCCGTTAGTTAATTTCCACTACATTAAGTATGTAATGTTAGTTTTGTTTAGGTTAGGTTTGGTTAGTCTCAGAGATACCACTGTTAGGTTTCGATTAGGTTATGTTAGGTTTGGTTATGTTATGTTAGGTTTAATTATGTTGTGTTAGGCTTGTTTAGGTTATGTTAGGTTTGGTTATGTTAGGTTTGGTTAGGTTTAGTTATGTTATGTTAACCTATTATATTTGTGATAGTGACATAACGGAAAAGATCTGCTTTATTAAATATTAATAAAAAGTGAGCTTGTGGATTTGTGATTAAATATTTCCAATAATTAAATTATCAAAGAATGTGATCCAAACTATGAAATTTTGGCTTCCCGCGTTTTCGGATATTTAATGTAGGTTATATGGGAGGTTTGTTTTTATAAAATATCGGCTTATCCGTTTAACCAAGATCCGACCATCCCCTTGATGTAGAGTGGGTCCGCAGATGAATGGTCAGTCGGTGTGTCAGTGAGCGGGTGGAAGTGTAAACAAACCTGACCTATGTCGTCACACCCCTCCCTCCCCTACTCTCTCTACACGCGTAATGAGACTCTTGTAGGTTACAACAGTACGACTGTCTTTCACTGTTGTAGGGATCAGGTCGGGTCGCTTTACACTCGATTCTGAAGATGGTATTTGACCTACAATAGGGGATTTGGTATATTTATTAATTCCATTGCGCATATAAGTAACGTTAAAACACAATTAAAATCAGTATTTGTTACAATGAAAATATATTAATTCAATGTTGTTGATATATGTGCACAATGAATGTTACTGGTTACATATCTAACCCTGTGATATGCTCTTCACACGGGGGTGGTTTCCTCAGTCCGCACTTCTAGATTCCTTGTAACTTGGGTGATAAACTGATTGTAGGGGATAAGTTCAAACCGCGTGAAGGCAGGGACCAAGATTGAACCTATTGAATTAGTAACATGACTACACTCGTTCATCTACACTCTTCACACTCACTCACCCCTCATATTCGCCCATATCTTGACGATCGGCGTCTCAATAATATATATAGTGTTTACTTTACCTAACAAATTTTTTAAACATTTTCATTCTTCAGCTATTTATTGGCAATGATATTCCTTCAGAAGATAACGGTTTTTATGGATTAATAATTCTTTTAGGATTAGAATTTTTTTAAATCGTCTCTTTAAACTTCTATAATACAAAATCCGGCACCAAAAAAAGTTAATTGGGCGAACAGTTTTGTATATCTCATGATGAGCTAGTCATGAGTGGAATTTTGCATATAGATAATTTACCGATATTGGTGAGTGTTTGTTGGGCCAACAATGGTGTTTGCTCCAACAATAAAGAATTGTTTGGCCACGCAGTCCGTGTGGAGGTAACCAAACGTCCGTCCCACACATTATAGTCGACTGTTAAGCCATGTACCCGCCAGCCACACACGAGGCTGGTAAGTGTTTCTTATGCCAACAATGGTGTTTGCTCCAACAATAAAGAATTGTTTGGCCACGCAGTCCGTGTGGAGGTAACCAAACGTCCGTCCCACACGTTATAGTCGACTGTTAAGCCATGTACCCGCCAGCCACACACGAGGCTGGTGAGTGTTTGTTGCGCCGTCCTTGGTGTTTGCTCCAACAATACAGACGTGTTTGGCCACGCAGTCCACGTAGAGGTATCCAAACGTCCTTTCCATAAGTTTACATATCGTAATATCCATCCCTGTTGTACTAGCCGTAATATCTCCCATCACGTCTAGTACAAGGTTGATAATTTTTTTATTATTCCAAGAACAAGAAGAGCAAAGACGTGTAAACACGTTTGTTATATAAGCCTACAGAAGCAAGACTAAATAAAAACTTAATAAATCAATATGCTTTTTATTGCCAGTTTATTAACTGTCCTACAGAACAACTCTTGCCTGAAAATTAGAATTAAAATTATCATCAAATCATTGTACATCATAGGGCCAAGAATAGATCCTTTGTTCATGTACCTAGTACAATATGTATAATGTGTATTTTGAAAGTATTTACTGCATAGATAATAGTGTAAATCATTAAATGTATCAAGGTTTCGCCCGTTAACCTCTTTTATAGTCTTACTTAGTTTTATTTTATTATTTTTTTTTCGTGTCGAGGGAACCTTCATCCTTAGTTCTAGAATTGAAAGCACGTACTTCATTTGAAGGTTAATTCCTAAAATTTAACGTAAATTAAATTTAAATTCATGTTCCAGCAATTAATGAGGTAATTACATCAATGTTCAGATCCAGAGGTAATTGCTTGAACCCTCGGTTACATCGATGTTCAGATCTAGAGGTAATTGCTTGAACCCTCGGTTACATTGATGTTCAGATCTGGAGGTAATTGCTTGAACCCTCGGTTACATTGATGTTCACATCTGGAGGTAATTGCTTGAACTCTTGGTTACATTGATGTTCAGATCTGGAGGTAATTGCTTGCTCCCTCGGTTACATTGATGTTCACATCTGGAGGTAATTGCTTGAACTCTTGGTTACATTGATGTTCACATCTGGGGGTAATTGCTTGAACCCTCGGTTACATCGATGTTCAGATCTAGAGGTAATTGCTTGCACCCTCGGTTACATTGATGTTCAGATCTAGAGGTAATTGCTTGCACCCTCGGTTACATCGATGTTCAGATCTAGAGGTAATTGCTTGCACCCTAGGTTACATTGATGTTCAGATCTAGAGGTAATTGCTTGCACCCTCGGTTACATCGATGTTCAGATCTAGAGGTAATTGCTTGCTCCCTCGGTTACATCGATGTTCAGATCTAGAGGTAATTGCTTGCTCCCTCGGTTACATCGATGTTCAGATCTAGAGGTAATTGCTTGCACCCTCGGTTACATCGATGTTCAGATCTAGAGGTAATTGCTTGCACCCTCGGTTACATCGATGTTCAGATCTAGAGGTAATTGCTTGCACCCTCGGTTACATCGATGTTCAGATCTAGAGGTAATTGCTTGCACCCTCGGTTACATCGATGTTCAGATCTAGAGGTAATTGCTTGCTCCCTCGGTTACATCGATGTTCAGATCTAGAGGTAATTGCTTGCACCCTCGGTTACATCGATGTTCAGATCTACAGGTAATTGCTTGCTCCCTCGGTTACATCGATGTTCAGATCTAGAGGTAATTGCTTGCACCCTCGGTTACATCGATGTTCAGATCTAGAGGTAATTGCTTGCTCCCTCGGTTAAATCGATGTTCAGATCTAGAGGTAATTGCTTGCTTCCTAGGTTACAAAGATTTTCAGATCTAGAGGTAATTGCTTGCACCCTCGGTTACATCGATGTTCAGATCTAGAGGTAATTGCTTGCACCCTCGGTTACATCGATGTTCAGATCTAGAGGTAATTGCTTGCACCCTCGGTTACATCGATGTTCAGATCTAGAGGTAATTGCTTGCACCCTCGGTTACATCGATGTTCAGATCTAGAGGTAATTGCTTGCTCCCTCGGTTACATCGATGTTCAGATCTAGAGGTAATTGCTTGCACCCTCGGTTACATCGATGTTCAGATCTAGAGGTAATTGCTTGCTCCCTCGGTTACAAAGATTTTCAGATCTAGAGGTAATTGCTTGCACCCTCGGTTACATCGATGTTCAGATCTAGAGGTAATTGCTTGCACCCTCGGTTACATCGATGTTCAGATCTAGAGGTAATTGCTTGCACCCTCGGTTACATCGATGTTCAGATCTAGAGGTAATTGCTTGCACCCTCGGTTACATCGATGTTCAGATCTAGAGGTAATTGCTTGCTCCCTCGGTTACATCGATGTTCAGATCTAGAGGTAATTGCTTGCACCCTCGGTTACATCGATGTTCAGATCTAGAGGTAATTGCTTGCACCCTCGGTTACATCGATGTTCAGATCTAGAGGTAATTGCTTGCACCCTCGGTTACATCGATGTTCAGATCTAGAGGTAATTGCTTGCACCCTCGGTTACATCGATGTTCAGATCTAGAGGTAATTGCTTGCACCCCCGGTTACATCGATGTTCAGATCTAGAGGTAATTGCTTGCACCCTCGGTTACATCGATGTTCAGATCTAGAGGTAATTGCTTGCACCCTCGGTTACATCGATGTTCAGATCTAGAGGTAATTGATTGCTCCCTCGTTCACATTGTTTTGGTTTAATCAGTCAGCATAAATCTTCCCTTAAATAATCATGCCAAAAACCTTTCTGTGCCAGTAGAGATTATTTATTCTTACTTTTCCTAAACTAAAGGAACATGTGGATTCACGATAATGATTCTCCAGCTTTCGTTTTTTTCGCCACTTGAGTGCCCTGTCAGTAACTAACATTTTAAGTTTTAATAACACAGTGTCTGGTTTCAATAGGGAAAATCAAATACGTGATATAACGTCTACAAATATCGACTTTCTTGCAGTTTACTCCTGAACTTTCTCAAATATGTGAAAAACTCCTTTTTCGACCCAACTAATTTGAGAGAGTGTGCACAGATTGACTTTAAATTTTACAATAAACATGTTCATTGTACAGAGACAAATGTGAGTTCCATAAACGTCACCCTTATACTGTAAGATCGAAAGTCGTGAAGATTCGTACTTGTAGAATGTGAGAGAGGTCATCCAAGGGCAGCAAGTACGAGAAATGATAGGAAACCTGAATATAATTTAGTAAATAAAACTGTGTTCACTTGTTTTCTATTATAACATTCATCTGTATTCATAATGCATCAGCTATTAACACTTGAAAATGAATAAGTAAATGATCAGGCGTTACAATTAATTTACCCTGCAAATATTTTTCCACCAGAGAACATAGTATGTTTTTAAACGTACTTTATCTCTATACACCATCGATGCATGGGAGTGTGTAACTCCGTCAACGATACAGTAAGTGTTACTGATGAAGTGCCATTAATTGATAGCCGGATTGCCCCCCCCCCCCCGCCAGTTCACTCGGCTGCCTTGTCAGTTGCGGTTTTGAAGGGTGGGTTTTTTGCCAGGGTGGAAGGACAAGCCCCGATATTATTGCCACCTCGACCTGACAACATTTCATCCCTCGCACCCAATTTGTAAATATTAATCTCCCCTGTAGCGGTTCCGGGGGGGGGGGCGTTTGTAGGTGATGGGGTTAATTACAGAGAAGTCAATCTAGAGACAGTGAGCAATAGTAGGTTACCATGTAGACACATGCGATCTAGGACACAGTTTTACTATTGAAGGGGAGTAACAAGTAAACAGTTCGGTTGTGTATAGATAGACTATGTTCCATAGAGTTGAGAGTGAAGCTCCACCCACTGCTGGTGTGACGTAGGCGCTAGGCCGATTCACAGGTATACACATGTTGATGTAGTGGTGAACTGTCCTTTCTGCCTGAACCTGACTGGGGACTGGGGAAGCAAATGAATCAGTCTTTTTGTAAATCAAGAATCCACGTGGAAACCTCTTTATTGGTCGGCGCCCTTATGACAACGACAGTCTAGGTGGAGCCTCACTCTCAACTATCGGCGAACAGAATAGCATATATTAACAGAGTGCATTAATTGCTTTTTAACACAGAATGTGTTATTTGAACCTCTTAATACATTTTTATTTGGGATTGGTGGGACCTAAATTTGCCAGTCAGCCGTATGGTCTATCAAAAACTATGATTCTTATGCATTTTCCAGATGTAGACTTACCTACTTTTGGTGAGCTTCAGAAGGCAGTCGTGTCGTACTACCATCTAACAATTTAGACCAATCTCCCTTTTGCTCTCCCATAATAGTGTTCCCACCCGTGACACAAGCATTTAAGAGTAGAATAGTTACAAAAATACCAAATACCCAGTTTTAGTTAGAAATTTTTTTCTTTAAAACGTGATATAAACATATCAACGTAAAAATTCTCAAGGATAAACGAAGTACCTAATTATTTTGACTATTGATGTCTAAAACTGTAGCCTACATTAGTTGAAATCTGCCACTTAAACGTTCGCTCCAGCCATAAAATTGTGACCTCGATTTTTTCTTATTTTTTCTGTGTTAAAAACTAAAGCTTCCTGTAACGACCGCGTCAATGTGTTGTTTACAAGGTTTTATGTTTTTGGTATAGTTTTGTAATTTTAAATGAGTTTGCAGACATACTTTATGAATATGAATTTTAATATAATCATCGCCTTTTGGGACATACAAATACTATAAAATACTGTATATCGTAATCATATATGAGGATTTTTTAGTAATATGATAAAAATATTTATTTTGACTTGTTAATGAGACATGAGCGAAATTTTAGTAGTCTGTGCTTTATAAATAGTCCTTTCTGAGCTAGTCGAACTCAGATAGAAACAATGACTACAATCATTCACCCCTCATATTCGCCCATATCTCTACGATCGGCGTCTTAGAAATGAATAATGAACACAAATAATTAGCCTTAAATCGTATAATGTAACGATGGTAACGACTCGTATTCGGACACACTGGTACATTAACGTTAAGGAGCGACAAACGATGGTCAAGTACCTTTTGTCACTTCAGAGTGGTCTACTGGAGGAAAATGTCGCTCTATAACCCCCCTCCCCGAGATAGGGGTCATCTCTCTGTGTACCGCTGACCTCCCCCTCAAAGATGACATCTGATCACCATGTATGTCTTGCAATACAAATAAATTAAAATTTATTTTATGAAAAATTAATAACACTACAGTGCTTTAGCAGCAGCTTACTAGTCGTTCCGAAAACTTGCCACATAGGTTGTTTAAAGAATTTCGTTCTGTCTGATACACGATCTGATCCATGTACATTGATAAAGTAGTTTAATAATATAGTATATCTTAATACAAAAATAAGGCTAAACTTCCTACGAATAATTAGTTTATTTGTATTGAATATAAAATATTTAATGTACCTAACAATCAAAGTAATGGTGATTGTTTGTGTGGAATGGTTATAACACACATTGTTACCATAAACTAATGTATAACTAGTACAGTATAAACTACTTATATTAAAATATATTTCTTATTTAATCGTGTAACATATGCAATAGTATTGTAATATTCAGCAATGGTGGGCCTGATAATGGGGAAGTACTGTAAACACGATATATTTTTTTAAGATTTCACTTGATTTGACTAATTTTTTTCATTAAATTGATTTAAAAAATATAGAAAATAAGGTGATATACATATGACAAGGTCTTAGTGAAATTAATTAATTGTTGTCAATTTATATGCATTTTTTAGCATACTAAAATTATTCCACTGTCACGTAGCAAATTGCATACGGAACATGCCCATAAATAATTGAAGTCTGCAATCACAACAATAATGCAATTTAACAATAATAGTTATTTATTCTTTAAAAGCCTAAAATCCATGCAAGCAGACACACATGTGTGGCTAAATACCAAAGATGTTCCCGAAATCCGAACTAGAACTTGTAAGAGAAGGGACTTTCTTAAAATAAGATTGGGCAGCTAAATAAATTAACCAGTTATACGTCGATCTGATTTAACAGTCATTAAATTTTTAAGCGCCAATAAGTGCGTGTTGACAAATCAGTTGTTATTCATTTTCACATTTAGTTAATCACCCTTAGAGTTCTGGGAAGGGTAGGTGCGCAATAGCGGTGAGTCCGAGAGGCGGCCTTTCAACCAAGTGCGCAATATCGGTGACTATCTGAATTTTAGTGCGCAATAGCGGCGCGCCCGTTAAGTACTTGGTCATATTTCAAACTTACCACAATGTCTCTCGTACTGTTCGACCCAGCCTGGTATGTCACGTGTGACGCGGCTTGACGCACATCGACCATACAATAAACACCTTGATGTTCCTTAGCTATAGCTGTTGTTAGCCGAAGAAAAATATTTTATCTGTTATGCTTCTTAACTTTTTATTTCTTTACCAATATTTTTATACGTCTGTAGTAGTTAGTGTAAGGTGTTTGCTTTTAAACTATACTAACGATATTCACGTGAACCTTGGTGTAAATATCTCGTATTCCCCTAACTATTTATCCTTGAGGAAACTATTTATCTTACAAACACTGAATTGATGATGCAGTGAATTGATATGATTGATCACTTCTATTAATCGATCCTCGACTTGCGATTCTTCATCCGTTCGTATAATGTAAATTAATTTATGTACATTTTCATCAGACGATGATGTTGTGTCGTTGTTTAGTCATTTGTTGAATGATTCATTCGGGTCTCAAATGTCGTTTTTTTTTTCATCGTGCAAAGTATATGGATTTTAGAAACCAGTTATAGTGTCCATAAAGTTAAAATACGTATAAAAAACTATTTCTGGTAAGAATAATAGTCTGTCAGATAGTTTTGGGAATAACAAAAACAGAGAACGTCTAATAACAAATTCGCTGCATTCAAAGGAAACATGTACAAACAATATAGTGATCAATATCGGTAAACCGCGTTTATTTTCCTTTGGCCTGATGAATCAACAGGAATTTGTGTTGTATGAGGCTCCTTTAATGTATTTCTACCGATGTTATTATTCTAACTAATAAAATATTCTGAAAGGTAAAAAAATTTAAATTGATTTTCTTGTGCTACTTTAAAACCTTCTTTTCTGAAACTTCTATTCTATTGCTTTATTGTTACTACAACAATAACGTTATTATACCTAAAAACAGTATTAAAATTACACCAAATATGAGTTGAACTTGAGGGATGTTTCGCCACGAGCGGTGCGGATGTCTACATCACAATTACCTTGCCCACTGACTCTGGTACATCGTCAACACCATGGTGTTCCAAGTAGTTGTGGTCCTCCGATGTGAGGAAGCAGTAGATGTGCCTAATCAATAAAAGGGTGTCTGAGTTGTACTTGAGGGACGTTTCGCCACGAGCTGTGTGGATGTCTACATCACAATTACCTTGCCTACTGTCCCTGGTACATCGTCAACATCATGGTGTTCCAAGTAGTTGTGGTCCTCCGATGTGAGGAAGCAGTAGATGTGCCTAATCAATAAAAGGGTGTCTGAGTTGTACTTGAGGGACGTTTCGCCACGAACTGTGCGGATGTCCGCATCACAATTACCTTCCCCACTGACCCTGGTACATCGTCGCCATAATGGTGTTCCAAGTAGTTGTGGTCCTCCGATGTGAGGAAGCAGTAGATGTGCCTAATCAATAAAAGGGTGTCTGAGTTGTACTTGAGGGACGTTTCGCCACGAGCGGTGCGGATGTCCTCATCACAATTACCTTGCCCACTGTCCCTGGTACATCGTCGCCATAATGGTGTTCCAAGTAGTTGTGGTCCTCCGATGTGAGGAAGCAGTAGATGTGCCTAATCAATAAAAGGGTGTCTGAGTTGTACTTGAGGGACGTTTCGCCACGAACTGTGCGGTTGTCTACATCACAATTACCTTGCCCACTGTCCCTGGTACATCGTCGCCATAATGGTGTTCCAAGTAGTTGTGGTCCTCCGATGTGAGGAAGCAGTAGATGTGCCTAATCAATAAAAGGGTGTCTGAGTTGTACTTGAGGGACGTTTCACCACGAGCTGTGTGGATGTCCGCATCACAATTACCTTGCCCACTGACCCTGGTACATCGTCGCCATAATGGTGTTCCAAGTAGTTGTGGTCCTTGATGTGAGGAAGTTATAGATGTGCCTAATCAATAAAAGGGTGTCTGAGTTGTACTTGAGGGACGTTTCACCACGAGCTGTGTGGATGTCCTCATCACAATTACCTTGCCCACTGACCCTGGTACATCGTCACCATAATGGTGTTCCAAGTAGTTATGGTCCTCCGATGTGAGGAAGCAGTAGATGTGCCTAATCAATAAATGGGTGTCTGAGTTGTACTTGAGGGACGTTTCACCACGAGCTGTGCGGATGTCTACATCACAATTACCTTGCCCACTGACCCTAGTACATCGTCGCCATAATGGTGTTCCAAGTAGTTATGGTCCTCCGATGTGAGGAAGCAGTAGATGTGCCTAATCAATAAAAGGGTGTCTGAGTTATACTTGAGGGAAGTTTCACCACGAGCTGTGTGGACGTCCGCATCACAATTACCTTGCCCACTGTCCCTAGTACATCGTCGCCATAATGGCGTTCCAAGTAGTTGAGGTCCTTCGATGTGAGGAAGCAGTAGATGTGCCTAATCAATAAAAGGGTGTCTGAGTTATACTTGAGGGAAGTTTCATCAAGAGCTGCGTGGATGTCCGCATCACAATTACCTTGCCCACTGTCCCTGGTTCATCGTCGCCATAATGGTGTTCCAAGTAGTTCTGGTCCTCTATGTGAGGAAGTTATAGATGTGCCTAATCAATAAAAGGGCGAGAGTTGTACTTGAGGGACGTTTCGCCACGAACTGTGCGGAAGTCTACATCACAATTACCTTGCCCACTGACCCTGGTACATCGTCGCCATAATGGTGTTCCAAGTAGTTGTGGTCCTCCGATGTGAGGAAGCAGTAGATGTGCCTAATCAATAAAAGGGTGAGTCTGAGTTGTACTTGAGGGACGTTTCACCACGAGCTGTGCGGATGTTGTTATTCGTCTGTATTTACAAAAAAATTATTTTTAAGCATTAATGCTTCCTAGTTTCTATAATACATCATAAATACGCTGAATGTTTAATCATAGTTCAATCACTATGAAGCTAATTTTATTTTATCTTTAAAGACGGTCAGGTATATATTATTCTACTCGGAACATTTTACAGTGTAAAAGTACAAGAATAAATGTTTTGTAAACTTTTTAATTCACTTGATCGTTTGTCGGTTATGTTATATTTTCGTGTTTTGTAATTTTTGCCTGCATCATTTGCATAAATTTAATAATATATATGGCTATTTCTAATCTTATGTTTATAAACCCTCCTTTCCGTAATGTCTTGTAACGTTTAATCCAAACAATCACAGAATAAATGGCATTAATAAAGTCAATATCTTAAATGTTGTCTTAAATGTATAATCCTATTGAACGTTGCAGCCCTTAACATTTGTATAGTTGTTTATATCGTCTCTCGTTATACTGAACTATCAAGTAAAGTACGAAAATATATAATTTTATTAAATTTTTTCTTTATTCTCGTATAATTTAAATGAAAATACCAAATCATTATAACGTGTGTGCTTTTTTCGTTTGTTTTCTCTTAAGAGTTTCTGATTTTATTGTAATATATCTATACCAACAAACAAAACGCTTGATTCATTATAAAGACCTTTTCCTGAATTCAATATACACTATAGTAGTAGATATATTGTACTGTAAATTATTAATACATTATTTAAATACTGTGTTAATTCTAAAATTAAATAGTTTTTTAATTAGCATAATACGTGTTGGTGTGTTGGTACATATACAGTACAAGTAAACGTCACATAACACAAATTTACCACAATATAAGCACAAAATGCACAAATATACTACAATACAAGCACAAAATTAATTTTAATTAATTAATTAATTAAAATTAAATGTAATTTATCATTTTTATCGTCATTACAAACTATCGCGTTGTACTTCACTTAAAGAGTTGCGTGGTGGCCACAATCACACCCCCCTCCCCTATTCTCACGCTGTTCATCCCCGACTGTTGTGGTGACTATGCCAGAAGTGGCAGGCCCCTGTGCGTTCTCCGCCTTCCTTCCGCCCAACAGGTACAGCTGGAAACCACCGTACAAACGTTTTGCCACCCTTGTTATTTAACCCTCCCCTATTATGGACATTACTGCGCCAGAGTTTGGCCCATAATTAAATGTTGGGGTTGGATTTCACCGCAAGAACCATATAATTTTTATTGTCTCGTTTATTCGTGGGGGGATTGTTTGAAGACTGTTGAAGGGTGTTTTTCGTTTGTTGATTTAATTTTCTTCATTTCTTGTTGTTTCTAATTATTTTGCTTTATCTTCATAGAATTAATGTTTTCTTTCATCGTCATGACTTTTATTACTTTTATAATGTTCAATTAACGAATGGTTGTATACAAAATTAAGAGCCTGCTATACTGCCGCCATGTTAGATTTGATTCTCCATAAGGCCAATGTTAAATTTTAAAAAATGTTACACCTTTATTCATAAAAATTACATTTTAAACATTATCTTTTTTGAAAGAGAACACAATGGTCTGTTAAACCTGAGATCAAATTTTTTAATTTGCCTCTTATTTATTTTTGTAATACAAATAACTATTGTCCTAATTTAATTTTTTTAATAAACCAAAACCCGTTGGAAAAATAATAAATTTCAGAGGGGGTACTAAACCACTTATCCTATAAAGCATGTTAACATTTTAAATTCATGCTACAAAATTAAAGTTTGAAATGGTTTCAAGAGAAGTAATGTTAAACTGCTTAGCGCAGGAGTCAGCTACTGATAATCTCGCTGCCTGGTGGCCAAGTGAGGAAGAGAGTAAACTGCCACTGTTGTTCAACTCTGACCGTGGTTTGGGAATGGACAGAAAAACGACAGTTGGTCTTCTGATAGTCGACCAAGTTTCAAGTAGTGCCAGATAGAGGGTCGGGGGTTGTTTATGTAAAGGACACAAAGATGCCAGATCGATCCACGTAATAAGTACACTATCATTAATAATGAAAATATAACTACCACATGTATTCTACAGTTAAATAGTAGCATAGAGAAGAAAGGAACAGAGTTTGCCCCCCAATAGTGCTCTGAATGTGTGTCGAGTAGTTTCCTGTTTTTCTCCAGTTTGCTGTGGGATGGCAGAACTAGCAACTTATCGGCCCCTCCCTTACTTTTCTTCCACCCCCCCACCGCCAAGGATAAACTTAGTCATCACGGATGTATATAGATGTACATTAGTCGTAATATATTTAAAATTGTCACCGAGGCGTCCGCTCCGGTCACATAAAGCGATCTCTGTTTCTTTTTTTCTCTGTGATAGTTTTAAAAGTGAAATTAATGCTACTTAGGGTCAAATTGACCCTGTAGTGTTACAGTGGGATGAGCGAGGTCGCAGTAGTCCGACCCCGCGATAATCCGGCCGTCTGTCGGCGACTGATTTTCATGTCGAAACAAACAAATTAAACAGATGATTAATGTGGTGTTCCTCATTCAGTGGTGAACAAGTTGTCACAGTGGACGTATCAACTCAGTTACAGATTATAGTTTTTTTATACAATATCAATTACTGCGTTTTTTAGTACATACGTAGCTCTACGTTTTTAGTACATCACGCAATAAAATTGTATTTTAATTGTATATAATAGTCTTTTCTCAATGATCCCTCGATAATCCGACCACCTCGGACAAACAAATAGTCGGATTATCGGACCTCGCTGTATTCCTACTTAATGAATCATTCGAGTTTATTCTTGGTTCCGACTGGCAATTTAAAACATCGGAAACCGTCGCCATTGTTGGATTAGATGGGTAAAGTGAACTATTTATAGTTTACTGTAATCGATGGAACAATGGGGCTGACTGGTGGTGGTATTTGTTCTACCACTCTCGAGTGGAGGATTTCTATTTTTAAATTTAATCAACTCTTATTTTAAAGTACTTCCTAATTGGAAAAATCTGCTTTTGCTAGAAACTATTTTACGTTCACAATATAGTAGCCCCCTCCATCCAGTAGCGGAGAGTCATTGTTGTACTATCCAACTCAAAAGTATTGTGCTCATATCTCCAGACGTGCGCATTAATCTATCGATATGTCTAAACATTTATGTGTCATTAATAATGATGATAATTACGGATACAAATGCTTTGATCAAGTTAAAGTGTTTACTTAAAAAAACAACTGAAAGTCCCTAACGTATTTTAGAATCTAACTTTTAATTCCGCAAAGTAATCGACTCTCACGAACTTACTCGATCTAGGAAGAATAAGGTAAGATGGCTTGATTATATTCAAAATATCAGAATTTTAAAATTACCTTGACTCCACCACGCTGGCCTTGACCGATCCAATTAATTTTTATCACTAAGGTGTTTTTATTAGTACATATAACAGCTTATTACGTGTATACCGGTGTAAAAATTGTGTATTTTTAGTGTGGATTTAAAACCGTCCTTTTTTTACCCTGTAAAACAAAGGCAACAATAAATATTTGCCTTTCTGCTTCCACTAGTCGTATAATACAGGTTACCAATTATTTTTAACGTAATCACATCCGAGTTAGAGATCATATCACGAGCGCAGCGAGTAAGACTTACCTTCAACCGGCATTACCGAGGCCGAAGGTCGAAGGTGTATTTGGTCTAGAATACAGACAAAACCGTTCTTGTTGACTAGACCAATGACTACAGATAGAATTCTATCTGTAGTCATTGCTTTAGACTGAGAGGATCTGTACAGTTAGTGAATTCTTCCAGTATTACTGTTGATGAGACCACTATAGACTCAAGCCAGTACACTAACTTTTTGGGTCTTATTGTTTACTCTCGGCTTGACTTCTCTTTGCATGTTGATAAGGTAGTAAGCAAATTAAACAGTAGTATTTTCCTTCTTAGAAGTTTGACTCAGTTTTCAAACTCAGATGTTCTGCTTACAGCATACTTTGGCTGCTTTTATTCCCACAAGATTTTCCGATTTCAAAAAAAAGCTTGCTCAATTTGGCATGAATAAGTCTCAGTCATGCAGAGGAGTCTTTACAAGAAACAAAATGTTACATTTTTACAGTTTGTACATACTGGAGTGTCTTTCGTTACTCAAGAAAAATATGCACCTCCTGAAATCACGTTCCACTGGCGATTACAATCTCCGCTGCCCTGCCTTGTTAAGTGTCCCTAAACACAATGCCACATTTTTCGAAAAAACAGACTTTATACTCCGCCATTAAATTGTTTAATAAACTTCCAACCGCTTTACAATCAGAGACAGGCGTTAGGAAATTTAGGAATAAAGTCAAGTCATTTTTGGTTTCTAAGGAATATTACAGTGTCCAAGAGTATTTAGCAGATAAGGGTACATTTTAGTTGTACTAAAATAAGGAGACTGCTTTCTCTACTTTTTTTTATTTCAACTGTGTTTGTTTGATTGACAAGAACGTGTAGCGAATGGGGGGGGGGGTTAGCACTTGAAGCGCACAGGGGTAACCCCTATTTATAAAATTGTTTTGTCCGTTTTAATTTTGTCAAATAATGTACACAGGCGATATGGAAGTCGTAAAATTAACAAAGATTTACTGACAGTCTACTTGACTCATTCAAAGAGTAACAAAAAAGATCACATCAGGGAAGTTGTAGTAAAGAGCTCAACAGACGATTACGTGCAGTTTGTCAGTTGAACTTCTTTTAGTGTTTTGTGTTTGTGGGATTAGATTGGTTGCATGGGCTTTGACGTTTGTGTAAAGTGAACTAGATCTGCTTGTCATATTTATACAGTTATTGCCATGGTAATAGGGAGAACCGACTTAAAAAAAATTACAACATACAGTGTAGGCATATAGTTATGGTTAAATGTTCAACTAAGTTTATCATGTTGCTTGATCATTCCACAATGATAAGTGTAAAATTGCTTTCTTATATCATCCCTGTAACAACAGTTCTTTACATCATCCCCCCTCCCCCCTAAAACTGTATTGATGACAGTAATGTTTAGACCTTGTAAATAATGCATTCAGTTTGCTTAGGTGGTTCAATTTGCTGCAGCCGATAAGCCGAAAAGGGTAAATATAGTCCTGGTTTTCGGCCACCTCGGGTGACAGCTGCCGTGGCTTTTTGCCATCCAACTCATGATAAACGGGGCGTTTTTGGCCCCGACGAGATGTCGAGTGCTTACTCACTACTCAAGTTGTACTTTGCTAAAAGTCACAAGCTCTTCACCAAAGTTACATCTGCTGGTGGGCTCAGTTTGATACGCGTATTGGATTGTCCTTTAAGGCAATAAATTTATTTATACTTCCATAAATTCATGGTAGATAAAATATGTGCATATTTTACACACATGAGTGAGGGTAGCCTGAAAAGTCTGGTGACGAACTGAGATCGGCTTACTGTCAGGGAAATACAATTTATAATTGTACTAATTAAGACTCCAGGGAACGGTCTACAGTATACTGTGGAATCCGAACCACGTGAATTATGTCCGGACTAAGTTTACGAGCTTGGGTCTATCGGAGCTTTGCACTTCTCGTAAGCCATAGACATGAAGGCGAGGTCCCACCCCTTCAGTGAGCAGCCTTAAAGTAGGGATGGCAAATATTTTCAACATATCGATATATCGCAAACCAAATATCGAACCAATGATAATATCGAAAGACCGGTAACCGATATATCGAATTGTGAATGATTCATCTGTTTTAAATTACATTTTTAAAATGCATTCTGGACCAAATAAATAATTATTTTAGGGTGGTCAGTTAACCTTCACATCCAATAATGGATGATCCACAAATTATGCACCAACTTTTATGTCATGACCAAAAATACACTTATATTCTGCTGCCACTATTTAGAATGTCAAAATTAAATATATTTATCTACACGAAACAAGTTGTGGTCTGTGGGGATGAATGAACAAAATTCAAAACAAGAATAAATATACCTTTAATTATTATAAAAGAATAATGTAATTTTTAATTTTGTTTGTCTCATTTAAAAATGCCAGTATGATCCTAATAAACACTAAAAATTAAACAAATAAATTCACTACACTACATTTTAGTGAATTAACCTCACGTAAAAATACTAAATAAAGTTACTTTATTATTTCAATGCATTTTTTGTACGCATAAGTGGCAATTTAAAATATGCTTTTTTCGAGTCTTGATGATTGTGAGGAGAGAGAGTAACGTGAATGTTTAGTACAAAAATATCGATATAGTCGATATTATCGAAAGAAAATGTCAATACTAATATATCGATATATCGAAACCTATTTATCGATAGTTTCGATTTATCGATATATCGTTGCCTTCCCTTTGTACAGGAGATCGATGTTTGGTCTATACATTAGTGCCCATGAAAATGATAGTCACCTTAAATGGTCTTAGTCGGTCACCCCTAGTAAGGGTCGGTGGGGGGGGGGGGGGGGGGCAACACGGTGGTGACTTCATCGACCTGAGACCACAGTGACAGCTGATGGAGTCAATGAACCGATTTCTCACCAGGATTTTGTCAGCGATCCATCAAAGTCAGACCCTATTACTCACTATATACAAGCATGTGTACTATTGACGTCGTGGTTGACGGGCTTTCTAAACTATTAAAGTTACATGGAAACGTTTAATTGTGTGCGATTTGACAATATTTACAAGAAGGTTTACAACAGTATTGTCTAAAAGTATTATTGGAAATTTAATGGAGTTAAAGATTAAATACTTTTGAACTATAGATAAAAACATAATTTCTTAACAGGTTCATGTAAATTAATTGGTTGATTTCTCAATTAAAGTTGAATTAAGCTATTCTAAAGCCAAACCCGCGTAGGAGATAAACTAACGTCTTCGGAAAAATTTACAATTTTTAAAAATAATCAATGACTTTAAATAATGACTAATTGTTTATTCTATTAAATGATACTATACTCATTATCATCATTATTTGCAGTTAAACTTCAATGATTGTCTAAATAAGAAAAGATTTTTGAAATAGTAGCTGTTTCTATTTTCTGTTGTCCAACATCTTTACAAAAAGTCGTCTATCAAACAAATTTTAAGTGAAAATTTTTAATTAATATGTAGTCTAAAATCTGAAATTATGACACCAAGATCCACTAAAACAAGTAGCTCAATGATATTTTCCGATAACTTATTCAAATTGATGATTTGTCCAAAACAAAATTAAGATTAGAAACAAAATAATTAATAAAATAATGCATTAGGCTCCTTTTCGGCAAAAATAATACCTATTTATTAACTGGTAATACGCAAGACATTAAAAAACTACCGGCCCACATCCATCCTACCACCATTGTACAAAATATTCGTAAAAGTAGTTGTTTTAAATTATTTAGGTAATTTTATAAAGTAACTAACATCAAGATGAATTTAAAACAGGTTGATCAACAATTAATCGGCGCAAGTGTTAATTAAATCATGAAATTACATTCAACTGTTTTTTTACATTTTTTATTTTGTAGTGTATTTTTTAAAAATAAACGGCATTTCAGTTTTTGGTATGTCTTTGTATTAGGATAAAGGATTTAGTGGTGTAAATCTTATCTGGATTAAAGGTTGAAGTGAGTGCCTATCAACAACAGCTCTAAATTTTGTGAAAAGAAAACAAATTTTTTTGAAATAAAAAAGTACTCCATACTACTAAGTTAACGTACTACGCGAAAACCTAAATGTAACTGTATAAGGTAAAGTCACTTACAAAAATATGAAGTAATAAATGGTTCTAAAGAATCGGTACAAACTTTCCCCCATATTAAACACTAAAAAATCAAAACTTTGAAAATTACCAGTTTGGTTCTCAAATATGTTTCTTTTTTAACTCAACCCTTAGTCACGTTAGAGGCATGCGGATTTTACTAAAATATTTTAAATTGTAATTCACATCTTTCCTGAAAATATAATAAAAATCGTTAATGCAGTGTTTTAGAAAATTCCATTTTTTTATGTTTTTTCCATACAAATAAAATAAAGTAAAATTTCAAAAAATTAAAAAAAAAGGTTTGTAGATATAGGCTAAATACACCTACATACCAAATTGCATAAAAATGTATCCTTCCGTTTTGTTTCCAGTACATACACACATACGGACAGACATCAACATTTGAAAAAACCACTTTTTTGGGTTTAGGGGACCCTAAAATGGATTTTTATAGATCAACTTAAAAAAAATGTTTTATGACGATCACAATACTTTCTCTATGCTAACGCATATGGGAGAAAGTAAAAATAAACTTACATCTATTCGCCAGCCAGGGAAACTCCACGTGACGAATATGACGTCATACACACTCGTCATCAGTCACCAGTAATGGCGTCATTAACACAATATCACTACGCCATCAGCCTACCATGCCACTGTACATAAATGCCCCTTCTCCGGAATAAATCCCTTTTATTGCGTGGTTAATTTAAACCTCGCGTTTTAAACAGGCCATTTAATCATTGTTACGCTGGAAACATCTATAGTTTGCATTTTAATTATGAATAATTATCAGATAACCATTAAAAGCGAGTCTATTAAGGAAACATATTTCCCTAAAAAGGTGTCAACAAGCTTTTAAAAGGTGACGGTGGATTTACTTGAAATTAATTACCTGTCCAATTGCAAATAAAGTTGTTCCTCGAATAACTTAAGTGTTTTTTTTTTATTCAGTTTATAAAAAGGCTGTTTTTCTATCATATAAATATTACATTTATTATTATTTTATTATTAGTCATGGCCAAGGAAACAACCAGCGGACACAGAATACAAAAATATCTTTGGCAACCTTTAGTTTCAATTCTACAAGATAAAAAAAATAAAATAGTAAATTGTTTAGGACCTCAATATTTATTTATATTTCTTATTTTTTATTCACAGAATTTAATAATCAATATAAATAGAAAACCTACTCGTATTTTTATACATAGATAGGTATATACAAATATAATTAAAATTCTCTTTGAAAGCCAATCAAAGGAAGCATAATTCCTGAAGAGTATGTGCTTATTTATAACTCATCTAATGAATATCAAATATAAGTTAATTGAGTTAGACAGCAAAATTCAAATTCACCGAATAGTTGACTCTCTCTTAACACCACAATAAAAACTCGAGTGGATTGAGGTCCAAGTCTGAGACCAATAGTAATCATACGTTGAATGGGTCGGAGGGTCGGGTGTACGAGTACAGTCGGTAGGGATGGCAACGATATATCGATACATCGTAAATATCGATAAATATGTTTCGATATATCGATTTATTAGTATCGATATTTTCTTTCGATAATAACGACCATAGCGATATTTTGGTGCGATATATCATAACACTAAATATTGAAGTTATTCTCTCCCCTCAAAATCTACACTATTCGAAAAAAACACGTTTAAATTGCATCTTATGCGTACAAAATATGCATTTAAATAATAAAGTAACATATTTAGTTTTTTTTACGTGAGGTTAACGCACTAAAATGTAGTTTATTGTAGACCGGAGGATTGAACGGGTGGTGATCCTATTCAAATTGTATTACATTATTCTTTTATGATTAACATAATAATTAAAGGTATAATTATTCTAATTTTAATTTTTTTCTTTCAACCCCACACACCACAACCTGTTTCGTGTATATGAGTGTATTTTTGTTCATGACAAATGAGTTAGTGCATAATTTTATACTGTACAGACAAATCATTTACAATACCCGATCTAACGATAAGATCGATATTTTGTTTTCGATGTATAGGTAATTCGATATATCGAAAGTATTTTCCATTCCTAAAATCGGAAAGTACGAGTGTTTATTCTGATTATAAACAGTACTTTTTAAAACCCTTTATTTTCGTTGATAAATTTACAGTAATTTTAAGCGTTCTAAAATGTCTTGAGTTTTTTTATTTTAACTGAAAATGTAAAAAAAGTATATGAAATGTCTACAATTAGTTCTAATAAGTAATTCTTACAATACACAATAGTGTTTGAAGCTTTAACCAGTTATATAACTATGTGTTAATATAAACAATGCTGTTCGTTGTGACTCTCGAAAGATTATAATAGGATCAATTAATCATTTATTTCTTCCGTTCTAAAGCTCTTCAATATTGGTAAAGTATCATAATTGAATGACTAGCTGAACAAACGAAGAGCGAAGTTGTGGCAGCAAACATTACAAACTTGGCTGTTTAGCTTTGACTGCGAAACTCAAGTTTTAACTGCCGATCACGTGATCACTTCCACTGTCTTTTTTACAAGTTTCACAACAAGGTTAACTTGTTTCATTCTATTGCGTTTGATACAGACGAGTCTTGGTGCAATCTTTTATTTATACAGTATAAAGTTGAACACTTTGGCAAACACTTTTAGAGAAAATGTTTTTGTAAAAGTAAACGCTGATACAATTCTAGTCCTAGTAGTGAGTTATATTATTTTTGTTTTATGAAGTTTTATAGATATTTGAACAATTGAATTTAGGTAAACTCTGATTTTATAAATAAGTCTGTCCAGTTAAAAATAAAGTTGTACCATTAATTATTCATTGGTGTTTTGGATTTCTTTTTGTCTATACGAATAATTCTGTTTGCTGTCTCGCATGTACCAAGTGAAATATACTGCATTAATCAAGTTGAACATCGGCAAAAGTTTATTACAATATAAGTGAAAAAGGGATAGTAAATTTTGTTGATTTCGGTAAACCATTTACTATTACTTCATACTATCGGGTGAGTTGGTGGGACACCACCGTGCTTGTATGGGTGAGTGGGTGGAACACCATCGTGGCTGTATAGGTGGGACCCCACCGCGCCTGTATGGGTGAGTGGGTGGAACACCACCGTACCTGTATGGGTGGGACCCCACTGTGCCTGTATAGGTGGGACCCACCGTGTTTGTATAGATGAGTGGGTGGGACACCACGGTGCCTGTATGGGTGGGACCCAACCGTGCCTGTATAGGGGGGACCCATCGTGTCTGTATGGGTGAGTGGGTGGGACACCACCGTGCCTGTATGGGTGGGACCCAACCGTGCCTGTATAGGTGGGACCCATCGTGTCTGTATGGGTGAGTGGGTGGGACACCACCGTGCCTATATGGGTGGGACCCTACCGTGCCTGTATAGGTGGGACCCCACCGTATCTGTATGGGTGAGTGGGTGGAACACCACCTTGCCTGAATGGATGAGTAAGTGGAACACCACCTTGCCTGAATGGATGAGTAAGTGGAACACCACCGTGCCTGTATGGGTGAGTGGGTGGGTCACCACTGTACTTTTGTGGTATATGAGGTCACGAATATACCTTTAATCTACCTATATATATAAAAAGATTTCTTGTTATCTTTCTTAGGACGTGGTTAGCCTAAATCTATCACTATAATTTAGGTTAACCACGTCCTAAATTTAGGTGTACTGATCAAATTAAAACTTATTTTAAGGTTATATTTTTCGTTTACCATAAAGAGATACTCACTACAACATTTTTAATAGACAGAAACATTTCTCCAAATGTTACGTAGGTCATAGGTCTACACTGTCATTAGATAGTACTCATGGTTGTAACATATTAACAGTTGTATTTTCTAATTTACGTCGTGTTAATTGAGAATAAATATCCGGGAAACATGCGAAGTTTGGTGACGTTTTTAGGTTAATGTTCGCTTGGGCCGGTGTTGCCAACATTAACAACCCAGTTCATTACGATCCTGGTTGTTGGCACTACTGTGCTGGATAAATAATGCCATCGTAATATGTTTGTTATATCATGTTTTAAAGCATCGTTGCTCCCCTGTTCGTTGGTTGTTATGTTTACATAATATCAATTTGTTCATTTTGAACAGTTTCTAATGATTTACGTACCAAATGTCTTAAATCCGTTTCGCTCCACGATTAACGCAAAAATATATTGGCTTTTTTCAACGATTTAGCCCGTAATAATGAATGTATAAGTGAATGCCTGTTCTGGTGGACTGAAAGTTGATTTTTGTAAATGATAGAGTATTTTAATATATTTTAAGAGTTAAAAAATATGTTAAACTGTAAATGCCAATTGTGACGATTTTTAATTGAGGAACTCATAATATCAACTTATGGTCTACTAGATCGGATCTTTAATAATACAATGTACATTAGCCTATAACTCGTTATAATTATAAACTCGAACCGTATAGTTGAAATAGAACAGCATGTTTTAGTCTGTTGACGGTAAAATATTGTTCGTCTGCTATAGGCCGTCGACTTCCCGGCGTTGACTTGGCAGTTTGGTAATTCATTTTTTCCTGGATCTTCTCTAGTCTTATATTTTTTAGATTTTTTCTTCTAATTATATAGGTACTTTTATTATTAGTCTTCACACAGTAGAACTTTCGTTATTTTAAAAAGTAAAATATCATTTAATTTGTCAAATTTCATTAGAGTAAACTTTTTTAATGATTCATTTTTCCTGTTGTTGTGATGTTTTTCGTACATTTATCCTAGTTTGTGTTGGCAGTGTTTTTGCTCTGTACTAATTATTGAATTTTTAAAATTAAAATCGTCGTTTTTTTCATTATTTATAATTGAAGTTAATATTTTACAAAATTGAGTAAATAGTGAGTTAAAATTTTCCCTGTGAATTTAGTTTGAGAGTATATTATTGTACAAAATGTTGCCCGTTCCACCTGTTGAGCGAGTATCAACTTGCCTGAGTTTTTATTACTCTATGGTGGTTATTCGAGCGCGCCATAAATATTGGGCTGACACAGCTGTTTGCCTCCGTTTTACCAACACGGCTAAGTTTGATAATCTATACATATAAAAGGCAAACCCTGGCTCACTCTCTCATAATTAACTCTCCAACTTCCAGTGTGCAGATGGAGATTTAAAAGATTTTACACTGTTTATTTAGTTATTAAATAGGACATTTAAGGTATTTCCATCTTTATAAAGTACTCCTAAGGGGTAGAAACCACCCCTAAAAGAATGCTCCGTAAGGATAATATTGGGTTGATTTTAGTAAATTATTAACAGCTGTTTTGTAAATAAATAAACATGTTTATTTTGTATTTTTTACATTATACTATTGTTTCCACAGAACAAAGTTGCTCTGTGATTGATGCATATTTAATATTACACTATGAATTTAAACGTGTTAAACAAAAACTAATTTAATGAACACGTTTGAAGTAGGCCAAGTAATACCGTTGGGTATTATACTAATAAATATGTAGCAACGCAAGTAGTAGGAGTGAGATACTGTAAATAAATGGTAATATTGTGATTTTTACGTAATACAGTTAATCTATTATTATTTGTAGTCAAAGTCACAATGCCGAGGCCGAAGGCCGAGGTGTATCGAGCGCAGCGATAGTCGGGTTGGCACGCGAAGCGTGCAGGGTTGTCCCCTAGTGTAAATATAATGGTTTCGTTAATGAGCATTCACTTGTGTTTCTCATGGAATGATCAGATATAAATAATTAATATTCATTAACACAGAAATGCATTACATGCTACAGGTTTATAAAGTATTTCCTCATTATAAAAAATGTATACGTAAACATACAGTCTCAAGGACAAACTGCTTTTTAATTATTTACTGTAGAATGAGTCCACATTATTGAACAGACAACTCGGTGATATTAAATTATGTTAATGAATTAAGTCAATGAAAAATAACAATTAAAACTAAAAATTTGTAATACAACCTAATTCGAGTCTTCCATATTTAACCCCAGAATGTTAATGAACAATTATGTTGTGTGAAATGTTTTACCTTTTCAATTTTCAATGACAGCAGTTTGTCATATTTATTTATTCTTCAGACTCTAGTCGTCAAAATATATAATTTTCACTCGCCAGTTGACATGGGCCTACAGGCCTGTGCGTCAAATTTATTCATTGAATGAAGTAGCGACCGTTGGCTCAGTGGGGATTCGAACCTTGGACCTTGCCCTCCGCACTCCGAAGCCTTAGCCACTGCGCCACCACGCCGGCAATGTATTTGCGATTATACATTTTGATGAGTGTTGATTAGTGAATACAGTCATTGTTACAAACTAAGGCCGACCTTTCATTAGAAATTGTTAATAATTAATAAGGCAATGACAAATGAACAGGTTATCAGCTGATCTCATTCAAAGTTATGATTATAAAAATATGTTTCAAATTACAGTTCGAATTCCACTCTCATGTCTTAGCAATCATCTAAGCAGTCATCTATATATCTCATCATATATATTCCGATATTTCTTGAGAACTGCATATAACATGTTCTTAAATTCATATAGACGTAACACTGTGTTATATCGCCTCTATTGTGTATTTGAACACACAATATAACTTTGTGAAGTTTGGTCAAGCAATGCATAAATTGTGTGTTTAGGAAAGGGTTCCAGTGCGGTATATGGCACAAGTTGATGGAGTTGGGGCGACTGCAGTGTGACCTGCATGCCACGATATGGGTGGTTAGTTAACCCCCTCGCCGCCCTCACCTACTCCACCACATTAGTCCATGTCTATAAATGGACCAATATTGACGTAAGAATATGTATGGAAACATTGGGGCTGGATAGATTAGAAGATAATTCATATTTTATTGTTACTGTATAATACCCTTTATGAAAGTAAGTCAGACGTATGGACCTTGTTAACACAGAAACACTAGTTGCCTCAAGTAATGTGGTGTCTTTCATTGGCAATAATTTGAGCCCATTTTATTTGAGATTATTCCAAAGTTTCGGATTAGTAGACATTATTTTATAACTAATCGTCACTTTTATATCGAATAATGGCCGTCACAATTATTCATCTCATTCAGAAAGATATTACAAACAGAAAGCAAAAATCAGACAACACTCCTTAAAACTTGGAAACAGAATAAGTGAAGATGTCGAAATATCCTGAGAGTTCACTTTGATTCAACCGGTAACGAACTTCTAACCAACTGTCGTCAAACTCCGTATTAATGGTGCTCGTTGTGCGGCTTGAGTTCATGAGTATATTGAGCTATATTGTATGCGTACATCTTTGCTTAAGATTGTTCGATACAATACGTTTTAGTATAATTTTAAAAAAATCGTTTTAAAATATTGGGAATGTAGTAATAGTAATGTATTAACTTATAGCAATTATTTCAAAACGTTATTATCTGTTATTTAAACAACGCATATATATTTTAAATTAATATTAAGTTGTCTACTTGTATTTATTTTGACCTTCCAAAATTGATATATCCAATTATTTAAGGAGGCCGTTTCTCAAAATGTCAATCTGTCGCTGGAAAGTCATCATCCCTAAAGTAGACGTACAACATTAATGACGCCTACGGCCTAAAACATGCGCTTCAATGATCTAATGAATTGATTTATTGATCCAAAATTAAAATGAATTAAAAATGAAATAAATAATGAATCATAGTGAAGTGAACACTGTTCGATTATTAACGTTACAATCTAGTGAACCTTATATTCAAATTATGGGGTTTTAAATTCAGAATCGTCAAGAATCACATTTAAAGTTTCTCACATTTAACTTTAATACAATTTTAAAATACACAATTAAAAAAAAAATCATCTTATATTTCAATAGAATATTTTTTCACCTATCAATTGACTCTTAAATTATAGGTTACAACCGGATCATTATTAAGCACCGAATTATTGAAGAAGAAATCTAAATTTAAGTATTTTCGTAAAGCGAAACAGCCCCTGAATTGTTATTAGAGTTAAATTTGAAACTAGTCTGCAATGACATTTGTATTGTGTTTAACGAAGGAAGGGGTTGGTAGGCAAAACAGATGCTGCATTCAGATTGCCTACCCGGCGCCTTGACGTACATTAGGGTATATTATTGTTATTATAAAACACATACGATAGTTTTAATAAAGATGTAACTGTCAATTTTTAGTAATCAAACTAACATTGTTAATGAATATAGTATCCAAGAATAGATTTACTTTATTTACATCATTGGTGCTATGGTATGTGTACTTGAATGCAAAAATGAAATGGCAGACGTGGCCATTGCTGATTTCAGTATTCAAAAAATACCCTCTAAATATTTTTCAAACTGTATATACATTATATAAATAACAATTCATAATCGCAGATACAATTTAGTTTAGTTGCATTTTTACTAGTTATTTTGATGATATTTTTAAAAGGATTGAGGTGTCTCGAATTGATTTTTTTATTTAGTTGTCTTCTATTTCTTCTTTTGTTAATCTTATTTTCTTCTTCACTAGTCACTGTTTTTCATATTGTAAAATTCTTCAATTGAATATTAAGAAGCGTTAGCTAGGTATTTTCTCAATTTGACTTTGAACATATTAAAATTGTTTGTAATTTAGGTAAATATTTAATAAGTTGTGGTACCATATATGTTGTTGTTTTTTGAATTCTACTTTTTTTATTTCAATTATGATGTGTCGGTATGATATAAATTTTTTTCTTGTATTATAATTATGTATCTGAAAATTATCACTAGTTTCTTTTGGGTTTTTGTTGATGAATAAAATTGTATCGTAAATTTATTGTTCATACAATGTTGGCATTTTCTTATTTTTTAGAAAAAATCTAATTGATCATATTTTAATTTACTAACGATTCTTATGGTCCTTTTTGTAGTTATTTTTTTATAGTTTTGTGATTTTTATTTCCGTTACACAACTAATTATCAGTTGCCCTTTTTGCAATATTCAATCGACCTCTTTACTTCTCGTGGGAAAACAGACTTTTTAACAGCTCTACTCGTAGTTGCTACAAGTGAAAAACTTGGCCGCATGTATGTGTAGTTTACCTTGTCGAATGACAATTTGTGTCGGCGACTCGTCAAACAACTATGTGGGTCTTTTTCTACAACAGCTCGCTACCTTTGTAAATCGGTTTGGCAGACGCTCTACGTGTCGTACGTAATCAATCTGACATGTCTAGCATGCATAAACAGTGACGACTGGAGTGAGCCTACGTACTGACAGGAGGCGTCTACCTACGTGTAGAGATGGTAAATATTTTCAATCGATCTAACTATAATATCTACAGTAATATATCGATATATCGGGTAACCGATATATTGAGTTGTAAATAATTTATCTGTTTAGAATTATGCACCAACAGGTAGGCCTATGTCATGACCAAAAATACACGCATGCTTTGCTGTCACTATTTTAAATAGCCTACTGAAAGGAAAAAATAAATACATTTATCGACTGGTCAGGCATCTTAGAATTAAAGTTGCCAACTCACACACAACTTTATTGACCTGTTTCACGCACTGGCCAACAATAATACATTTTAGTGCGTTAACCTCATGTAAAATAACTAAATAAAGTTACCTTATTATTTCAATGCATGTTTTGAACGCATAAGAAGCAGTATAAATGTTTTTTTTTTAAGAATCATAATGATTTTGAGGAGAGAGAATAACGTCAATAGTTAGTGACAAGTATATCGTACCGTAATATCGAGATTTCCGATACATCGTTGCCAACCCTACTTAAGTCGTGTCCCCCCCCTGGCCTCAAGTTGGTCGCGTACTAATGGCACATTGGACGTAGAAGGAATGGGGAGGAGTGTGACGACTAACTGCAGTAATATGTACTGAATAATTAACCAATGAAACCGTTGGAGGATTCTATTCAGATATATCTTAGAAAACAGTTTAGTCAAGTCACATTAATTGAGAGTATATGGGTTAGAGTGGCGTTCTCAACATGATGGTGGAGGGGAGGCGTGATCTCTGTGGAGGCTTTGGAGAATATCAAGGGGTGCGTGAGTAAATATTATTTTAAAAACTTATTTCGCCAGTTATGAGCCTGCAAGTCAGTGTGTGAAATTTATTCAACGAGTGAAGAACCTACCGTAAACTCAGTTGGGGATTCGAACCTTGGAAGACGCTCTCAGCAGTTCGAATCTTTAGCCCCTGATCCACGACGCAGGCTGGTGAGCTGTTTTAGGGCACATGTAAAACACTTAGGCCTACTTTGATAAATAAAGTATTAATGAAGATATAAGGTTTGTTTGACACCCATACATGTACAGGGGTATTAACTCACCCACCCACTCATACACGTACAGTAGTTATTGACCCACCTGTACTGTACACGCACCTAGGTATTATATAAACATATAGTAACTGAGCTATATAAAACTATGCATTTTATTACCAACTTGTTCACAATTATGTCATGTGTAATGATATTAAATGTCTGCTCTTTAATGAAACTAAAGTTCAACTGAACAACTAGCTTCACCTAACCTAATGTAATACTTTTAACTTTCATATTCCAATTGCAAATCAAATAAAAAAACTCTTTTGTTTCCATAATTCATCTACAAATATATTAACATAAATATAGTTTGGTTTGCATTTTTAAAATGTTCAAATTAATTATATGAAAAACAATACATATAATAACAAAATATACAATATGTTATCTTTTGAAAAAACAAAACAATAATACAAAAGATGCAATAATATTAAAGATGCAAGTTTTATGGAAATATGATCCTCACAAAGGCAAGCCTGTGCGTGAGGATGAGTCACTATAATTTTCTTAATCAAATTATATAAAGATTGCAAATATAACGGTAATCTGATGAAATTCTATTTATAATAAATATAAACTAGCGTAAAGCAATAGTAACCGAATGGGGGGTGGGGAGACCTTCCATCCACGTTTAAAAGTGGTAAGAGCCTTAAAAGTTGAGAACGTTGGATCAGAGACTCATATGCTATGTACGTATATTGTTTGGAAGATACATAAAGGCATTTAAGTACGCTTATGAGGGTGTGAACATATTTACAGAACACGAGTAATCTAATAAAAATAGCATCTTACAGCGTAATATCGTAAGAATATATGTAGAAAAAAATTGTACATGTAAGTAAGTACATTTTCTTCACGCAAAATTTCATAAAATTTAAAAATTAACTCTGCTTTTTGTAAATTGGGAAGCCCCTTGATTATCTTCACTTGTCGGAGGAAGTGAAGGATGTAAACAACGACTCTCCACCCTCTCTATCCAGCCAGCGTGGGTGATAAGTTAGCGAGTTAACAGGCTACAGGCTGCTGGAAGTAAAGGATGGAAACCCTCTCACTCTAGCCAGCGTGGGCGATAAGCTACTCAGTTAACAGGCCGCTGGAAGTAAAGGATGGAAACAACGACTCTCCACCCTCTCTATCCAGCCAGCATGGGTGATAAGTTAGCGAGTTAACAGGCTGCTGGAAGTAAAGGATGGAAACCCTCTCACTCTAGCCAGCGTGGGCGATAAGCTACTCAGTTAACAGGCCGCTGGAAGTAAAGGATGGAAACAACGACTCTCCACCCTCTCTATCCACCCAGCATGGGTGATAAGTTAGCGAGTTAACAGGCTGCTGGAAGTAAAGGATGGAAACCCTCTCACTCTAGCCAGCGTGGGCGATAAGCTACTCAGTTAACAGGCCGCTGGAAGTAAAGGATGGAAACAACGACTCTCCACCCTCTCTATCCAGCCAGCATGGGTAATAAGTTAGCGAGTTAACAGGCTGCTGGAAGTAAAGATGGAAACCCTCTCACTCTAGCCAGCGTGGGCGATAAGCTACTCAGTTAACAGGCTGCTGGAAGTAAAGGATGTAAACAACGACTCTCCACCCTCTCTATCCAGCCAGCATGGGTAATAAGTTAGCGAGTTAACAGGCTGCTGGAAGTAAAGATGGAAACCCTCTCACTCTAGCCAGCGTGGGCGATAAGCTACTCAGTTAACAGGCCGCTGGAAGTAAAGGATGTAAACAACGACTCTCCACCCTCTCTATCCAGCCAGCATGGGTAATAAGTTAGCGAGTTAACAGGCTGCTGGAAGTAAAGGATGGAAACAACGACTCTCCACCCTCTCACTCTAGCCAGCGTGGGCGATAAGCTACTCAGTTAACAGGCCGCTGGAAGTAAAGGATGGAAACAACGACTCTCCACCCTCTCTATCCAGCCAGCATGGGTAATGAGTTAGCGAGTTAACAGGCTGCTGGAAGTAAAGATGGAAACCCTCTCACTCTAGCCAGCGTGGGCGATAAGCTACTCAGTTAACAGGCCGCTGGAAGTAAAGGATGGAAACAACGACTCTCGACCCTCTCTATCCAGCCAGCATGGGTAATAAGTTAGCGAGTTAACAGGCTGCTGGAAGTAAAGATGGAAACCCTCTCACTCTAGCCAGCGTGGGCGATAAGCTACTCAGTTAACAGGCCGCTGGAAGTAAAGGATGGAAACAACGACTCTCCACCCTCTCTATCCAGCCAGCATGGGTAATAAGTTAGCGAGTTAACAGGCTGCTGGAAGTAAAGATGGAAACCCTCTCACTCTAGCCAGCGTGGGCGATAAGCTAATCAGTTAACAGGCCGCTGGAAGTAAAGGATGGAAACAACGACTCTCCACCCTCTCTATCCAGCCAGCATGGGCGATAAGCTAATCAGTTAACAGGCCGCTGGAAGTAAAGGATGGAAACAACAACTCTCCACCCTTTCGCTCTAGCCAGTATGGGTGATAAGCTACTCAGTTAACAGGCCGCTGGAAGTAAAGGATGGAAACAACGACTCTCCACCCTCTCACTCTAGCCAGCGTGGGCGATAAGCTAATCAGTTAACAGGCCGCTGGAAGTAAAGGATGGAAACAACAACTCTCCACCCTTTCGCTCTAGCCAGTATGGGTGATAAGCTACTCGGTTAACAGGCCGCTGGAAGTAAAGCATGGAAACAACGACTCTCCACCCTTTCGCTCTAGCCAGTATGGGCGATAAGTTAGCGAGTTAACAGGCCGCTGGAAGTAAAGGATGGAAACAACGACTCTCCACCCTCTCACTCTAGCCAGCGTTGGTGATAAGTTAGCGAGTTAACGGGCCGCTGGAAGTCAGGTAACGGCCTGCATATTGTATAAGGGTGGACGCCCCTTCCTGCACAAACACTCCTTTCCTCAGCACCTAGTTAAGTGAGGGTCTAATTTGTATTTGTTGCACACCACACAGTGCATTGGTGCATCCATCTGTTAGAAAAAGTATCTTATCTAGGTCGGTAAGGAGTATTGGATAAATATGGCTACCACGAAGTCCGATACACTGATGTGGTTGAATTGAATTGAGTTTGGGGATAGATATATTACAGTTAATTATTTTCGAGGTATGTCAAGGTTACGGGAAGAGCGGGTTTGGGATCTCACATAAGGATTCACTCGACAAAGCCAACTCCCAGCCATCCATATATCCATCATTATACACCCATGGTATCCATGGCGAGATCTCCAAAATTATACACCCGATTTGCTTGAAACATTCAGGAAATGCAGATTTTACAGATCATACAGGCTAAGTAAAGATGGATTTAAAAAAAATTCTATTTATTTCTAATAGAACCAACTTTTAAAAGAACTTCTGTAGGAATAAGATTGGCAATAGTTCAGCGTTAAACTTAAAACTACTCACAACAAGAAAATACTAAATATATATTCTGTTACTTTTAATGGTACAATTGACTGATCTGTACTACTTATGTTACGAGCCATTGACCGAGAGTGAAGCAGACTTGTCACGAGCGTAGCGAGTGATCAAGATGGTACGTAAAGTGTGCAGGGGTGTTACCCAATAAAACCTTTTCATTTTGAATAAATAGCCGCAGTAAAACTTCTTTTGCTCAGAGAAATCATCTTATAATATAAATAATTAAAGATGATTTTAATTAAACAGATCGTAGTCCACCCCTGGTCAGGGGTGTGCAGTCGCCACGTCAATGAGACATTGTGTCTGGTAATTGCGAGCCCCGGCTGGCGCGGCCCGATAGCTGCGGCTCACGCACGCGGCTGAATTTAATTTCATCCCCTCTTTGAATGATTTTTCTGCTGGGTAGAAGTCTTTATACACGTTTTGTTATTGAATGACAATCGTTCACAAATATTTCTTTCCTTGTTTCTAAGATATATACCAACACTATTATTATCTAATAACAATAATAATTTTGTAATATTGTATAACAAATTAATAATAACAACAGGTTATTATTGTAACAAAAAAATATGTTTATTGAAGTCTATATTTTAAAATACAATTTGTTGTGGTAATCAATCTCAGAGTATGGTTGATCGTGCCTGGCTTTAATTTATTGTTTTATTTCGTTTTTCTTTTTTTTTCAAGAAAAGAAATTTATATTTAGAAAGAAGAAAATAACTATTCATAAATTTAGATTGAAATTTGGAGGAATGAAGTAGTCTCACCCGTAGATGTCTTCTTTAACAATGTAAATAATTGTTATTTTCTTGACGATTTTAAATATTATACTTGAAAAAAATAATAATTTAGATAAAAAATATGTTTCTTGGTGTGTTCTTCTTGGTATAAATAAAATAAAACTGCTCTTCTTGTAATTTAATGTCTACTCTTTTTCATGGAAGTTAAAATTTTTAAACAGAGTTTGGCAAAATAATGCATTGGTATCAAACTATAACAACATGTAAACCTAACTGAAAACGAAATAATGTGGGCTTCGCAATTAATTGTATACCAAATAAATAGATGGACAACGTAAGAGGATCGTAGTAGAGTAAAAACCCTACACCTAGTAAACTGGAACGGAATTGTACGTCATATGTATATATATAAAACTACTGTTGTCAACAACGTTTCGGACACTGCAATCCGGCCATCATCAAGTGACATATTAACGAACTCAGGTTTTAACATCGGTATTAGTCACCGATCACATAGTCCGTAATATTTTTGGAATCTTCACAAATATGGTGGTAGCTCTCTATTAATCTTATTATTCGTAAAATTTAATCTTGGTAACATAATTATGAAATATTACTAGTGATAAAGTTTATTTAAAAAGCAATAATAGAAATATTCGTATTTTTCGATATTTTATATTAGTAAAATGTAAATAACTGGTTTTGAAAACCATGTGTGAATGAAAAATAATGTGTGGCTAAAAACTAGTTATAACCAGCGAACACAGTTGAATTTCTTATTCTGTTTTCGCTGGTTACGTTTTAAAATAACTATAGTTTCTAAACACTATTAGTAATATGATATTAAAAATGATTTGCCTAACAATTTAATAGAGTAAATTAAAATTAATTTATTTTACTTCAAACAAGGTGTAATTTGTCGTGTGTGACGCCATTTATGTATAACCTTTTAATTGTAATAAAACCTCAGGTTTTAAAAATTACATTTTACATAAAAACCTATTTACTTTTTCAATATAAACTAGTCGGTGACGTAGTCAATTTAAAATAATAAAATTAGTGTTACAACTAAAATAAATAGTAATAACTAAACTTGCATTTTTTCAGGTAAGCTGTACATTTTGGTAGTCAGTTACGCCTGCTGGGGTTGTAAGTACCACACTGCTGTAGTTATGGTAAATTTAGTTTAATTTTAGTTAGCAGTATTTAAACATTTGATAGTAGTTTTTCCACTATTTATTTACATACCGTAATTTTAGTCTACAAATAAATTCTTTGGAATCTTGACAGCGTTTTATGTAACGTACATGTAAAAGTGAAAACTCTTAGATGACACAATCGGTTTTCGGCGAGTTATTTTTTTCGAAATTTTATAGTCAGAATTAGTTAATTTGCCTTTGCTTGGTACAGGAAAAAATATATAGGCCTATATATATGTAAATATATTTAGTTTAAACATTAGAACTTGTGGTGTTATGAAATGGTGCATTTAGCTGGTTTTAAATCAACTATAAGACGAAACCGTTCAAAGTACAAATTTAATTTTTTATAACTACCTTTTTCACACATAACTAAAGGGATTAAGATGTTTTTCATTCTAAAAAAAGTAAATAATATATATAATTTCAAAGGCAAAAAAAAAGAAATTTTGAAAAATAATATTATAAACTTAATATTATTGAATTCAACGTATTTTATATATATATTGCACGTCCGATATACAAGCTGGTCTGAGTGATTTGTTTAGCTTGTATTCGTGTAATTCAATAAGTGATGTATACAGTCTGAGTTGGTCAAGTTGTTAGTTTATGTACTCGTACAGACAGTGTAATATAGTCATCGAACATTGTATTTAAAATGTTAGTCATTATTTGTTAGTAATACTGTAATTGATCTACTTAAATACAAACAACTGTTACTATAATTGGGCCTGGTAGAAAACGACCGGCGTGTAGGGGTTCCAGCTGCAGAGAGTAATCTTTCCACCGCTGAGCTACCTTACTTCACGGATGTGGCTAACTTCCGTCGTCAAATGTTCAACTACAGCTACAGTTTATAGTTCAACAACTAACTTTGAAGAACTTTACAAGTTTTTTTTTTAAATGATATTTATTGTTTACATTATTATACATCGTGTTATTGCTATTATAACTAATTGTCGTTTGAATACTAAATAATGATTAAATTGAATCGTTCCAAGCTTGTGTTCAACCAACCAATGGCCACTGATGCTAATGACTTAAAATGGGCGGGGCTTGCTATTGCACCGTCAGCATGCGGGCTACCGCTCTGGTTGCCATGACAACTTTTAAATGTAATTACACATTGTGGGAAGATTAGTTTGCTGTCTCACTTGCACCACTCTTTGCATCTCAAAGATACGTTGAAAAGGGCCCTTTCTAAGCGGCTAAATATATTGGCCAGTTCGTCCCGAGATACAACGTCTGCAGTGAGTTTATTTAATTACCAGTCTTAAAAGAATAAGTTTCCCTTGATTACGTTGGACTATCAAGGGAAACTTTTGTGAAATGAAGATTCATAAGAGTTCAAAACACAAATTTGTTAATGAATGTTCACTAGTTTACAGAAAAATTTGAATTGTGTGAGATTTCTAAATTCTACATTTATGTTTCAAGACATTTATTTCTTTAGCATAAATATTTTAATTTAAAAACTGGGTAAATAACCAAACAAAGAAATTTCAAATCTGATCGTATATTTTTTCGAGTTGTAAATAAATAAAAACTAAACTACCGTAATATATTAAAAGTGACGGCTTGATTAAATAACAGGTGAGTATGTACTTACCTTTTGTACAAGAAAAGTGAAAAATATTGCCTTACTTGATTTATTAATCTTTGAAGAATGGTAATGAAAATATCAAAGCTTAATGGTTTTTAAACTAAGTAAGTGGATCATCTAGGAAATAGCAGGGTCTAAAAGGACTCTTCTGTTTCCTTCCCTTTAGTAATAATTTAAAAAATAAATAAATAAAAAACTAAAAAGAAAACCCAGTTACAGAATAAAAGTCATTAACGCTAACTGATAGCAAACAATGTAGTAGTGTATTGTATATTTTAATAATTACGTAATTTCTACATAAATATGAGTATATAAATACAAATTAAACAGTAAACCGTCGTTAGATGTCACATTTAGCGTGTTTTCCACAGGAAGACAAAATAACAGCAACAAAACTCGTCGCACGTTTTTATTAATCATTTTTTTTTTCAAAACCACTCAACTTCTGTAAACACCTCAGGTCTTCCTGTCATTTACAGGAATGTCGGACTACGGACAAGTATTCGTAGTTTCGTTTCCACCAGGAGACCGTGGCCTTGATGAGCGATTGCCGCTTTGTCCTCCGCCCGTCCCGTGGAGTCGGCAGAATCCTTGCGGCGAAGTGTCAATACAGCTGTAGCGCCTTATAAGTAGATTACTCTTTTTATGTGTTACTATGCTGCGAAAGAACTAATAGATTTTTTTATTTATAGCACATTTAATCATTTATATGTGATATAAATAAATGATTAAATGTGCTATAAAAGAATGGACCGCAGACCTATTTTTGAATGTTATTCAACCGTTTGGGATTCGAACTTTAGAACTTGGACTCAGCAGCACAAAGCCTTAAATACAGACCCGGGCCATGGTTGCAGGAGTGTTGGAGAGGTAGACAAGCGATATAGACAATATCCCCACCATACTTCTCCTACGTCTATTGTGCACAGTCTGTTCAAAATCTTATTTAGGTTGGCTGCTATGTTTATACAGTTTGCTCGGTGGCGCTTGTGTGATTGAAATTAAAGACAAAAAACTGGGATAAAGATTGAGATAGTAATAACAATAATAATTACAATAATAGTATTTCTTCTATAATATTGTTATTTTAGAATAACTTACTTGCTTACTTATTGGCCGCGAGAAACATTAAATTATAAAAACATATTTTTAAAAGAAAAAAACAGCTGATTTTGTAGTGTCCTAGAACACGGTAATTAGAAAATACGGTAGGTATCACGACGAGGCTGTGCAGTAGAATGTGACGTCACATGGGTGAAATCAGCTGGTTTGGTTATTCTATTAAATACTGGTAACTAAATTTATCAATCACGTGGAAGTATTTTCTAAGTACGGTGTCCGAGATGTTAATATTTAACAAGAATGTACAACTGACGCTGGAATGCGTGTGATGCTCGAACCACACGACCAGAACTATGGCCTGGTCAATACTAAATTGCTACTCTGGCCATTTAAGTTTTTTTTTTTTTTAGTTATAATATTTTACCTAATAAAACTACTAAGATCGTTAAAAAATCATTAGTAAATTTTAAAATATTGTTTGTATTTTTTCCTTACTTACCTTGGGAGTCGAAATTAAATTTGAATAAACAATTAATTTCCAAAAACAAATCCTTACTAATTGTATTAGTTGGCGTAAATAGTTTCATTTAATTATATGATCAAATTACATGAAAATAAAATATAAACGTCATAACTTCAGACATTTAGTAATATAAGTTTTAGTAAAAGTTTTACAAAATAAAGATCAATAGCCCAAGTTTTAAAGGGATCGTTGTAAAGCTGGTAATAAAGAAAACATCGTCCGATACAGTTTCTTTCAAAATAAAGTTTGAGCGTTAAAGGCAAACTTTGGCCAGAAAGTGTAACTGAAGCGGGGGTTCCCTTACAAGTTAAACGACTGATTGAAGTTATCAGATGATGTGGGGTAGTTGAGTGAGTCATTTGGGGTTGAAATAAAGGATTTACATAACTTTGTACGTCGTAATCCCTTGTTTGCACTTACTTGAGAATACTGCGCAACTAAGTGTTCATTAGGCGATTTGGTATAAAACTGTAGTCTCTAATTTATACAGATTGTTTGTTGATTTTACTTAATATATAATATTTGCCAACAACCCTTGCTTCGCAACAGGGTCAAGCCAAGCTTTTGTGTCATGTTTATCTCTTGTATAAGCTGTTTGAAATAATTATATTTAAGCTAATGCAACTTTTAAGGAAAAAATGAAACGTTGAAGGGCTGTTTTTATCACTTAGGAATGTAATTAAAAGAAATCCATTTTTAGCGGGTTCCTATGGTACAAAAGCTAACTTCCTTTCAAATTTCATCAAAATCTGTTTAAGTACATCGTTTTTTGATTATTCATGGTTAAAAATATTATTTTTTGGGTCCATTTTATAATTTGGTTATTAGTTTATTCTCTTGTGAAATACATTTTTATACCTAGCTACATTATAGCAGCCCATAGACAAAAATATACATTGTTAATAAAATAGAAATTGTGACAACAAAATTATAAAAATACTACAAACTTAAAATGATAAAGTAAAAATTCTTCTAAATTATTAGTCTTTTTCTTACTGGTACAAAAGTTAAAAATAAAAAATAAGCCTAACTTAAACAATTTTATAAGTTATTAATTAGTTCATTTGAATAAACTAAATATATGAAATTTAATAAAGTCTTTTTAACCCCTATTATTTTATATTTCTCTAGTTAACTCAAAGGAAAGAACTATTGCGCAAATATAACATGTTACAAGTACAGTAATTGGCCAGTTGAACTTTCCACCTACGCTGAAATCCTCGTTCTGTGTGGGTGGAAAGTGTTTCGTGTATTTTATACTGTGTTTGTCATCCTTGCTTATTGGATTTGACATATTTAAATGCTATGTAGACTATATGTCAAACCCTCCCGTAAAAACAATTTTTTATTTAGTAAAGACTTTCTATAACAAAGTTACCATATTTGTGTAAAGTCTGAAGATTATTATAGAACATTATTATAGAAATACCGTTTTAAATAAAAATTTCACTTACTGGAGTGTTTGATATATTTATAACATTAATAAGAATTTTTTAGTTTTAACTTTGCTAAATAAATAATCTATACAGGGTGATTTTTTTCTAAAGTGTGCCAGCATTGGGCTCTTTTAAACCTACAGGGATACAACAAACTTTAAATAGGAAAATTTAGCTCATTTTTTATGCTCATTACAATTACGTAGGTCAAATTTTAAAGTTTGGTCGCTATTTTCCAATATGGTGGTCAACTTGAAATGTCTTATGGGAACCCCTATTTTTATGATGGTTTTAGGTTTTACAAATGATTCTAAGAATTTGATATTCTTGGTATTTTTTTACTTTTTTTTATGTACTTAACCGTTTCGCCACTATGAGTGCTGAAAGTTTCAGAAATTCCTATTTCAACAATTTATTAAATAGGCGTGTTCTGCCATTTACAAAAATAAAGCTTAACTTATAATGCAATATTTTTATGAAATTGAGTATTGAAAAGCTCTTCAATGCATATTTTATACAAAAATATTACAATCACGTAGTTCAATTTTAGAATTTTAAAATTCGGTCGCCATCTTCCAACCAGCGGGCAACTTTGTAATGACTTAAAGTAATCCATATTTTTTATAATGGATTTAGGTTAAGCTAGTGATTCTAAGACTTTTTTTATACTTTGTATTATTTTAATATATTTAATCGTTTCGCCGCTAGGATCGCTGAAAGTCTCGAAAATTCTTAGTTTAACAGTGCTCCTATCGGCGAAACGGTTAAGTATATCAAAATAATACCAAGAATAAAAAAGTCTTAGAATCACTCATTCTAAATCCATCATAGAAAATAGGAGTTACTATAAGTCATTTCAAAGTTGCCCGCTAATTGGAAAATGGCAACCGAATTTTAAAATTTGATTTACGTAATTAATTGTAATGAACATAAAAAATGAGGTAAAGTTCCTTATTTAAAGTTTGTTGAATCTCTGCATGTTTAAAAGATCCCAATGGTGGCACACGTGAAAAAATCATCCTGTATATTAAATTCCTTTGGAGAATTGGTCACCACGAAATGTTTCAAGCTACGAGGAGGATAAAATATCTTGACTCGCTAAATTTTGAAGCTTAAAAGCCAAGGGCAGTGGGACAGTGAGAAATGTAAAACATTAATTGTGTTCCACCCCACAGGCCTCAAGAGTCTACAGAGACTGTCGACTATGTTGATTTTAGTCCTATAAGAACAATGTTATATTCGAGCCGGACATACGATCACGCGTATCCAAACTAAACAGTTTTATTTTTAAATGGATGTTTTTGAAAACAAATGCATTTGATCGAAAGTTAAATTGTGCGCTGGTATTGCTTTGTGAATTCCTAATTAGTTTTATTGAAAATACATAAAAAATATTTAATTTGAAGTTTTTATTTTCACCTAATTTTCAAAACTAGACGTATGTATTCAAAATATCAAAAGCAAATCCAATGCAAAATATAATAACGTTTAAAATGACACCTCATACACAACCTTTGTTCGATAAATAACGGAAAATATGGATTCACAAATAACATTGTTCTTATGGTATTAAAACCAACATGGCCGACAGCCTCTGCAGACTCTTAGAAGACTGATCAATTTTCCATCATTATAGAATGTTTTTTATTTATACATGAGTAATAGATGATTTTTATGTTTATGCTACTTTTAATATTGCGTATTTTTTAGTGTGAATTTAAAAACAGTCTGATTTTTTTCACGTCACGAGGAAAATTTGTTAAACGAAAAAATATAGTTCTATTTTTATTTACTTTTGGTTCACTTTAAATGTTGAGGGAATGCAGGTATTGTTTCGTACATGTACATACACTTAGAAAGGAGTTTTCGAAATTCCATTATAATTAGACTTTAAAAGAGCCATTTTATCTCACAAGAACAATATGGTATAATTTAACAGTTGACAATAAATCGGATTTTTTAAAACAAATGAAATAAAAAACTGGCAAAAAAATACTAAAATTGCCTCCGTTGTTTTAAATAGCCCCATAAAACATACAGTTCACTAGGTAATTTTATTTTATAAATTAAGACATTTGGCTATCTAAACTGTACATGTATGTGTAATTATATGTATGTGGAATAAAGTTTCTTGAATTTGTTGAATTAATCTCGAAGTTGAATTAATGTTAACGCAATCGCAGACCGATGCCGAAGGCCGAGGTGACAGAAGCGCAGCGACTGACGGAGATTGCACGCGAAGCGTGCAGGGGTTTCCCCTAGTCCAGTAATACCAATATTTTCTAGTATTCATGATTCCTTTATACTTAAATAATATTGTTCTTCACATCGATTAACTGGCCTAAGAATACTACGTTACTCAATGGTTCATAATAGTAAAGCAAATTGCGCTTGGAGTCCGGTTTATTGTTACGATACGGTAAAATCAAATAGCCCTTAAACTGGACCATCAGTCGGTTAGTTAAACACTAGTAGTTAAACACACGAGTTACTCAGTTCTACCAACTGATGAACGATATAAAGTGCCAGGCCACAATATGTTCTACCATTGATTTTAAACACACTCATCGTCCAGTGTTAAATGTCGTGTCTCTAATTAACAGCTGTTATTGTGGTCCGTTGTGGAGCGCTAGTGTTGTCCAAAGTAAATGTTATGCAGTTTAAAAGTGCGACAATTTCTGGTCATTATTGGAACCATCCAGAACGTGGTCGAGACCCATCCAGATCACACTTCTGGATTGAAGTGGCGCCTTATAAAAAGACGCCCATCGACTGACTGGTTAGAATGTCAGTTTAGTAGCGATGTTACTCTTCGGCCTGCAGGGGAAGTGACACTACTGTGATGAGTGCTTAACAGTGACAGTTCACGAACTGTGACACATATTGCACGAACATAAAATTGAGAGTGTTAAGTGACATTAATTACTGTTAGTAATAGGTGTTTAATTTCAAGTGCTAAAATAGTGTGTTAATATTTCCAAGTATCTCGTATTGTGACATTTATTTACTTAATGAGTGTAAATAACAGTGAGATAGTAGTCACAAAGTGGAATCACCTTATTATGTAGGTCCCTACGATCTGTGTATAAGAGAAGTTATATAAGTTTTATTACATAGATCGATGGTAGGACTCTGTTGGACCATAACACCTGTAATGTAAGCCAGAGGATGTTCGCGTAAATGTTAGGTGGGCGATTACAGAAAACACATGTTAACATACAGTGTACCAGTATTTTTAAGTGGGGTGTCAGCAGCTTATATGTAGTGTCCCTACCTCAACAATCTCATATAAAATAACTTTATTTCTATACAAACTTCCAGGAGGAGGCACATTAATCTCATAACCTAACTTTTCGCAGAAAATTCGGATCTTTTCGGTTATTTCACTACTATAACCATAACGTAGGTTAATCTAACATAAACAAACCAAATCTAACATAACGTAACCAAACCTAACATATCCTAAACAAACCTAACATATCATAACCAAACCTAACAACATAATCAAATCTAACATAACATAACCAAACCTAACATAACCTAAACAAACCTAACATAACATAACCAAACCAAATATAACTAAACCTAACATAACCTAAACAAACCTAACATAACCTAACCCAAGTAGTGGTAGTGAATTAAAGGAAAAGTCCGAAAATTCAAATCATTGTATCATTTATCAATACAACGTTTATGAGGTGAACTTAAAATTTGTTAAAATCGATTCAAAACAAATTATGACGTGATTGCAGTTTTTGCAAAGTCTATACTTGTCGGTACTAGTGGTTGCAATCCTGTAATTCAGCTACTTGGAGAGGATGTGTCGTGGATATTGTAGGCAACAGGTCCTATTTTCGGCCCTCTATACCGATGTGGTGTCCGCAAAATGATTGTTATCGGCTTGGACACCACCGGTATTAGAAAAGTCGGGGTGTCCATGTTGGATGGTAGTCAGTGTCCGGTTGTCTTATACAGAGTAAATTGAGTATCATGCTTGTCAATTAGCTGAAAATCATACCAATACTACGTGGTTCGGATTCCACGGAAACCTTAGTTGCTCTGGCTATTGATAAATGTCCCTTTCTGAACATAAGTCGAAGTTAGTTAGTAACCAGACTACACAGGTCGCCCACTCTCATGTGATCATTAATATAAGCCTTTTAAAATACACACAAAGTTATGTCGGCATCTCATATCTAAGAGAACTTTAAACGAGAATACTAAAACGTTGGACATTCAGTACCTACACTCCTCTTGTTAAACTCTTGTATAATACTTTTCTGTACATCAACCAACTAACAATTAAATTATAAAGACGTGTATTATGTAAATATACTCTACATAGTATTAAATTCTGTTATTTCATCGTAATTTATTTTATGTATTTATAAATTAGTTACCAATAGTTTTTTGAACTGTTTATAAATTATATTACCTTCTCTCTGTAATTTGTTACGTGATTACAGAATATTTGAAGTGGTTTATTATTTATGAAATATTGGATTTATTAATATGAAGTAATGAAAAGTCGTTAATCGTGTTATCTTGTAAAGCGCTTTGACCTCCCGATAATATTCGTTGCCAAACTGTTAGCCAATAAAGTTGTCAAGCTTGTTAATAACTGTTTCTGCGTGTTATCAGCAGCGATAACACGAGAACTGTTTCCGTCCGCACTTTATCTAAACTGTGTGCGCGCACGTTCCGTTTGTGTTGGCAAGTACTTTACAGTTTTTGTACAACATCATCGGTCTTAAATTCGTCAAACAACCCCAGAACAGCTAAATGCAAGCAGTGCTTTTTTTTCTTTTTGTAAGATTAATTAAGAACAAATGTACTTTTGCCGTTTGTAAACCTATTTAACATGATGCTTATAGTAAAAACATTACTATTCCACCGATCATTAGCTAAAAAAATATATTCCAATGTATAATAATGCAAATTGCTAAAACATAAAAAAGCTGTAATCTACAGTATCATTTAAAAAAATTGCTGTGGTCAAAATTATTGGACAGTGCATAACTTAATTACAGTTCAGTCTTTGATTACACTTGAGTACTTAAGAACCTATTTTGGTATTTTGATAAAGAAAATGGGATATTGATTTAAGAGTTTCCTATACCTGCCGCCATATTGAATTTTATTCACCGAATTAAAAAAAATATATAATAATTCAGATTTTTATTTATGAACGTAACATTTTAAACTCGACCCTTTTTTAAAAATAACATAATTGATTAGAACGTAAATAAAAGACGTTATAGTCTTTGTTACTAAGTCAGAGTTATTTTACCACTTACACAGTAACTAGAATAATTTAATTATTGTAGGTATAATGGAGAGAAATCACAGTATAATATAAACACACAGTAGTATCGCTCAGCCGTTTTAGTAGAAATACAACCAAGCGACGCTAGCGATCCCAGCGGTGGTATAGCAAAAACCGGCGCGGTTAGCGGAGCGATGTCAAACTATTTTACATTTTCAAAAGTTTCAGTTTTTGGGCCCCCGTTACCCCAAATTTATCTCAGCGATACGACCACTAGGATCGCTAGTTTCGAGCAGTGGGCATTTTCTCAAAAGTAAGCTTCACTACTGTGCGTTTTTTATATTATGCTGAGGAGAAATGGTAGTTGACGTCACACGGGTGAATCGGCTGGTTTTTATTTAACTATTAATTACCGGTAGCTAAATCTACCAATCACAAGAGAACAGTTTGTTCCACTGGGCTGCCATTTCGTCCGTGTGGCGTCGTGCTAGTTTCGCGTGATAACTACCATCTTTTCTAGTTACCGTTAGTCTATTTTATCAAAATTTCAGCATTAGATTCCTCCCAAAATGTTCTTTGTAGCTATCACCGGGATTGAGACCTTTTGTACTGCTGTTCCCAGGGCGTAACCCGCCTCCAGTCACTCAATACAGTCTGGTACAATATTCGCCGGCGACGCCAAACGATGAAGTTGTGAATGGCGCAAATGAATAAATCAGATATGAGGGAGGCACAAGTGTATCGAGGCCGTGCTCCAGCGTGCGATAAAGTGGTACCACTTGAATAAAAATGTAAGAGTTGCTCAATTTGCGAAACCCCTCCTTCCCCCCGGACCCTCGCCGTCTTCATTTACATCTCCTTTACATTCATTCCTTTCTCTACACCTATTTTATTTTAAACGTTTCCTCCGTGTTTTTACAAGATTAGAGCCACACTATAGAACACTCTTCTTTATTCCCGCTCGTGTCACATTTTACTGTCGGATGTCTCAATTTTCTCCGGGGTTTGTTTACGTTATGCCTCGTTTGTTGTCTCGTAAGTCTTGGTTTTACGAGTTTTAGTAGATTTAAACCTTCTGCGCTCAATTATTTGAAGTCCTGTCACTTTACTTGACAATGTAGGTTGTTTGTAATTTACTCCGACAGTTCTCGAGGTGAGTGCACCAACATATCGCACTGTATATTTACGCTATATAAACGCAAACATTATTTAACTAAGAAGAAAGGCTATTAATGCATACTATAACGTTTATAATACAGGGTTATCATGCTACAAAGTACACGATTAACTGACGAAGAACCAAAGAATTATTTAGAATAGTTACAGATTAACATGTATTATTTCATTATTTCAGTTACCAGCATAGTTGAAGGGTCACTCAAGTATGCTGCTCTTGTAACAGTTTAATTTACATTTATATAATACAAGAATTACTTGTAATTTAAAATGCTCAAGGCACAGAAACATTTTGCATAAGTGGAAGAACATGAAGAATGATATACAATACACAAAGATAAAGAACACGTCAGATGTTTGTGTACTGTATACAGTGTACAGAAGATCCATCGCGTAAAAGACGTTCTTGTTACATGCATAAAGTAAACACGAAGAATGTATGATTTTGAATAATGCGGATTCCTGGAAGTGTCCGAAATCAAAAAGGTGGCACCGTATGGAAAGTTAAACTTACTTACAGTCCATAAACTGAACGCGAAAGGTTTGTCCGCTTCTAAAATGTTCATACTAACCCTTACGTCTTAAAGAGTCTGCAGACCCTGTTGGCCATATTGGTTTTAATCCCATAAGAACAATGTTATTTGCGAATCCATATTTCTTGGTTATTTATTGACCAAAAGTTGTGTATGAAGTGTCATTTTAAACGTTATCATATTGCGCGTTGGGCTTGCTTTTCATATTTCGAGAACATACGCCTAGTTTTGAAAAACAGGTAAAAATAAAAACTTTAAAAAATTGATTTTTATATTTTTTTCTATAACCCTAATAAGAAATTCGCAAAGCAATCATATCAAATAGTTTATTTCCATTGATCAATATTTATATTGAAATAGGAATTGTCAATATATTGTATAATATACCATATAATATATTGTATTATCATACATTGATACCATTTAATGTATAACATAACACACAGTTATAAACTACTCTATGATATATTACAAACACATACATATTAGTTATATATTGTGTCATTTGTTGCAATAACAGGTTATAATTACAGTATACTTTAAATTTATACAACACTATTAATTGGGAAACAAGCTTGTCTGAAATAATAGTAGTTAGTTATTATTATAATATTAGGCTAGGGTCATGTTCTAAAAATTCTTGAATACAATAAAAAGTATTATCAATTAGCCATTTATACAAACTATTTTTAAATTGAGCATAAGGAATGGTCCGAGCTGACTGAGGAAGTTTATTGAAAAATTTAATTCCATTGACTTTGTAAGAATTTAAGTTTTAGTAAGTCTATGCTTTGGAATGTCAATCATATTGTTGTACCGGGTATTGTGACTATGAATGTCTTGTGTAATATTTAAACTGTTCAAAATAGCTTTGTTGTAGAGTAATATTTGGAATATGTACTGGTTATAAACAGTGAGAATTTTTAATTTTTTGAAAAGAGGTCGAGAGGGATCTAAATGTCGCACTCACGCACGAGCACGCACGCACACACACACCCTACCATACACGTTCAGTGCTATTACATCATGTACATATACCATTCACCCAGCACCACACAAGGTACTACACAAGGTTCTAATAACCTTTTTTTGTAGTAATAAAATGTCATGTACATGACAAGAGTGGCCTCATATTAACAATCCATAAGAAATGTGTGATTGAAAAAAAACTAAAATACACTGTTCTTAAATAATTATCATCCAAAATGTATCACTTTTTTTTTTTCAAATTGTATCAGTGTGTGTTTGCCAATTCACCTTATTCTCTAAATGAAAATCTAGTAATTTAACAGAATTAGCATCTTCATTTTTTTGATAGGCTGAAAATAATTTACTATGTCTTTTCTCTGTTACAGTGTAGTCTGTTGGATTTAAACCAATCAATGGCTCTATTATGTGAACCTAACATTAATGTTTTAAGAACTTCTAAGTTGTTGTGTGAAGCCAGTAGAGTTACATCATCAGCATAAATAATAGATTGGGTGTTAAGGCATAATGGCAGATCATTTATCGTGACTGTGAATAAGAAAGGCCCCAGGACAGATCCCTGTGGAACCCCCATACCAACACTTAATACTTTAGAATTATGCCCTCTTACAGAAACATACTGCTTTCTACCACTCAAGTAGGATTTGACTATGTTGATTGATTCCCTGTCTACTCCATAACACTTGAGTTTGTCCACAAGTATGTCATAGGGAACACAATCAAACGCCTTACTTAAGTCACATAGCACAAGAGAAACAGATTTTTTTTTCTTCAAATGCTTTAAGGGTTGTATCTACTAAATTTATAAGTGCTGATGTTGTTGAATGACCTTCCCTGAAACCAAACTGTTTGTTGTAAATTAAGTTATTTTGAACAAAGGATGAATTTAGTTGTTTGTGCATAACAGATTCGAGTATTTTTGAAAACACAGGAACAATAGATAAAAAAATAGCGGTAGTGAAGTAACGGAAAAAATAGTGGTACTGAATTAACGGAAAAGGTCCCAAGTCCATTTAGAAGGATTTTTTGTTTGTTCGATTGTTAAGTGGAAATATAATGAAAAAAAAACATTAATGAATAGTTTTTATCCCCCCTTTTAAAAACTGGAATTAATTTGGATATTTTAAATAAATTTGAGAAATATCCACTGTCTAGACATTAGGTTAGGATAAAAGCAAGTGTTTCACTAATACAACGGATAGTTATTTTAACGATGTAATTAGAAATCCAATAATGGTCAAGACTCTTGGAATTTGAACATTTAGAAACAAGATCTATTACCTCTAACCAGTCTAACCCATTAATTCCCCTCCATTAAAATTCAATATATTGTCTTTGATCCAAAAATTGTTGGTGTGGGGGTTCAGCTTCTGTATTCGGTGTGTGTACCTTGTCCCAAATTTGTCTAGGGGAATCTATGAAATATGAGTTCAGTTCATTTGGATCAAGTTCAGTGTCATTAGTGTGTGATGGAGAGGTTTCCTGTGATATGACATTCCAAGCAGCCTTACACTTGTTGGAAGAACTGTCAATATATCTAGCACACGCCTCCTTTTTTGCTGTAACTAATTCTTTTTTGTATCTTTGTTTTAAACTTCTATATGCGGTAAAAGCTGCTTATGTGTGCATTGAACCATTCCTGACCAGGTTTTTATAAATATCGTAATAACTTAACATATCTTGTCTTAATAAATGTAAGTCTTTAGTGTACCAGTTAAAAAGTTTCTTTGTCTGTCTGTACTTTGCTAGAACTAATCACTAATGGCGAACAACAGTGCCATATGTCATTGTAAGTTTTATAAAATGTATCAAATAATTCAAGAACAGTTATTTTATTTTATTTATAATCTTCTATCATAGACCATTTTTCTTCTTCTAATAATTGAACAAACTGCAATATTTGATTGTCATTTTGCGTTCTTTTATACTGTCTACTTAATGTTTTGCGTACATTGTCTGATATGTTCTGCTGTTTGAAGAACAGCCTTAATACCAGAGGGTCATGATCCCCAAAGTGGCCACCTATAACTTTATTATCATAGCAATCAGCCGAAAAATTTACTAAAACGTTATCAATGCACCGATCACCCCTAGTAGGCTCCATGTTTGTGTAAGTTAAATTTAAGGATCTAATTAAATTAAAATACTGCTTTGTCAATCTGTCATTTTTATTTAAAAAGTTAATATTAAAGTCACCACAAATAATTAGTTGCTCTGCCTTTTTTAATAACTTTCTGGTAACTTGCTCAAATAATTGAAAAAACAATCTTATGTCACCTATGGGTGATCTATAAATGTTAACAATCTTATGTCACCTATGGGTGATCTATAAATGTTAACAATCTTATGTCACCTATGGGTGATCTATAAATGTTAAAAATCTTATGTCACCTATGGGTGATCTATAAATGTTAACAATCTTATGTCACCTATGGGTGATCTATAAATTTTAACAATCTTATGTCACCTATGGGTGATCTATAAATGTTAACAATCTTATGTCATCTATGGGTGATCTATAAATGTTAACAATCTTATGTCACCTATGGGTGATCTATAAATGTTAACAATCTTATGTCATCTATGGGTGATCTATAAATGTTAACAATCTTATGTCATCTATGGGTGATCTATAAATGTTAACAATCTTATATCACCTATGGGTGATCTATAAATGTTAACAATCTTCTGTCACCTATGGGTGATCTATAAATGTTAACAATCTTCTGTCACCTATGGGTGATCTATAAATGTTAACAATCTTATGTCACCTATTGGTGATCTATAAATGTTAACAATCTTCTGTCACCTATGGGTGATCTATAAATGTTAACAATCTTATATCACCTATGGGTGATCTATAAATGTTAACAATCTTCTGTCATCTATGGGTGATCTATAAATGTTAACAATCTTATGTCACCTATTGGTGATCTATAAATGTTAACAATCTTCTGTCACCTATTGGTGATCTATAAATGTTAACAATCTTCTGTCACCTATTGGTGATCTATAAATGTTAACAATCTTATGTCACCTATTGGTGATCTATAAATGTTAACAATCTTATGTCACCTATGGGTGATCTATAAATGTTAACAATTTTATGTCATCTATGGGTGATCTATAAATGTTAACAATCTTATGTCACCTATGGGTGATCTATAAATGATAACAATCTTATGTCACCTATGGGTGATCTATAAATGTTAACAATCTTATGTCACCTATGGGTGATCTATAAATGTTAACAATCTTATGTCACCTATGGGTGATCTATAAATGTTAACAATCTTATGTCACCTATGGGTGATCTATAAATGTTAACAATCTTATGTCACCTATGGGTGATCTATAAATGTTAACAATCTTATGTCACCTATGGGTGATCTATAAATGTTAACAATCTTATGTCATCTATGGGTGATCTATAAATGTTAACAATATTATTTCACCTATGGGTGATCTATAAATGTTAACAATATTATTTCACCTATGGGTGATCTATAAATGTTAACAATATTATTTCACCTATGGGTGATCTATAAATGTTAACAATATTTAAATTCCCACGAGGTCTAATTAACTGTATAGCACAAACTTCAAAATGTATTTCTGTATAGAAGCTTTTTAGGTAGACAATAATAGATTATTGAATACTGTAATTTAGTATTGATATAAATACTAACACCACCATTCTTTTTATTTTGCCTACAAATTACACTTGCAGGTTCAAAATAAAGGGGTATGAAACAGTTAATTTGGTCTTCCTCTAATCAGTGCTCTGATATAAAAATAATATCTAGTTTTTCTGTTTCACAAAATTGTTCAATTTATAATATTTTGTTCCTTATGCATTGTATATTTATTTGTAAAATATTAATTGAGCTTTGAAAATTATTGAGTGGTGTATGGACAGCTTTGTTGTCTCTGTTTATTAGATTTTATTAGATGTTTATTAGATACCGCTCTTATTTGAAACATGTTTATTTAACGAAAAAGATTTTGTGGGGGAGTTATATTTACTATATATACATAAATTTATAGGACTGTCTAATTCTTGAATAGTCCTACTTATTCTAAAAAAGAATGTCTGTTACTGTGACATGTACCAGATGCAGCATCCTCGTTTGCAATTTGGCCTTGGAGAGAGGTGTTCCTTGGAGAATATTGGGCTGCGACGGCCTCAGCGTAGCTCTCGTATGGAAGGGTGATGGGTCTTGTTGTAGTTGATGGTGGGGTCATCGGGCTGGGATGGTGTGTGGCTCTTCCTTCAGTCCGTGGTACAGGTGTCAGTTTTGATAGACAGTCCACAATGATGTCCGATAGAAGTCGTCTCCCTTTGGCTCTGAGATGGGAGCCGTGGGTTGTGAAATGGTCTCGATTGATGCCTCTGATATTCAGTAGTGCTGTCCTTTATCCTGAGTGCAAATATTAAATATGTGCCGGTTGACTTGGGAAATTATCTTATGAATGGGGCTGTTGAAGGGCAAGTCATATCCAGGAAACAAGAGACAAATTACAACTCTTGACTTTTTACTACACTTTTTCAGTATTTGATCGAAGTGGTCATAAATAACGTCTTGTCTACTTGCACCTACATCATTAGTCCAACCTATGAGAACGTAGCAGTGTCCTGGAGGAGGGTCAGAGGTAGGAGCAATCTGCAGCAAACCTGCGTTGGGTTTACATATTCCCATCACTCTGGTAGCAGGCGAGATGGCCCCTCTTACATTTTCAGATAAGTTGCGAGTTTGACTATCGCCGATGATCGACACACTACTGAATTTAGTTAGTATTTATATCCTTCTTATTTTTTATGTTTGATGTGTTAGGATATACCCTTGATTGTTTAACTGTTTTTCTAGATTGACACTGGTTATAGTTAGAAAAAATAGCTGTATTTGATTTTTTGTTCAAAACAGGTTTAAATGGTTCATCCTCTAGTAAAGATTGGAATCTATTTTGTAAAACTACTGAGGGGGTGTTCATATATGTGTAGATAGGTGGTTCTAAGTCCCTACTGTTGAGTTTTAAATTGGAGTTTTCAGTCTCCAATATTCTAATAGCATCGATCAATTTTTTGTTTCTTCTTCTAATATCGCACATTTCTCACAAGAGATGTTCACGCGGTGGATTTCTTCTTCTAAGCTTTTTATTTTTGACGTTGCTGTTTGAAGCTGATCTCTTAGTGAATGTAGTTCATGCTGGTCTTTTACACCATCTGTGTTATCTTTGTTCACTTCATCGATTACTTCAGTCTGACATGCTATATTCTTACTTGTTGACGTCTTCTCTTATTTTCCAAAGCGCAATTTCATTCTTGATCAAATGCAACATGCTTGGGTAAAAATCCGTTTAAACATAACTGTTTAGTTTGGATTCGCGTGATTGTATGTCCGGCTCGAAAATAACTTTGTTCTTATGGGATTAACACCAACATGGCTGACATCCTCTGCAGCCTCTTCAGACTCATTAGGATGTTTTATTTTACTACTTTACTTTGTTATATAATTCAGAATGACTTGGTAAAGTGAACTACAGCACGTTTACTTTCTCCTGCAATAGGATGCCATGTGCTTGAGTGAAGAAAGGTCGCTGTCAGCTACGTGTGAGCAGTGGTGTGAGGACTACAGCACGTCAGTGTGACCGCCCAAGTACTTTCTCTTGGAGGAGGAAGCCATGCGCTTGAGTGAAGAAAGGTCGCTGTCAGCTACGTGTGAGCAGTGGTGTGAGGACTACAGCACGTCAGTGTGACCGCCCAAGTACTTTCTCTTGGAGTAGGAAGCCATGCGCTTGAGTGAAGAAAGGTCGCTGTCAGCTACGTGTGAGCAGTGGTGTGAGGACTACAGCACGTCAGTGTGACCGCCCAAGTGCTTTCTCTTGGAGAAGAAAGCCATGCGCTTGAGTGAAGAAAGGTCGCTGTCAGCTACGTGTGAGCAGTGGTGTGAGGACTACAGCACGTCAGTGTGACCGCCCAAGTACTTTCTCTTGGAGTAGGAAGCCATGCGCTTGAGTGAAGAAAGGTCGCTGTCAGCTACGTGTGAGCAGTGGTGTGAGGACTACAGCACGTCAGTGTGACCGCCCAAGTGCTTTCTCTTGGAGAAGAAAGCCATGCGCTTGAGTGAAGAAAGGTCGCTGTCAGCTACGTGTGAGCAGTGGTGTGAGGACTACAGCACGTCAGTGTGACCGCCCAAGTGCTTTCTCTTGGAGAAGAAAGCCATGCGCTTGAGTGAAGAAAGGTCGCTGTCAGCTACGTGTGAGCAGTGGTGTGAGGACTACAGCACGTCAGTGTGACCGCCCAAGTACTTTCTCTTGGAGTAGGAAGCCATGCGCTTGAGTGAAGAAAGGTCGCTGTCAGCTACGTGTGAGCAGTGGTGTGAGGACTACAGCACGTCAGTGTGACCGCCCAAGTACTTTCTCTTGGAGTAGGAAGCCATGCGCTTGAGTGAAGAAAGGTCGCTGTCAGCTACGTGTGAGCAGTGGTGTGAGGACTACAGCATGTCAGTGTGACCGCCCAAGTACTTTCTCTTGGAGTAGGAAGCCATGCGCTTGAGTGAAGAAAGGTCGCTGTCAGCTACGTGTGAGCAGTGGTGTGAGGACTACAGCACGTCAGTGTGACCGCCCAAGTACTTTCTCTTGGAGTAAGGAAGCCATGCGCTTGAGTGAAGAAAGGTCGCTGTCAGCTACGTGTGAGCAGTGGTGTGAGGACTACAGCACGTCAGTGTGACCGCCCAAGTACTTTCTCTTGGAGTAAGGAAGCCATGCGCTTGAGTGAAGAAAGGTCTCTGTCAGCTACGTGTGAGCAGTGGTGTGAGGACTACAGCACGTCAGTGTGACCGCCCAAGTGCTTTCTCTTGGAGAAGAAAGCCATGCGCTTGAGTGAAGAAAGGTCGCTGTCAGCTACGTGTGAGCAGTGGTGTGAGGACTACAGCACGTCAGTGTGACCGCCCAAGTACTTTCTCTTGGAGGAGGAAGCCATGTGCTTGAGTGAAGAAAGGTCGCTGTCAGCTACGTGTGAGCAGTGGTGTGAGGACTACAGCACGTCAGTGTGACCGCCCAAGTACTTTCTCTTGGAGTAGGAAGCCATGCGCTTGAGTGAAGAAAGGTCGCTGTCAGCTACGTGTGAGCAGTGGTGTGAGGACTACAGCACGTCAGTGTGACCGCCCAAGTACTTTCTCTTGGAGGAGGAAGCCATGTGCTTGAGTGAAGAAAGGTCGCTGTCAGCTACGTGTGAGCAGTGGTGTGAGGACTACAGCACGTCAGTGTGACCGCCCAAGTACTTTCTCTTGGAGGAGGAAGCCATGCGCTTGAGTGAAGAAAGGTCGCTGTCAGCTGTGTGTGAGCAGTGGTGTGAGGACTACAGGGGGGGGTGCGCTTGAGTGAAGAAAGGTCGCTGTCAGCTACGTGTGAGCAGTGGTGTGAGGACTACAGCACGTCAGTGTGACCGCCCAAGTACTTTCTCTTGGAGGAGGAAGCCATGCGCTTGAGTGAAGAAAGGTCGCTGTCAGCTGTGTGTGAGCAGTGGTGTGAGGACTACAGCACGTCAGTGTGACCGCCCAAGTACTTTCTCTTGGAGGAGGAAGCCATGCGCTTGAGTGAAGAAAGGTCGCTGTCAGCTACGTGTGAGCAGTGGTGTGAGGACTACAGCACGTCAGTGTGACCGCCCAAGTACTTTCTCTTGGAGGAGGAAGCCATGCGCTTTGAGTGAAGAAATGTCGCTGTCAGCTACGTGTGAGCAGTGGTGTGAGGACTACAGCACGTCAGTGTGACCGCCCAAGTACTTTCTCTTGGAGGAGGAAGCCATGCGCTTGAGTGAAGAAAGGTCACTGTCAGCTACGTGTGAGCAGTGGTGTGAGGACTACAGCACGTTAGTGTGACCGCCCAAGTACTTTCTCTTGGAGGAGGAAGCCATGTGCTTGAGTGAAGAAAGGTCGCTGTCAGCTGTGTGTGAGCAGTGGTGTGAGGACTACAGCAACGTCAGTGTGACCGCACCAAGTACTTTCTCTTGGAGTAAGGAAGCCATGCGCTTGAGTGAAGAAAGGTCGCTGTCAGCTACGTGTGAGCAGTGGTGTGAGGCCTACAGCACGTCAGTGTGACCGCCCAAGTACTTTCTCTTGGAGTAAGGAAGCCATGCGCTTGAGTGAAGAAAGGTCGCTGTCAGCTACGTGTGAGCAGTGGTGTGAGGACTACAGCACGTCAGTGTGACCGCCCAAGTACTTTCTCTTGGAGGAGGAAGCCATGTGCTTGAGTGAAGAAAGGTCGCTGTCAGCTGTGCGTGAGCAGTGGTGTGAGGACTACAGCACGTCAGTGTGACCGCCCAAGTACTTTCTCTTGGAGTAAGGAAGCCATGCGCTTGAGTGAAGAAAGGTCGCTGTCAGCTACGTGTGAGCAGTGGTGTGAGGCCTACAGCACGTCAGTGTGACCGCCCAAGTACTTTCTCTTGGAGTAAGGAAGCCATGCGCTTGAGTGAAGAAAGGTCGCTGTCAGCTGTGTGTGAGCAGTGGTGTGAGGACTACAGCACGTCAGTTTGACCGCCCAAGTACTTTCTCTTGGAGTAGGAAGCCATGCGCTTGAGTGAAGAAAGGTCGCTGTCAGCTAAGTGTGAGCAGTGGTGTGAGGACTACAGCACGTCAGTGTGACCGCCCAAGTACTCTACAGCACGTCGGTGTGACCGCCCAAGTACTTTCTCTTGGAGTAGGAAGTTATGCGCTTGAGTGAAGAAATGTTGTTCCACATCAGTTGAATTAAACTAATGTGCGACGTTGTCAGTGGAGATGCAACTATTGCGACGTAACCTGATGTGTCCTGACTGATGTAAGAGGGTGTAGATGCCTGATGCAGTCCCTTAAAAAGTTTGATCAGTTTTAATACAAGATTTTTGACAAGTTACGACTCACATCAACATGAGAACAAACATTAACCAGGCAGTGCTTGTGTGTGAAGGTGGACAATTCAGTTGGGTTACTCAGCTGCTGCTAGCTAATGCGAGACATTAGTTAATTTTACAAATTAGATTTGCAGCGCATCAGTTGCGTGAAGTTAACTAATGTCAAAAACCTAATGTCGTTGTTTTGGGCCATCCCTAGTTTGCGACTACATTCGCTCTTCTACACTCATTCGAAGTCCATTTCCCCCATATTGATGATCGGCGTCTTCAGAATAAACAAATTATAAAGTATACTTTGTTTATTGAGTTTTTATTGATATAGTGTTATATGTTTAAATGTCCTGTGAAGCCGTGTAGTCCTGTGTAGTCGATATTGGTCCCGACTACAAGGTTCGTTTATTGACCAAACATGTCACGGCCAGGCATTGTCAATACAAGCCTCTGAATGCAATGATGGTCCAGTTCTGTCAAATAGATCGCAGTGATATGTTTAATGTACGACTGTTTTGCCTTGTTGACTATTTTCATAAGGAACCAACAATCTGATAATGGTAACGGTCAAAACTAGGGAAACCCCTGCACGCTTCGCGTACCAACTAGGGATTGCGAATATTTTCAACATATCGATACTGTATATCGAATTATTGATATATCACAAACCAAATATCGATCTAACGATAATATATATAGAAAATATCGATATATCTAAAGAAAAATATCGATATATCGAATTGTAAATGGTTTATCGATTTAAAACATGCACTAACTATTATGTCATAACTAACAATACACTCATGTTTCACTGTCACTATTTAGAATAGCCTACTGAATGTAAAAAGTAAATTTATCCACACGAAACAAGTTGTGGTCTGTAGGGTTGAATGAAAAAAATTCAAAATAATTGTACCTTTAGTTATTATGGTAATTTTAAAGAATATTGTAATAACATTGTTATTTTTGTTTTCCACATCTAAAAATGACACTAGGTTTCTTATAAACACTAAAAATTAAACTACATTTTAGTGCATGAACCTCACGTAAAAATACTAAATAAAGTTACTTTATTATTTCAATGCAGTTTTGTACGCATAAGAGGGAGTTTAAATGTGTTTTTCCGAATTGTGATGATTTTGAGGAGATAATAACGTCAATATTTAGTGATATGACATATCGGACCAAAAAATCGATATGGCCGATATTATCGAAAGAAAATATCGATACTAATATATCGATTTATCGAAACATAATTGTCGATATTTCCGATTTATCGTTGCCATTCCCTCGTGTACTTGTTGCCCGGGGTGTAACAATGAGCAGGGCTCGTTTACCTGTCAAGTCGCGGTTCCCGATAACCAAACACTCACTCCACTTAACTTGTACAAGGGACGTGAGTTGTGTTTGAAGGGCTGCGTAACCCAATAAAAGAGCTTTTCAGTGTTAATTACTACACTTTCTCTGCGGGGGGTGGGGCGGGAGTAGAGGGAAAGTGCGCGACTTACATGTTTTTTACAATACTGCGCGGTCCTTTCAAATGGTGAAGTCACGTGGTGTTGTTTTGTTGTTCTTTTTTACTATAATTTGTTGAAACAAATAATTGGTCTTGAAAATATTAATTCATGATCGTTAAAAGTTGTTTGAGTTTTCCAGTGTTTCAAGTGCTTTTTTTAACAAACACAACGTTTCGACAGGTATAAAACTTAGTCGTATTCAGGTTGTGATAATAGTTGATCAATAATTATTGTGTTTATTGATAAGCCAAGTGAAACTCGTCCACTTTGCATTTGATTCGCTGCACCATTTGGTAATTAGAAATGTTATTCCTATCTTAAATATCAAGTCTAGTAATATCGTCACCGATCGTTTAAAATTTTGTCTTGTCTATATTTTACGTTATTTTTACATTCAAACTTAAGTTGAAGAGATTGTTAAAAGAACTGCAGTTCAATTATATATGAACCGAAACTAAAAGAGAATTGGTAAAATCAACAGGAAATAAAGCTTTGGTTGTGAAGACCGCACAGATACTAGTTTTCCTGCTAACAAGGAAATAGAACTTCCATTTCCTTATTTACAGTAATGATGGTTAACGTTTCAATAACTTCATAGTTGTTATAAACTGTAAGTTGTTATAAACTGTAAGTTGTTATAAACTATAAGTTGTTATAAACTGTAAGTTGTAATAAACTTTAAGTTGTTATAAACTGTAAGTTGTTATAAACTGTAGGTTGTTGTAAACTATAAGTTGTTATAAAATGTAAGTTGTTATAAACTGTAAGTTTTTATAAACTGTAAGTTGTTATAAACTGTAAGTTGTTATAAACTGTAAGTTGTTATAAACTGTAAGTTGTTATAAACTATAAGTTGTTATAAACTGTAAGTTGTTATAAACTGTAAGTTGTTATAAACTGTAAGTTGTTATAAACTTTACACAATTAAATTCACAGTACGTAGTCTCTTGTATAAATGAACCAAAATACAGTACTCCAGCCTCGTTGAAGCATTTATCGATTGGAATACTCAACTCTCGCACTCGCACACATACTGTAATTATCGATAATATTCGTCGATTACGGTTTTTAAAAAACTTTGGACTTTGAAACTGGGCTCTAGAACCGTAAATAAAGGAGTTTTAAATATTTTCTTTCAAAGAGCTAAAATGAGGCGGATATTAATAATCCCGAAGCCGACCTACCACTCACCGTACAAAATGAGCTCAGAATGATGCAATTTGATAAAAAAGGTTAATTTTTATCAGTCTACGCATGAAATATGAAAAAAAAAACTATGGAACTACGAATTGTTAAGCTAATATTTTATTACTTAGGTATAGAAAACCTTTACTGCCTCGTTACTGTTCCGCATTACATTTACAAATGTTCAACTAAACGATCAATAACCAATACAATCTGTCCATCTCGGGTAAACAGGGATTAAATCCCAGTAGATTTCCTAGTTTTCCACGCATAATGACGGCTTGTTGTTGACAGTTGGTAATATACATAAAAGTCAACCCCGCCTAGCGCAGCCAACTACAACTTGGCTTGTTGGATTTGACAACACCAAGTCAAGCGGGTCCAAGCCCGTAGCTCCAAACGAGCAAAGCAAGTCAATTATAAGGTTCGATAATATTGTACTACAAGTCCATAATTATCTATGTTTCACTATCATTTTTTTTTCTTAAACCTATTATAATTAACTATACATTAAAGATATCAAAATTAAATCCATAGCAATAACAGGATTTTAATTGTTAACGATTTTTTTACGTGTATTAAAAAAAATCTACTCTTATATACACATTCTTAGACTCTCTGTCTCGAAAGTTCTCAGAATGGTTGCTATGTGCTTACATAAACTAAACTGATAAATTACGTACGACATTACTATATAGACTTTTAATGAACAGGCTCTGCTATTAATTTTAGACGTAATTGTGCGTTGTTATGTAAAAATATGTTTGTTTTTTAGCATGGAACATGCTTTAGTCTTGACCTAACTGTCTGAAAACGTTACGCGGGAGGGTGACGCGTAACCATGAAAACACAATGACATATCAGTGTTGACTTCAATAATGATTTTATTTGCAAGCGTTGATCAAAGTACATCTTTAGTTTCCATGACAACTCTTGTTAAAAATATACAAAATTAAGTCCTAATTAGAGAATCCAGTCCTCATTTACATATCAGTCTACCTCCAGCCGTCCACCGGTGATGTTGTGTCCTGGATCAGATTGCCCTCCTTCGACATCGTCAGGTGTATGTACTCGCCATTCTACTGATAGATCTACATCTGGATTCGGAAACGCAACCTCCGAAATAATAACTGAACCAAAGAAACCCAAAACTGGTGCTCAACGTCAAAAGGAATATAAAGCGCGTAAAGCTGCCGAAAAATCACTACCCAACGAAAATGGTGAGTGTAAACCGATCAAAACTGCTGCCAAAACCGCTGCTGAACGGATGAAAGAGTACCGCCAACGTCTAAAACTAAAGAAACTGGCTCTGAAAAGACCTCTCGAATCCGATGAAGATAACAATGTACCTAACAAATTATTGAAAACTAACTACGCCTTAGCTGACCACGAATTTGACCTTCGTTTCCGACAAAATCCACTAGGCCATATTTGCGATGTATGTGACCGAATTTGGTTCAAAAAAGACTTGAGTAATGTTGGTCCCAAGTGTTACGACATATTACGAGCTGAATTTCCCGACGAAGATGTAACAACCTTCAAGCTGTGTGCCACTTGTAAACAATCGATTTACCAATCCCGAAAAATCCCTCAGTTATCACGAAGTAACGGTTTTGTTTACCCAGACTTTCCTGCCGATTTACCGACCCTCGACTGTATTGCCGAACGTTTGATTTCTCCGAGACTTCCGTTTATGCAAATTAGGCGTCTCAGATACGAACACGGTAGTAAAAGCATTATTGGTCAAGTTGTGAATGTACCTGTCGATGTAAATAATATGGTTTCACAACAAGCCAGCAAACAGAAAAAGCGCAGCTAAAGCATGTTCCATGTTTCTTGAATTTTAGCCGTAGGCTCTAAGCAAAAAGATCCGGGGGTCCAGGGGGCTTGCCCCCTGGCGAGGCCCGCAGGGCCGAGTTTTTTTCATTATTTTATTGCATTTACTATGTTTTAAATTACTCTTAAAATGAAAAAGAGCACAGTGTTCAGTTTCTATACAACCTCAAGTTTGATGAAGTGGCATTTTAAAATGCGTTATCTAATCATGAAGCAATTCAAATTTGGATTTGGTATTGAAATATTGAGTTAGAATTTATTTTGACTAAACGAAGTTTTATTTTATATGAAACAAACTTTGTACTGTGTTTGTATTTTTTTCTTCATTTTTTCTACATAACTTGTTGACAGATTTACAAGATAGTACTTTTTTGGTCACTCAATATTTTTGGTGCTTTTTTTTTTAGTGCATTAAGCTGTGAATAACGTTCACTGCTGTGTGCTAGGCCGTCAAATGTACTAACTACCCTTTGTGAGGGAAACGTGCGATTCAGAGTTGTGAGGGTCAAATATATCACCCATGCCTATGAAACCCGCAACCCGTAGAGGTGGGGTGGCTCCTAAAACAGTAAACCCTAGATAAATCGCCAATGGTGGCGCAGTGCTGTAACCCAGCTACTTTGGGACAAAGTGTTAAGGAGATTGTAGGCGATAGGTCCATAGCACAAATCCTTGGTCTTCTTAATACCGACACGGCGTCCGCTCAATGGTTGCCATCGACGTAGATAATACTAGAGAAGTCTGATGTGTTCGTGTTGGATGGTAGTCAAGGTTCAGATGTTGTGTTGGGAAGACAAGTGAGTGTAAAACTTGTGAGGTAGCTGAAAATCACACCAACACTGCGTGGTTCGAATTCCACGTAAAGCTAGCTGTAGGTCTCATATTTGCCCTGGTTATTGGGATATTAATAAATTGTCCTTTCTGAGCTAAGTCGAACTCATAGAGTAACAATGACTACACTCTTTCATCTACACTCATCACACTGATTCGCCCATATCTCTAAGATCGGCGTCTTAGAAATGAATAGTAAAAAATAAAAAAAATTGGAATTTTAGGCTTAAAACCAACCGGTGTTTTTCAGTACGACTTTTTTTACCGTCTGGACTAATTTAAATATTCATATCGATTTACGAGTATTAAATGTACATTTAATAACATATCATATAGGCTATATTTTTATGTAAACAAAAAATATATAAATGAAATAGATCCTATGTATTAACATTGTTATAAGGAGTGCAAATAAATTATCTGTCACTGTGGGTTTTTAATTGACAGTTTTAGTTTTTCATTAAAACAAATTCTTTACTGATATTTGATAGACACGATTTTAGCATTCCTCCGCTGAAGGTGTTGTGGTTGTGGTGAAATTATAAATGTAAATTTATGACCTGAAACCAATGTAACTAGGCCCACTGGTCACTAAAACTGGCGTAATTTAATATTTTTGAACCTAAAGTAATCATTAATATTCCGTTTTTTCTTCTTTTTGTTGTACATTGTTTAACACCGAGCTTTGATTATTACTGTTGGTTTTATTTGGTTTGATTATTATTTGTTTTATTAAATACTACCTTTTAACATAAACCTATTTACCGAGTTTTGTAATAGTCGTAAAGATAACAGCAAAGATTTAAATTGTTTTATGGAAAACACGAAATGGCGTCTAGCTGATAAACAAAGCGAAATTGAAAAAAAAAATTGTTTTCTTAGAATGACTCATAGTAACAGTAGTCCAGTAACAGCCCTCACCTTGGCCCGATCCCTCTACCAAAGCATACGGTGCTTGTGGGTGTAGTGGTATTGACCCACCCATACACGTACAGTGGTATTGATAACAATTAAATTGACAATAAAAATGATGCTGTAAACCAACTATGAATCCGATCTCCTCCTTAACTTAACTCTACACATTGCTCATAGCCTACTTGAGCTGTGCGAGGAATTTAACAAACAGAGTAACGGAGCAACCAGTACATTACTAATGAATATTCCAGTCCCAGGCCGGATTCGAACTAGCGCTTTTTCTAACCCAGGTTACAATTTCTGGCGTTATAGACTGCTCAGCCACCGACTCAAAATTTAAAAAATTAGTCTATTTCTGGCTTTGTCTAAACTCATTTTGGCAAATCTTAGTCTAAATATACATAAACTAATAGTATTTTAGACATAAATGTAGTAATGTTTAATTTAAATTTTAAATACAGGAATAATTCGGTTGGTTACTGGTAGGCTAAGTAGGGAGGAAGAGCAACAGGCCTCACCTTTGCCTGGGTTCCATGTTTTATAGAAATCGTTTAGGATAATCTAAGGTGATTGAATCTGAGCACCCTAGACCAGGCAGGGCAACCTTTTTATGGCTTTGGCCTTATGAAGTTTTTGATTTATCAGTTTAGACTGAAAGTAACTGTTGCATTAAATAAAAGAAAGAATTTGTTTTTCAATTATTTTGTTACGTAATTTTAAACAAGTTAACTTTTTAATCTCGTCTTCCATAGGTGATTTAGTTTATGGTTAATATACTTAATACATTGTTGGTCGAACAGACCAGGGATAAAAACTAGTACAAGAGTGGTTCGGTCTTCGTTACGTATCACGTTTGAAAACTTAGCTAGTATCCACTAATATGAAAGGGTGAATTTATTACCATGTAGGTAAGTAAAAAAACTTAGCAACCCGTTGAAAGTACAATTTCACCATACAATTGAATTCATTCATGAAATGAAAGAAATAGTGGAATGTGTTATTAAAATGAGTTAGATATTACTCCACGCTTTATTTGACTCAGTAAATTAAATGAAAACTTATTATAATTAATTGAAATAGTGAGAATTATAATGTAAATTAAAAAAAGTCTTAAAAATTGCAATTCTAAGTTTGAATTAACTTGTCCTTAAAGACAATATCCTTGTAGCTACAGGTGCAATCTAATTATGTAATCATCTACATGTCCTTATCTACGTGCAATCTAATTATTTAGTTTTTAGTTAGTTTACTATGAAGACTAGCTGATCACTTTGGGGGCTTCGCCCCCAAACCTCCATTTCCCAGCTTGTTCACAGGCGCAATCCAAATGGGTGCTAACAAAGCTGATGACGGAAGGTACGGGAGAAGGCTGTGGTTCGCTACGAACTCTTGTAACGTTGAGCTAACACTGTTCAGAGCCAAACAGGGAAAAAATAGTGATGGCCCTTTTCTCCAAACAAGGAGATTATCCCCAAAAATTTACATAGCAAATTATTCCACAATCTGTGTGTGTTCATAATTATTTAGGTCAACAGAGATATAGAAAAAATAAAATTGAGACAACTCTTTTTTGTAAATGTTCTATTTCCAATATTTATTACATTATGTTACCAAAATGTTATTTATTTAAATATACCAGATTTTTATATTTTATATCAAATATTTAATTTTTAAGTGTAGCTTAATCTGACCTCACTGGGATATTTCACTAATATAGTGCTAAATGAATATTTATTTTAGCTTCGATTAAGTTTACAATTTAATGTTTACATTGAAAAATCTTAAAATTATTGTAAACAACTTATTCAGAGGATAATAGTGGATCTACGTTCGGTAATTACATTTATCGAAAGTCTTTATCAACAGATAATAGTGGATCTACGTTCGGTAATTACATTTATCGAAAGTCTTTATCAACAGATAATAGTGGATCTACGTTCGGTAATTACATTTATCGAAAGTCTTTATCAACAGATAACAGTGGATCTACGTTCGGTAATTACATTTATCGAAAGTCTTTATCAACAGATAATAGTGGATCTACGTTCGGTAATTACATTTATCTAAAGTCTTTATTAACAGATAATAGTGGATTTACGTTCGGTAATTACATTTATCGAAAGTCTTTATCAACAGATAATAGGTAGTTATAAATAATATCAATGTAAGAATTTAAGCAAATACATAACCTGTAAGGGATATTTAGAAAATGTTATGCTCCTTCATGTATACTCTTTCCTATGGTGATATTTTTAAAAAAAATTGTGTAATATACATCTGGAGAATAATCTCAAAACAGATTCTCATCCAACGAATTCTGATTTCGGGATACTTTAACATAATACTATTTAAAATTTTAAATTACTATTTAACATAATACTATTTAAAATTTAAAAATTGAGGGGAGATCAAAAGATGAACAATCGGTTTGAACGTAACGACAGGGCGTATTTTATTTAGTAACATTTAAATGTGATTTAAGAGTATTTAAGTTATCCAGTCCGTAAATGTCAAATATTTATTCATACCAAATGAGTTTGTACGTCTTCGAACTTTTATTAACTCGTTGATGCAGTGCTCAGCCGTTAAACAAGCGGTGCAGATGTAAGAGGCTTGACGACTCAATCCCTCATTACACGGCGTGTATTACACGACTCAGGTGAACACTTACACAACTTAGCTCACAAACACCACGCTGCTGTACTTTGTTATTATGTTACTAGCGGTAGGCATTCATAGATCGTTACATCGCCGATCGTCAAGATACGAGGTGATATTAATTGCGAATGAACGAGTTTAGTATTTGATACTAATCAAGATTTACTAATTCCTAAAAGGGCATTTAATTAATATCCCACTTGTAGGGAAACTGAGATACCCACTATAAAGTGGAATCCGAACCGTGAAGTATTGCTCTGATTTTCGCTGACTGAAAAGGTTGCTGCTTAATTCTCTCCTTTGTACATCTGATCTCTGTTCACCACCGAGCGTATACTTTTAACAGTCTTCCTAGTTGATGGAAACTGTTGAGCGGTCGCTATTTGCATATTAGGAGGATTTCAATTTACGAACACCTAGTGTGTGTAGAGTAAGTCATTTCTGAGACAAAACAGCTACGATCGATCGCTCGCACTGTCCGAAACTCCTGTGAGAGAAAAGTCACTACCACATTTACGTCAGCATTAGTAAGTTAATAAGTAATTATTAATACATTCCTTCCATCTATAAGCAATTATTTTTTATGAAATATGTACAAAGTAAGTCTGAGTTCAATGCAATGTTTTACTTTAGTTCAGATACAGTTTGCAATAACATTTTGCCAGATTGTTCGTGACTTATCGTCAACAGCTTCTGTGTAGTCGATAATTGACATCTGACGTCACTACTGTTCCTTGAAACGTCGTAACTATTGTTCATTTAAAACAAAAATACTCCTTGAACTAGACACGCCCCAACTATGATAGTGTCAGAAACTTGTGGCATCACTATTGGTTTGCGTATTTTAAAGTGATTAAGAGGGTTTTACAATAGTGGATGACGTGTGTAGTCTGGTTACCAACCGTGATAGACTTATTCTCACAAGAGGCTATTTATTGATGTAAGCTTTAGGTAGCTATGGCAGCTGAGGGACCTAAAGTTCGCAGTGGAATCCGAAACATGTTTTTGTTTGCTTTAAATAACAGATCTCTCCGGGGTCCCGAGGTCCGATTATGAGAATGATCCAGAAGTTACTATCTTTTGATGATAATGATGATGATGATGATGATGGCTATGACTAAACAATCAATCAATGTCAAGAGTACTGAACTCCTAAAAGGTGTTTAACCAGCCGTGCAGTAGAGCACTCCAAAGCATTTAGTTCTAGATTTTGCCGCAACTGTCGCCAGTAGTATCAACGCGCCTGTCTCACTAACACACATACACACAACATGTTCCCCTGCCCCCTCCCTCACTATCCATGTTTTTTCCTACTTTACACTTGTTTGGTTAGTTGCTTTTGTCAACTATACTCTCAAAATGTGCATCAAATATATCGCATGGTTACTCAATAAGTTATATACCCAAAATTGCTAAATAAGCCACTTTTGGCAGCCGCTTATCTCTAAAGAAAGTTCTTTGCATTTGTCCTCTCTCACACATATAACAAGACAAACATTTTTACTTTTAAACATTTGCAAATACAGTAGATGGATTACAACACTACACATATCTTGGGGCAAGTCGTACTTGCAAGTGATCTCGGAAAACATTTAGGATGTATTGATTTAATAGTCTGTCAATTTATAGAAGTTCAGTTGTTTTCTACACAATGGGATTTCAGTAATTACAAACTACTGCTGGAACTAGTGAAATTTTCACAATTTCCTTTAAACGCCTTAAGAAAAGTCAATATTTTGAAATAACGAACACCTGTTCAGGAAATAACAAAATAAATAACCGTGTCTTGGCATTGTAATATTTAAAATCGCGTCCAACAAAAGGCTCTACTTATCGCGGTCTTCCGATCGGAGACTAGTAATTGGGGAGTGTTCCGTAAAGGTGGATAAAAAATGCAATAAGTAGGCTGGTTGCAGAGGGCCCTCACCTGCTCGGGCTGGCATGCGCGGGTCGGGGCATCTGCCCTTCCAGCTGGCGGCGAGCATTGTGAGCCGCTGACGACGGTTACCAGAGTCCACCTGGATTCACAGTTGTAAGGATAGTTCGATTCCTTTATACATATAAACTTCAATACATCCCCGAGATGACATTTTAAAGGACTGCTGAAGACCGCCGCATGATTCAACTTTTTGGGTTCTGAAAAATTTAAAGAAGAAAGTTGACAGCAGAAAGCCTAGCTGAAGTCTTGGCTTACCGAAGTTAAAACAGTTCATAGAAAGGGTCTGCCTGATATTGTCTCAATAACATTGTCCAAGTGTTATTTCATTGCCATTAGGGATGTGTAATTAATGATATACTATAAAAATTCCTCTATGGAAGATTTGGCATATTTACTTAAGAACAAAGATGAATCACTAATATATTTATTATGAAATAACGTAGGTAAAAGAAATGAACTACTTTGGCCTCATACATTCATCGTAAATGTGAGAACGTTACTCATCACTTGTTGAAAAGGTTATTATTGTGAGAAACATTTGGGTTATCACTAGCCGTTATCATACAGTAAAGTTGTTATATCTCTAAAATATATGAGTGTGTATTACTGCAGGGAGTCAAACTCCAGATACTTGGAACAGTAAGACTAAGAAAAAGAACATTAAAACAATGGCGAATGCTTTGAAAATGTTCGTTAAGTCTCTCAAGGAGGTATTGATAAGTCTTTGAACAGGACAATCTTAAATGTTCTTTGAAAAGACGGAGAATTTCTGTAGATCGTAAAACGTTGGTTGCCACTGAAATGGCAAAGGAGAATCTTCTTCAGTAAATGGATAGTTATTAGGTAGATATTTGAGGTTTTCTACCGCTAATTATATATCTATAAATATGAGTATATTTAGATCTTAGAAAATATTTGTAGTGTCTTTCAACAGAGTTTTAAGTGCTAGCAGTTACTGAAAAAGCTAGTCATGAAAAACAAAACTGCTTAGTAAATAAGAATATCTTTAAAAAGTGCACGATTTTTTTGAAACGTGCACCAAATATTGTTGTGCCTTACAATATGAAAACGTATAGGCTTTTTGGAACTACTTGTTATTAATTCCAACAAAGACGATTACTGGAATAATTACTCCAAGAAACAGATAACTGCTGAGGGAAGACTTTGTTTGGATAAATGCTCAAAATCGTTAACATAAGTCATAACTGTTAGTTTAAAGGTATAAAAGTGTAGGTTCTACAAAGAGTTAGCAATTTATTCCAGCAGATCAGTAAAGACTGAGTATTATTGGGTACGGTCAGGCCAAAAAAAGAAGTAATAAACTGTGGAACACGCTAAGTGAGCGTGGAAAATAGCCTTGTAAAATGGTCCAGGCGTTACAACCTGGGAGTACCTATAGATTCTTGGATATCGCTCAGAGATGTATTTCAGACAATAACAATGCTCTGAGTGATTCTACGTGTGGTCTTTCAACGATGAATAAATGAACCCGTCAGAAAATCTGATCGAGAAAGAAGAATGCTTGTCGCTCGTGTACGTCTCTTGCTAGCCTATTACCTTATTGGTTAATACTTCTGCTTCCAATACAGAGGGACACCCATTCAAATCCCGGGAGGTCCAACATTTTCCGTAGAGGATGGGCCCGTTGTCCCTCAACAATGTTTGAGTACCATGTTAAAGTGTTACTGGCGTAGACAGTTAAAAAAACCTACTACATCTAACACTCACGTGTTGATTGTTGATGAATAGTTCCTCCTCTCCGAATTTCATCAGTTGAACCATTAACAGATAATATTATATCAGAACTTGCATTAAGTATCCTTAGATTCTGGGCATCGGTTCTACCCGCTTATCTACATCTGACACATCGCCTGTGCCGCCTTGATCGTGTCTCCCACGCGCTGACTATTGATGTGGGATCAATCACGTGCTGCAGCTGAGTCACTAATGAGCCTTAATTAATTGGTTACAACTCCAGTTATCTCCATCTTCACTAACTGACGACTTAATTGATGAAATTGTCCTCTCGATCTGGTTTAGACATTTTCGACTAAAACCATTAATCGTGGCTGTTTATATTAGCTGACACGCATATTAAGTTAATCTGGTTTTCTTTTCTTCTTTGAAGCTTTTATATCCGTTGTTTATCACTCATTAACATGACTCTTTTAAATCTAACCAAACGGATTGAATAGTGAGTTTGATAAATGGAAAAAATGTGTTTTTGCACAAACTATTCAGCATTTTTTTATTTATATGGATAACAACCAACACGTGAAGATAAATTATGTAGGAGTTGCTTCTTCAAACATTTTGTTGACAAGGAGTTAAAAATATTCAACTTAATATCAACAAATTGACAACATTTATTAATACGTAGCTTGTCACTTTCAATAGGTTAAAAAAGATGAGGTACTTTAATCTAATAAATATAAGTATTTTTTTAACCTTCCACTATTTATAACTTTTGGTCATTCGTATTGATACAGCTCTTTTCAACTTATATTGGGGATCAAATTAATTTAGTATCTTCTATCAAATTATGGAATGTTTCAAGTTTATGAAAAAAATTGACTTAAATATTCTAACATTAATGTTGATCCACACACGTTGAAAATGCTTTAAATTCTTCTGATTCTCCACAAAATGACGAAAGGTTAACTCTGGTGGAGGGTGTTAGCTAGATCTAACAATAGTTCAGCTGTTGACACAGTTTCTTACAATGAAGGTGATATATCAAAGAATGCTAAGCCCGGACATTATGAAGCAGCGTTTCATGCCATTCCATGAGAAGTCATGACCATTGGGAAATTCTGAATCAGAACGATGTGCTTGAACCACGTTTACGATGGAGCAGGTTTGCTCCTTAAATAACGCCAAAAAAGGAAACCAAAGTAACCTAGACTCTTTCATCTTCTAGTTGTTTCCTGCAACCATATTACGTCTGCTGGACTTGCATGATGGACTTTACTGGCCATATCGATCGGCATGATCAATTGCTGCACCAACTGATGAGAGAGCTTTATCTTTTGAATTGTGCTTCTGTATCAGCCCAGCATTGATACTTTTCCGTCAACCAGAGTGTTCAGCTATAGCTCGTATGTTTCACTACTATTAGAGCAAAACACGTTGGATTGCTATTGGAAACACCATAGAGACAATCAAACCTAAACTATCAGAGATAACACTATCATCACATTACAGATGAGCTTTCAACTTATCAGGAGCCTAAGCCAGATCTAGAATCAGTAATTGAGCTAAGAGTTATTATATAAAAACTTGACAATCTATCAGATTAGTAGATTGTTGTGGTCTATTGTCTACGTCTATACAGACAAAGATACTAAAAAGCAGTTCGGTGTAATAAATCTTATTGGATTAACGACCAGGAAATTCACAGAGGTAATAATTATCTTTATACCAAGTATGGTAAAAATCAAAATCTTAGTAAGGACATTTCCTGTTGAAGCCTACAATATTTGAATCTAAGAAGTATAGCGCAGGTATTGCCTCATAGAATTTAGCATTGTGGATATGTCATCGATTTGGCATGAATATAGAAAAATGTTGACTTTATACAAGTTATAAATAAGTAAAATAAGTTGGGTTTTAAAGAGTTGAGCTAAAACTTCTTTCTCCTCAGCAGCAAAGTCTTTTAGATCGACTGATGTGTTTGTAAGGGAGTCTCTTAATTAAAGAACTGTTGAACATAATTTAAGGGATCGTAGTACCCCGCTCTGAACATCTTGGATGGAACTTTACTATAGAAATTTGTCTAGTTTTGCATTAGTGGTACATAAGGTTCAAAACCCCTTAGCAGTGATTGGGGTAATAAGAGTTCATCGATCTGTTTACAACGGTTCGATGGTTGATTCATAACATCGACGGTTGGTTCGGTGTTTAATTATTCATGTTCGATGGTTGTATTTTACAGTTCGACTCAATTTTACAGTATTCGACGTTCTTTGCAATCGTCTGATATCTAAAATCAATCCTTATACTATTTAAATCCTTTCTCAATAGGGAGTGGAGTACAGTACAGATGTCGTTGGAATCCGTGGTAAAGAGGGAGCGAAGTTTGGGGCTCTGGCAACTTAGCTGGGAGAGGAGCCAGCTTCGGATTAGCATCAGACCTTAACATTCATGACGTAACTGGAATTAATGGGGATCCTATAATTGGGGAACAATGCCCAGTGTTGTTGTACATCACCCGGTCATTGCCATGCTGCTGGGGTTACAAGTGCTTTCGTGTATAAGGGCTTTTAGCATTGTTATGTGGGTCATTTTCCAACTATTCAAAAAGTTACAAATATTTTTTTAAATTTATGTCAAATTCTCAATAACCCCATGTACAGAATTTGTTAATTTATACAACAAAAACAAGAAAATGATTTGCTTTCCTATACCCGTAATGAAGCCTGTGAAAATATTTTCTCTTAACTCCTACCACTAAAATAAGAGAAAGTACTACCAAAGAAAAGTATATGGTTGTTGAGAAATACCTCAAGCCGTTCCAAAAACATATATTAACACTTAAATAGCCTATTCTGGTTTGAGTCAAGGTCTGTGCAGCGAGCGCCAAGCAATTATACTGACCCCTATAAATAACCAAGTGGTCATAAACGAAGCCGTTCGTTCTGTGTTCGTTTTAACAGTTACCCCTGTCGCTGTCACTATCCTGACAGTGAAATTATTAACGATATGCAGCTTCGTGTAAGTTAGATGTTAAACAAGAATAGCTGTTCACTGTAACAGTTGCTCTAGTCGCTGCCACTGTTACAGCTGTGAAACTATTAAAGTAATCTCGGTTTATTATAAACATCATGCAGATCATGAATTCACATGTTTAACAAGAATAGCTGTTCACTGTAACAGTTGCTCCTGTCGCTGCCACTGTTACAGCTGTGAAACTATTAAAGTAATCTCGGTTTATTATAAACATCATGCAGATCATGTAATTCACATGTTTAACAAGAATAGCTGTTCACTGTAAAAGTTACTCCTGTCGTTGCCACTGTTACAGCTGTGAAACTATTAAAGTAATCTCAGTTTATTAGAAACATCATACAGATCATGTAATTCACATGTTTAACAAGAATAGCTGTTCACTGCAACAGTTACTCCTGTCGCTGCCACTGTTACGGCTGTGAAACTATTAAAGTAATCTCGGTTTATTAGAAACATCATGCAGCGAATCATGTAATTCACATGTTTAACAAGAATAGCTGTTCAATGTAACAGTTGCTTCTGTCGCTGTCACTGTTACAGCTGTGAAACTATTAACGTAATCTCAGCTTGTAATAAACACCGTGCAGATCGTGTAATTCACATGTTTAACAAGAATAGCTGCTTCTGTCGCTGTCACTGTTACAGCTGTGAAACTATTAACGTAATCTCAGCTTGTTATAAACACCGTGCAGATCGTGTAATTCACATGTTTAACAAGAATAGCTGTTCAATGTAACAGTTGCTCCTGTCAGTGTCACTGCTACAGCTGTTAAACCATTAACGAAGTCACAGTTTATTACAAGTGCCATGCAGCTTTGTGTAATTTACACAACAAGAGTGTTTTGGATCGTTTTTATTTCGGAACATTTTTTGTTCACGATAATGTAAATGTTTTTAAACGTATTTCACTTTTTTGGTTAACCTCTAGAAACCCATAGTGACACAAATTTGCGTTTCAGTTTTTGAATGAAGATGAGTGAATGTAGTCAAGTCTAGAAGGTTAGTTTTTCTGTAGTGCGTTCCTTTGATGAATAGTAAAATTTTAAATGAATGTACAACTCATTCCTTTTGAAATTTGTTTGCCCTTAGAGTCGGACCGAGTGCCTGTGGAATGGAAGGCGAGCTAGTTTTTGTTCAATGTTGACTAGTTTTTATTTGTAGAAGTATTTAAGCAAGAAATATAGTCGTTGAGTGGAATTAATTAGTGAAAAAAGTGTATTTAAAAGTACTAAATTAGATTAAAACGATAAATTTTACATCGAGCGTAGAGACGTTTTTCGTGTCGAGGCGAAATAGTTTTTACTGATCAAATTCATCAAAGTCAAATTGATCTGTTAGGTGAATGGAATTAGTTTTTTTATTCATTATTATTTTTTATGGCAATGTAAATCAAACTGAAAGAGAATCAGATGATAATAGAAAAGAAAAATATAGTAAGTTTGGACGTAATTGTGATTTGTCAAAATATGGTGCTTTTAGAACTTGTAACAAGAATTTTAAGTGAAGAAAAAATGTCAGTTGCTAAATAGATATTGTTGAATCACGAAGAATGGTGTAAATAGGAATTGAATGTTGTAAAATGACATCACTTTGAGGCATAACTTTGTTTTGTGTTACCGACCTAAAACATCTGTTAAAGTTAACTATTAGAGCACTCGACCAGATTATATGTCATTGATAGTATGTTAATAACCAACAAAACCAAAGTATGTTACAATTAACCACTGTTATTATGATTAATTACAACTAACAACTACAACGAATGTACATAATTACTCTATCATTGATACGGTAGTTAACCTCTATTACGTTCACTATAGCTACAATTACCTAGACCGATGCATTAGTTACATTTTAATACAAGTGTTAAACACCGAATATCGATTTTTGTATAGTCAACTGTCCTGGTAAAATATATAGCCATTGGAAACCAGGGAGTGTTTTAAAATAATACATAGAGAAAAATGACACAGATGCATTAGTATCTGTTTCTTATGGTCTCAGCGAACGCCTATTTGGCAGTTATAAAAGATTACAACTGATGTACATCTTTGTAAATCTACAGTAATAATTGCTACGTTTATCATTGGAGGAATAAGGGGAGGAACTGACAACGGTGCTGGCCCTGCCATCCGCTCGGTGAACTGGAGAACTAACTACTGGACACTTCAATTTTTAACTCGATCCATTCACATTACGATTAACTACGACCTCGGTTTCTCTTTTCTCTGTTAGTGAAGCCAAGTAAACAATTTTAAAATTTTAACTCAATTTGAAATGTGATGGGTTGTGCAAGTTTTCTCCCCACACATGGATTGAATGGATCAATCCTGTGGATAATAATAAAGTACGGTTTCTTGAGTAAATAAATGCCGTGAACACCCTAACAAATGTAAAAAGCATAAAAAAGAAACTTAAATTGGCTTGCTATATAGTAAGGGTGAGGGAATCATGAAAAGCGTATTCTAAGATAGTCATTGAGTGAAGTAAATTTGCTCTATTAGAAAGAACATTGTTCGTTGATGGTGGCAAATAAATGAGAAAGGTTTATTCATTTAGGGAGTCAAATAAATATATAAATTGAATGTTTTCTCTTCAAGCAAAGACAGGAAATCGAATTTGCTATACGAGTATCTGCATGCGAACAAGGCCATGGTTTTACCTCCATATGAAGGACGGGTAAACCAGTCATTGTATTTTTTTTTTTTTTTTTTTTAAAGAATCGTTAATATTGTTTTTTTTATTTAAATAAAATTAACATCTTTACTTTCTGTATCGTTAAAGAAAAACTAAAAATAATCTGGTTGTATATTTTTTCCAATGGTTCAAAGTGGCCTATCAGGAATACTGTACCTGTAACAAAACCACCATAACAGTTCATGATAATTTTTGTTAGATCCACTTGTTGTGGTTGCATACCCCAGTGGGTATCGCAGAATGACGTAAATAAATTCTCCCAGTAGCAATCACCCTAAAGTAACCAAGTTGCAAATGTCTCCCTCCCCTGTATAGGGGGCAGAAAGTATCTAGCCCTCCGGGACTCTCGGGGAATCGAATTACTTTTTCCCTAAACAGAGTTGTATCGGATTTAAAGGCAGTTTGCTGTCCTACTTCAACTGTTTTAACTTTCCCTTTAAAAGTCCTCGCTGCACCGCTGTCTGCGCCAAACCCATCGATTGCAGAGTCGATTTTTTATCTTATTTGATGAACCAAAATCGATTCAAGACAATTCGAGTGTTTTTATCTATTAATTATAATAAATTAATCGAATGTCATAATTGATATTGATAAATTTTGAACACCTAATATTATGTTCGTACTTGTATATAGATCATGATATAATTAATATCTAAACTCAATGTCTTGAACGGTAATGTTGGGTAAAACGATGTAGAGACCATGCTCTTAGATAAAAAAAAATACGAGCAACAATTGCGTGGGATAACGCAAATAAAACATATTTTGGAAGAGTTACATCTACTGATAGAATATGTTTATCTATAAGTATACTGATAGCTTATTAATAGAATATTTTTGCTTAAACTATTATTTTATCTACATATTAACTCCGAATAATTCATAATCCGTATTATATTCCTTTAGCTGCCCCTAAAATCAAACTATTGTGTACCACCAACAACTAAAATAATTTAGGTATTTAGCCTTTTGTAAAAAAAGAAATGCTTCTATCAGTACCAGCCTTATTCTAACCTAACCTCTTTTATTATATTTTCATAACATCCGTATACAAGGCCTATGTGTTTTAAAAATAAAATTAATATTTCATTTAGCTAAAATGAGTGTTTAATACTTCGTATGACATGTTTTATTGCATTCCATTATTATATTTCTATTGAAAATACATAGTTTGTTTAGAGGTTAGCTTACGGGATTTTACCAATAAGTTTATGAAATTTGTATAATATTGATTTCTCAATGTTATACGATTATTTTTCACATAGCTCTTGGATAAGTACGAAGGATACATTAATGCAGTCGTATTGACCCATCCGCCCACCCAAACACGTACAGTGCCATTGACCCACTCGCCCACCCATACACATACAGTCCTATTGAACCACCCACCCATACACGTACAGTGCTATTGACCCACCCGCCCACCCATACACGTACAGCCATATTGACCCACCCGCCCACCCATACACGCACAGTGGTATAGACCCACCCGCCCGTCCATACACGTACAGTGGTATTGACTCACCCGCCCGCCCATACACGTGTACAGTGGTAATGACCCACCCATACACGTACAGTGGTAATGTCCCACCTGCCCACCTATACACGTACAATGGTAATGAACCAACCGCCCACCCATACATGTACAGTGGTAATGACCCACCCGCCCACCCATACACGTACAGTGGTAATGCCCCACTCGCCCACCCATACACGTACAGTGGCAATACGCACTGGCAATTTCTAATATGCGTTATCTTGGTCCGATTATCAGGACAATTATTACTGAAACGAATCAAAGCAGCCGAAATGTTTTAGAATTTGCTTTTGACATCAAAATATAATGCAAAAAGTAAGAATTTTTAAATTCAGTAGTTAACTAATAGAACGTCAACTAAAAATAGGAAGGTCTCTTAAACAAGGAAGGAAGTCGATAAGTCTGTGCAACAGCGCAAGTACCTAAGTGACTTGGAAATAATGTAATCACACCGCAACCCTTCCATCCCTATTACTGCGCGGGGTTCAGGGTGTACGAACAAGGTTATTGGATAAGCCGAGAACTTGAATTTACGTTGAAGGTGTAACCGTACTTTAGGAATCAAACTGGTAATTTTTGTACTTAAACATTACAGCTAAAACTGAGTACGATTATAAATAAATACTTCGTAATGATTCTTGTTAAGTACTGTACAACTAATTACAACATATCAGTGCTCACTTTTCACTATTTGAATTTATGAAATAATATTTATAATTTTCAATGAAACCACGTTTTGAATTATTTTGCATACTTACGCCAGGTGCATTTTACACACAGTCTATTCCGGTTAAACTACTACAGTTCAAATCCTTTGGCAACTTATTCAGCGGAATCTTCGGAATTTTGAACTCGTGACTAGAACTTCAAAACAGAAGTGCTACGAGCCACCAGGATGGGAAGAGGCCTAAATTACTTGATGGGAAAATTAAATATAATTTTTTTTAAATTAAGTAGTAGTTGCTCTGTACATAATCCCGTGGTAGATTCTGATTTTTTTTTTTTTTTTTTTTTGTAAATAGTCTTATCCGATTTGTCTGTGCATGTTATAGGACAATCAACAGATTTTAGACGAACAGATTTTTAAAACCAATACATATTGATAATAAGTTTAAGGTATTAGAGCATTGACCTGAATTTACTCAAAGTACGGTCAAAAAAGGAGATAGAAAGAACGTTAAATAAAGATGTAACCACTTTTTGATCACCTCTAGGCAAAACGTAGGCTGAGACTTTCGATATAAACTGTCTCTGGTTACACACAAAAGTTAAAAGCTATCAGTTTACTCAAAAGTAAATAATAAACTTATGAAATAAAAGAAAGTACACTTAAAATATAAATATTTTTTAAAATGTGTCATATACATGAAAATTAAATATAAATAAACACTTATTAAAGATATTTGTGTGTTGGTTGTGACAGGTTAAGTTGTGTGTTGGCGTAAGCGTATAGATATTGCGCAATGCCGGGGAGGTGAGTCTAGTATGATAATTAGCTGCCATCGAACTCAGCCGCCCTTTCACCAGCTCAAATATTGGTTATACAACATCAACCGCACTTCCGCGATCAGCGATACCCGCACTCGAGTAGGACACGAGGAGTCCAGGTTCATCGGCGATACCGGCACTCGAGTAGGACACGAGGAGTCTAGGTTCATCAGGGATACCCGCACTCGAGTAGGACACGAGGAGTCCAGGTCCATCAGCGATACCCGCACTCGAGTAGGACACGAGGAGTCCGGGTCCATCAGCGATACCCGAACTCGAGTAGGACTCGAGGAGTCCAGGTTAATCAGCGATATCGGCACTCAAGTCGGACACGAGGAGTTCAGGGTAATCAGTGATAAAGGCACTCGAGTAGGACACGAGGAGTACACGTTCAGCAGTGAGATACCCGCACTCGAGTAGGACATGGGGAGTCTAGTTTCTTCAGTGATGCCCGCACACGAGTAGGACATGGGGAGTCTAGATTTACCAGTGTTACCTAGGCACTCGAGTACATTACGAAGAGTAGGTGATCAGTGATACCAGCACTCGAGTACGACACGAGGAGTCCAGGTCCATCAGCGATACCCGATTTCGAGTAGGACACGAGGAGTCCAGGTTCATCAGCGATACCCGCACTCAAGCAGGACACGAGGCATACAGGTTCATCAGCGATACTCGCACTCGAGTAGGACACGAGTGGTCCAGGTCAAGCAGCGATACCTGCTCTCGAGTAGGACACGAGGAGTCCAGGTTCACCAGCGATACCCGCACTCGAGTAGGACACGAGGATTCTAGGTTCATCAGCGATACCCTCACTCGAGTTGGACACGAGAAGTCTAGGTTCATCAGCGATACCCGCACACGAGTAGGACACGGGGAGTCTAGTTTCTTCTTTGATGCCCGCTCACGAGTAGGGCACGGGGAATCTAGTTTCTTCAGTGATGCCCGCACACTTGAAGGACACAAGGAATCCAAGTTCATCAGTGTTACCTAGGCACTCGAGTACGACACGAGGAGTAGGTGATCAGTGATACCCGCACTCGAGTAGGACACGTGGAGTCTAGGTTCATCATTGTTACTTAGGCACTCGAGTTGGACAAGAGGAGTCCAGGTTCATCAGCGATACCCGCATTGGAGTAGGACGTGTCCAGGTTCATCAGTGGTGACCGCACTCGAGTAGGACATGAGGGGTCCAGGTTAAATAGCGATACCTGCACTCGAGTATGACACGTGGAGTCCAGGTTCATCAGCGATAACCGCACTCGAGTAGAACACGAGGAGTAGGTGATCAGTGATACCCGATCGAGACATGATGTGTAATCAAAGGCCTATGATTGTCATAGTCAAAGACCTATGATGATGAACTATGACTATGACCTATGATTGCCTATCATCTAGGTAATAGTGAAGAAAGTGTTCCCCTCTTCGCTCCTTGCCAATTTTGTAAGGAAACTTACCTAAGGTAGAATATGTTAAGCTACTAGCCAGCTGATTCCCTTATACAAATGCTAATCTATATATTGAGAACTGACAACATCAGCCCAACTCGCAAATGCAATGATATGGCTCTAATTATTCATTATTATTCATTTTTCATTTCTAAAACGCCGATCGTAGAGATGTGGGCGAATATGAGAGGTTGAATGAGTGTAGATGAACGAGTGTAGTCATTATTACTATCTGAGTTCGACTTGTTTTCTAAATAACTAAGAGGCCTACGACAAATCCAATCACACTATTGATTTCCTCGTTTAATTGTATGTCAATATTTGTGAATTGTTCAATTTATTTTAAGTTTTAATAACTTTTATTCTAGTTGAAATAAAAAAGTATCGGATGTTGTACTTATTTTCACAATCAATCAACTTTACGCTTTTATTTCTAAAGACTCCGTTATTTTATCGTATTCATGTTTTATTTTGTGGTTGATTGGAATGTTTTCTATACGTTGTATAAATTTAAGAATTTTTTACTTTTCAAGAAAAAAGTTTATTATCAATTTCCTGAAACAAATTTTATTTGGCTTCTAATCATCGTAAACTTTTCAGGAAATAATTAAGGAACTACGCTGTACTCTGGCCGGCGGAGGAATCTCCCTAAAAAAATAGAAAAAAATAGTTCCAGATTCTCTCGCCAGTGTCGCATTACTTATATTTGTATTCCCACTAGAGCCCTCTTGATGCCATACGTCCCTTTTTTTATTCAAAGGGCCGTAATATATTACCAAACTAGGTAGCTCAGTGGGTGAACATGAATGGTGTGTTGAATCTGCCCAGCTACCGCTGACCTTCCGTGGAGAGAGTTGTCCAGCCGGCGTTTTGGAAACAAGTGACGCCAGGAATAGTGTCAAGGCTTGTAGATGTTATCTCCCGGAATATATCGGCTATCCTTTACTGTGTTTATGTGAGTAGTAGCTTAGTAATGCTTTCTTGATGCGATCTTTCGCTTGATTTGTGTAATCAAATAACTCAGGCACTACTGAAGAAATAATTTGTCTGGTTTTCGCGTATTTGTTCAGTTTTTACGTTAAGTAAGTAGAAATACAGTTGGATTATAATATTTTACCGGATTTAAACAATTGATTTGATTTGTATTATAAAGTTGTCGATTTCATTACAGTAAATTATTTTTGCCTTGATTAGTACACGAAGTTTTTGTGTTTTGAGTAATAGTTTTGTAGTTCGAGTAAAATTATTGTACTTTTATTATACATATAACGCTTCTTCTTTGCCTGGGGGGAGGGGGTAGAATTTGTGATATCGTTTAAGATAAGCCCAATAAATTAAGAACTTTCATTAAACTACGTGAACAGACATGTCAATTATTAATATGTACTAAAAATGTTAAATATTGATAAAGCTGATAAATATATGTTAAATATTGATAAGGCTGATAAATATAATTTGTTAGTACTGTGGGTATTTCTATATCGATATACCAAATATGGCGGCTTTTTTCTTCTGATGGTTGCTATTTAAAAAAAAAAATCACTTTAAAAAACTGGGTAGTTCCTTCTTTGAATGAAGCTCCTACATACGAAATTTCACTTCGATCGGTTGACGTGTTGGACTGTAATCTCAAGACAAACAAACGCACAGAAACAAATCCGAATTGTCAAGTTACAGAAGAGACCTTGCTTCCTCTATAAAATAGCTCAAATTAAAAATATTCTAAATCAAAAATAAAAATGCCGATGGGTTCGCCAAACATTCATCTGGTTTTTGCCCATCATCCGTGTCCTGGTAATTCTTCACTGGTCCTTGTTCGCCAAATATTCATCTGGTTTTTGCCCATCATCCGTGTCCTGGTAATTCTTCACTGGTCCTTGTTCGCCAAATATTCATCTGGTTTTTGCCCATCATCCGTGTCCTGGTAATTCTTCACTGGTCCTTGTTCGCCAAACATTGTATGGTAATTGAGTTTACATAAGAAACATGGACGAGGCAATCTTTATACATTCTTTTAACACTAATGTTACCTAAATATTGGCTTAGTTAAGTTCGTGATGCTCAGAAATGTATTGTACGGATCACGGCGATTACCAGAAGTGCCGTCCCCCCTCCCTCCGCTCCCTTACGCAGGTCAGATTTTTCTTGACCAATCTAGAAGGGGTTAGAATGGCAGTTAATTTGTCAGCAGGTGGAGTCTGAACCTTCCCGAAACGGCGCCCAGAAGGATACAGACTACCCTTACAGAAAAATCTCGACAGGTCCGCAACATAAGACTCGTAACGGTGCCTCATATAACAGCACAAATCAGCGGATGAACGAGTCAGTCAGTGACAGGGCGAATCTTCGGTTTTCGGCCTGAAGTGGAGAAAGGTGTTGAAATGTGAGAGACAGTTTGAGAATAAAAACTCGGGTGAGATAAATGACATTTATTTTTGTTAATACTATTGGTTTGATTTAAAGCATTAAAATAGTGTCTGTCTGGTAATAAACATCTGTAAATATTTTGTAGTGTGTCGTTTTTTACTTTCTCCAAGTATTGTGATCGCCCAAAAACTTTTTTTATCAAGTAGGTCTAAAAATCCATTTTAGGGTCCTCTGAACCAAAAAAATTGGGATTTTCGGAAAAAAAATTGGTGTTTTGTGTCTGTCCGTATGTGTATGTCTGTCTGTGTGTATGTGAAATTCACAAGAGAGCAAACGGATGGATCAATTTTTATGAAATTTGGTTTGTAGGTACATTTATTATTATTTAGCCAATATCTCCAGACCATTTTTTCATGTTTTAGTTTTTTTTATTGTTATGCGCAAAAAACATACAAAAACGGCTCTTACGATTTTGATTAAATTTTCAGGAAATATGCAAATTACAATTTAAAATATTTTAGTAAAAACCGCATGTCTGTAATTTGACTAGTTTTCGAGTTATGGTAAAAAAACATATACAGTATTTGGGAATCAAACTGGTAATTTTCAAAGTTTTGATATTTATTTATTTTTTTTAGTGTTTAATATGGGGGAAAGTTCGTTCCAATTCTTTGGAACCATTTATTTTAATTAGTGATTGTGAATAAAAGTGCAGTTAGTAGCCGCAAAGTAGAATCGCGTTATTATTTCAGACCACGTGGATCGTAACATGGTACTTAACCCGAACTGTTCTATACTCCCTATTGGACCATTGATATATATGGGTCACGTGTAACATTGGGGTGGGGGAGGGGGCTGTTAGCCCATTGTGGCCTTGCGTCCACCGCATTGCGTGTCGTGATAACAGAGTGAATTTACGCGATGGGTCGCTGTGACACATTATCAATATTAACAACAAGTAACGCCGCTACTCTAACTGAATCAAGTAACTAATATAGTGTATAACGGTTAGATAGTCAATTGCTGTTACGGATAATAGGTGGAATTAAAACGTCAAACGTAAATTAATTAATAAATTAACTGTTTGATAAGATTATAACCACATGCACCAATCAGTTTTTAGAAGATCAGAGGTAATGCAGTAAGAAGCCTTTGTCAATTTAACATGGTATAAAGAAATCATATACCTGATAAATGCCCATGTTACCCAGGATAAGAGGCGGTTATTGGGACATCTCAAACCTACAGGGGTAGAAGACAGAGAAGAAAGAAAAGGCAGAAACTGGAGTCGCATCCAATAATGCGCTGAATTGGTATCGGATAGTTAGTACTTCAGTTTGTCATGTGATGAGATAGTCCTCTTAGATAAACTTAATAATATTAGTACAGATTTATAACTAAGTACATATAAGTTGAATCTACTTTTAGCTGCCACTAAGGCGTTTGCTGCGGTCGTAAGAAACGACCTCTTCTATGAACACAACGAAACAAGAGAATTTACTATATATTTTTCATAAAAAAGACTTTACATTTTTTAAGTGTCTGCTTTTAGACTTAAATAATACGTTACGACCGCTATTTGAATATCTGTTAAGAACGCTTACATTAATGAAAACATAGATCTCTTGCTAGCCTAGCGGTTAGCCCTTCTGCCTCTAAAGCAGAGGTTCACGAGTTCAAACCCCGGGAGGTCCTTTTCAATTTGCTATGAGGGTTTGGACCGTTGTCCCTCGACAACGTTTAAGTAGCATGTTAAAAAAATGCCACTGGCGTAGAAAGTAAAGAAATGGAAAATATATGAACAACATTAAGAGAGAAACTCAGTGGGAAAAGCAATGTTTGTTGGATTGGGTTTTTAATTGTATGGTCACCATCAGATTAGAAGTGCCGTTATGAAACCATTTCTCATGAACTTGACGTTTCAATGCTTTACTTTTTCATTTTCTTATTTGAACAGTGTTCTCTTGATCAGTAACGTATTGTTTTTCCAATTTTATTTTTCATTTGGTGTTTTATAAAAATTCATGCAGTATATTTTATTAGTAACATTGCCCTTAAGGAGCCGCCATATTTGATTTTATATCCCGTAAGAGCAATGTAAAATACTGTGTTGCACCGTGAATAGTCGATGTATCGGGAAGTTATAAATTTTACACTATTTGAAAACTTAAAAGTTACAAGTGCATCCACTTTTTAAAATTTGGTTTCTTCATTTGTATTTCTATAAAAATCAACCAACCACAGATCAATATAAATATATATATATATATATATATATATATATATATATATATATATATATATATATATTTTTATATTAATTAAAAAGTAGATCCACTTGTAACTTTTACGCTCGTTTAAACGATGTAATAGACAAATCTAAGTCACAGCGCTGTACCACATTTAACATTGCTCTTTTGATATATAAATCCAATATGGTGGCTAATTCTGTAGACTATAACCTTGTAAAACAGAACAGCTCTCGTAGTAACGGGCCGTGGAAAAACTTCGATTAGATCAGGCTTTGTTTTGGATAAATTGAATCGATACTTTCCAAACTGATCACATAAGAATCAACGTCTAAGCTGTTTTATTTTGTATTCTTTTCATTCAACTCCTCATTCGTGTATTATTATTAATTTGTTATAAACGATTTGTCAGTATGTTGACTGTGGTCATTGTCTTCGTTGTTTTTGCGGCGCGTTTGTGCAGACGTTGTTTTATTTAAATTGCCATTGTGTGATTTAGTCGTTTGTTAGTACTTTACATTCCTGGCATGTGTCCGGCAGTTCGAGACGCCGCTTGTCCGCCGGAGGCGCGCATTTTACATTCCTGGCATGTGTCCGGCAGTTCGAGACGCCGCTTGTCCGCCGGAGGCGCGCACTTTACATTCCTGGCATGTGTCCGGCAGTTCGAGACGCCGCTTGTCCGCCGGAGGCGCGCATTTTACATTATGTTAAATCAAACTACTAACTTTTAACGTAAAGCTTTTTCTTTCCTTCATTTACAATGTCAACTAAGCATGCTTCTTATAGTATCCTTATATTTAATACGTGAAGCCGTTTTAATGTCAACGCAACTCCTCCCTTGAAACGGTTGAGGCGTCAAAAACTTTGCCTCTGTTCGTAGTTGTGCAATAAGATGTTCACCTCGAATGGCACGGGAAGCCCTCAAAGTTTTTAATGAATCGAAAAGTAACAGCTGTTCAAATGTAAGTAATAATTTTAACAAATGTTTAGCAGCTTTTGGAATGTAAACAATGGTGTTTGTAATGGTGAGGTTAGATCGTTCATAATGTTAAACTAAGGAAGGTTGTAGGCATGGTTTTAATGGTAATCTAACGCAGTTATTTCATGTTTCTAATTAATGAACAAGTTTGAAATAGTTAAAGTAGTACCATTGGGTGTTTATGATAATAAATAGGTAGCAACGCAACTAGTGTGAGTGAGATACTGTAAATTAATTTAATGTTTTTTACGTTATTCATCAACATAATATCATTTGTAGACAAAAGTCACAGGCCGAGGTGTAACGAACGCAGCGAGTGCCGGGGTTGGCACGCGTAGCGTGCAGGGGTGTCCCCTAGTTTAATGTTAGTAATACAAAGTAGATTACGTTCCAAGCTCGCTTTATGTTGTAAACTTGTTTTCACAGTCCGCGTGACTGAGACGAAATTGGGCGCCCTTACACTTGGATTAATTGTTTCTTCAAATTTAAGTAATTGAAACTAAGTTTAGACAATTTTGTTGTTTCTATAATCCGAAAGTTTAATTTCTTTGGGAGAAAATTGAATTAGTGTTACAAAATAAGTAAAAAATGTAGTTTTAACCACACAAACGGTGTCAGTAAGTTTAATTTTAGATATTTACAACTGAAGACGCCTTAATCAGCGAAAGCGCTCTTGATGAAAATTAAATTTGTCGAATTTACTAAAAAATGACTTTCTATTTACAACCAAACCAATTCCATCAAGAATATACAACAGAAAATGTCAATCGTAGTAATAAGAATTACCTTTTTATGTTTGTAGTTCTCGTACTCTGAGTGACCAGACTATTTGTGGCAGTTTAATTGTTAACATATTTATTATTATTGTCGTGTTTAATTTTGTAGCCATTTCTTTGTAATTTTAAAATGTAGAGTATAATTCAATCTGCCGAAGGATTTTTTTCATGGGTTTAATTTTAAAACAGAAGATAACAACTTATTTTAACATCACTGTCATATTAAAATATTTGATAAATAAAATAAGACAAAGTTCAATGTGATCTGTTTTATTACAAGAGTTTGATGTACGTTACGAAATTGTCGTAAAAAATCAGTAAAATATACAACGTAATTGGACGTTGTCGTTATTCTTCATTTTGATGGTTTGCAAATGTGACGCTAGTTAAACGGTATCATGGGGTTTAGTAGCCTATTATATAAAATTCCATTCCGGATTAGTGCTTATTGTTTCCACTCGAATAACTCTGGCCATTTAGTGATTGTTAATAGGTAAAACTGTCATTAACCCTCGCTCGATTAGTCGTGGCCTTTTAACAGTGTTAAGGCCAATTCGTGCAGCTGTTTTACACATCAACAACAGGTGGTTTGCTGTTCTCAACACTATCATTAACCCTCGCCCGTTTAACTGAGTCCATTTAACAGTATTATGGCCATCCCGGAGGGTTGTTCTATACATCAACAACAGGTGGTTTGTTGATGTTAACACTGTCATTAACCTTCGCCCGTTTAACTGAGTCCATTTAACAGTATTATGGCCATCCTGGAGGGATGTTTTACACATCAACAACAGGTGGTTTGTTGTTGTTAACACTGTCATTAACCCTCGCCCGTTTAACTGAGTCCATTTAACAGTATTACGGCCATCCTGGAGGGATGTTTTACACATCAACAACAGGTGGTTTGTTGATGTTAACACTGTCATTAACCTTCGCCCGTTTAACTGAGTCCATTTAACAGTATTATGGCCATCCTGGAGGGATGTTTTACACATCAACAACAGGTGGTTTGTTGTTGTTAACACTGTCATTAACCCTCGCCCGTTTAACTGCGTCCATTTAACAGTGTTATGGCCATCCCGGAGGGTTGTTTTACACATCAACAACAGGTGGTTTGTTGTTGTTAACACTGTCATTAACCCTCAACCGTTTAACTGAGGCTATTTAACAGTGTTATGGCCATCCCGGAGGGTTGTTTTACACATCAACAACAGGTGGTTTGTTGTTGTAAACACTGTCATTAACCCTCGCCCGTTTAACTGAGTCCATTTAACAGTGTTATGGCCATCCTGGAGGGATGTTTTACACATCAACAACAGGTGGTTTGTTGTTGTTAACACTGTCATTAACCCTCGCCCGTTTAACTGAGTCCATTTAACAGTATTATGGCCATCCTGGAGGGATGTTTTACACATCAACAACAGGTGGTTTGTTGTTGTTAACAGTGTCATTAACCCTCGCCCGTTTAACTGAGTCCATTTAACAGTATTATGGCCATCCTGGAGGGATGTTTTACACATCAACAACAGGTGGTTTGTTGTTTTTAAAACTGTCATTAACCCTTGCCCGTTTAACTGAGGCCATTTAACAGTGTTATGGCCATCCTGGAAGGATGTTTTACACATCAACAACAGATGGTTTGCTGTTCTCAACACTATCATTAACCCTCGCCCGTTTAACTGAGTCCATTTAACTGTATGATGGCCATCCCTGAGGGCTGTTTTATACATCAACAACAGGTGGTTTGTTGTTGTTAACACTGTCATTAACCCTCGTCCGTTTAACTGAGTCCATTTAACAGTATTATGGCCATCCCTGAGGGCTGTTTTATACAACAGGTGGTTTGTTGATGTCAATATTGTCATTAGCCCTTGCCCGTTTAACTGAGGCCATTTAACAGTGTTATGGCCATCATGGAGGGATGTTTTACACATCAACAACAGGTGGTTTGTTGTTGTCAACACTGTCATTAACCCTTGCCCGTTTCACTGTGGCCATTTAACAGTGTTAAGACCATCCCGGAGGGCTGTTTTATGCATCAACAACAGGTGGTTTGTTGTTGTCAACACTGTCATTAACCCTCGCCCTTTTAACTGTGGCCGTATAACAGTGTTAAGACCATCCCGGAGGGCTGTTTTATACATCAACAACAGGTGGTTTGTTGTTGTCAACACTGTCATTAACCCTCGCCCTTTTAACTGTGGCCGTATAACAGTGTTAAGACCATCCCTGAGGGCTGTTTTACACATCAACAACAGGTGGTTTGTTGTTGTAAACACTGTCATTAACCCTCGCCCTTTTAACTGAGGCTATTTAACAGTGTTATGGCCATCCCGGAGGGTTGTTCTATACATCAACAACAGGTGGTTTGTTGTTGTTAACACTGTCATTAACCCTCGCCCGTTTAACTGAGTCCATTTAACAGTATTATGGCCATCCCGGAGGGATGTTTTACACATCAACAACAGGTGGTTTGTTGATGTTAACACTGTCATTAACCTTTGCCCGTTTAACTGAGTCCATTTAACAGTATTATGGCCATCCTGGAGGGATGTTTTATACATCAACAACAGGTGGTTTGTTGTTGTTAACACTGTCATTAACCCTCGCCCGTTTAACTGAGTCCATTTAACAGTATTATGGCCATCCTGGTGGGATGTTTTACACATCAACAACAGGTGGTTTGTTGTTGTTAACACTGTCATTAACCCTCGCCCGTTTAACTGAGTCCATTTAACAGTATTATGGCCATCCTGGAGGGATGTTTTACACATCAACAACAGGTGGTTTGTTGTTGTTAACACTGTCATTAACCCTCGCCCGTTTAACTGCGTCCATTTAACAGTGTTATGGCCATCCCGGAGGGTTGTTTTACACATCAACAACAGGTGGTTTGTTGTTGTTAACACTGTCATTAACCCTCCACGTTTAACTGAGTCCATTTAACAGTGTTATGGCCATCCCGGAGGGTTGTTTTACACATCAACAACAGGTGGTTTGTTGTTGTTAACACTGTCATTAACCCTCGCCCGTTTAACTGAGTCCATTTAACAGTATTATGGCCATCCTGGAGGGATGTTTTACACATCAACAACAGGTGGTTTGTTGTTGTTAGCACTGTCATTAACCCTCGCCCGTTTAACTAAGTCCATTTAACAGTGTTATGGCCATCCCGGAGGGTTGTTTTACACATCAACAACAGGTGGTTTGTTGATGTCAACACTGTCATTAACCCTCGCCCGTTTAACTGAGTCCATTTAACAGTGTTATGGCCATCCCGGAGGGTTGTTTTACACATCAACAACAGGTGGTTTGTTGTTGTTAACACTGTCATTAAACCTCGCCCGTTTAACTGAGTCCATTTAACAGTGTTATGGCCATCCCGGAGGGTTTATTTACACATCAACAACAGGTGGTTTGTTGTTGTTAACACTGTCATTAACCCTCGCCCGTTTAACTGAGTCCATTTAACAGTGTTATGGCCATCCCGGAGGGTTGTTTTACACATCAACAACAGGTGGTTTGTTGTTGTTAACACTGTCATTAACCCTCGCCCGTTTAACTGAGTCCATTTAACAGTGTTATGGCCATCCTGGAGGGATGTTTTACACATCAACAACAGGTGGTTTGTTGTTGTAAACACTGTCATTAACCCTCGCCCGTTTAACTGAGTCCATTTAACAGTGTTATGGCCATCCTGGAGGGATGTTTTACACATCAACAACAGGTGGTTTGTTGTTGTTAACACTGTCATTAACCCTCGCCCGTTTAACTGAGTCCATTTAACAGTGTTATGGCCATCCTGGAGGGATGTTTTACACATCAACAACAGGTGGTTTGTTGTTGTTAACACTGTCATTAACCCTCGCCCGTTTAACTGAGTCCATTTAACAGTGTTATGGCCATCCTGGAGGGTTGTTTTACACATCAACAACAGGTGGTTTGTTTTGTTAACAGTGTCATTAACCCTCGCCCGTTTAACTGAGTCCATTTAACAGTATTATGGCCATCCTGGAGGGATGTTTTACACATCAACAACAGGTGGTTTGTTGTTTTTAAAACTGTCATTAACCCTTGCCCGTTTAACTGAGGCCATTTAACAGTGTTATGGCCATCCTGGAAGGATGTTTTACACATCAACAACAGATGGTTTGCTGTTCTCAACACTATCATTAACTCTCGCCCGTTTAACTGAGTCCATTTAACAGTATTATGGCCATCCCTGAGGGCTGTTTTATACATCAACAACAGGTGGTTTGTTGTTGTTAACACTGTCATTAACCCTCGTCCGTTTAACTGAGTCCATTTAACAGTATTATGGCCATCCCTGAGGGCTGTTTTATACAACAGGTGGTTTGTTGCTGTCAACACTGTCATTAACCCTTGCCCGTTTCACTGTGGTCATATAACAGTGTTAAGACCATCCCGGAGGGCTGTATTATGCATCAACAACAGGTGGTTTGTTGTTGTCAACACTGTCATTAACCCTCGCCCTTTTAACTGAGGCTATTTAACAGTGTTATGGCCATCCCGGAGGGTTGTTCTATACATCAACAACAGGTGGTTTGTTGTTGTTAACACTGTCATTAACCCTCGCCCGTTTAACTGAGTCCATTTAACAGTATTATGGCCATCCTGGAGGGATGTTTTACACATCAACAACAGGTGGTTTGTTGTTGTTAACACTGTCATTAACCCTCGCCCGTTTAACTGAGTCCATTTAACAGTATTATGGCCATCCTGGAGGGATGTTTTACACATCAACAACAGGTGGTTTGTTGTTGTTAACACTGTCATTAACCTTCGCCCGTTTAACTGAGTCCATTTAACAGTGTTATGGCCATCCTGGAGGGATGTTTTACACATCAACAACAGGTGGTTTGTTGTTGTTAACACTGTCATTAACCCTCGCCCGTTTAACTGAGTCCATTTAACAGTATTATGGCCATCCTGGAGGGATGTTTTACACATCAACAACAGGTGGTTTGTTGTTGTTAACACTGTCATTAACCCTCGCCCGTTTAACTGAGTCCATTTAACAGTATTATGGCCATCCATGAGGGCTGTTTTATACATCAACAACAGTTGGTTTGTTGATGTCAACACTGTCATTAGCCCTTGCCTGTTTAACTGAGGCCATTTAACAGTGTTATGGCCATCCTGGAGGGATGTTTTACACATCAACAACAGGTGGTTTGTTGTTGTCAACACTGTCATTAACCCTCGCCCGTTTCACTGTGGTCATATAACAGTGTTAAGACCATCCCGGAGGGCTGTTTTCTACATCAACAACAGATGGTTTGTTGTTGTCAACACTGTCATTAACCCTCGCCCTTTTAACTGTTGCCGTATAACAGTGTTAAGACCATCCCGGAGGGCTGTTTTATACATCAACAACAGGTGGTTTGTTGTTGTCAACACTGTCATTTACCCTCGCTCTTTTAACTGTGGCCGTATAACAGTGTTAAGACCATCCCTGAGGGCTGTTTTACACATTAACAACAGGTGGTTTGTTGTTGTAAACACTCATTAACCCTCGCCCTTTTAACTGAGGCCATTTAACAGTGTTATGACCATCCTGGAGGGCTGTTTTACACATCATCAACAGGTGGTTTGTTGTTGTCAACACTGGCATTAACAATCGGTCGTTAAATTGTGGCCATTTAACAGTGTACAGCTATCTCTGTACGCTGTTTCACTCATTGGGTATTACAATATCGAAAGTGGTATAATTATTTGGTAATAAGTTAGCCTTTATAAGAGAAGGATGATTGCCTCTGAGTAAGGGTTCTTTAATTGAATACTAGGTTTATTTCAAGTTCACAAAGAAGTTTACCAACATTTACTGAAATGTTTCGAACTAGGTTAGGTTAAAATTAGAATAAAATTGAAACAGTCTATGATTTACAGATTAAATTGTGAAATTAAACTCATTATATACCATAATATCGGACATTTGTAGCGAGAAATGTTTCCTCGGGCTACAAAACAACAAGAAACAGTTTGTTTTTGTGTTGTAGTTCCTCTTTTGACTAGTTATTGAATCGAGGGCTCGTCCACTCAGTTAATTTGCTAAGGTAAAATATAGCCGACGTCTCGACGGCTTCTGACACGAACCCGGCTCCTGGGCACTATGAAACCCCAAATTATAAATAACCGCAGGATCAAAACAGTCCTGCGTACGGCCGAACCCTCGAGGATGTTGGTATGATTAAGGATGTCCATTTATTTATTAAGTGTTAGTGGTCTTATCAATCTTTCACTTGGACACACTTAAGAAAAGTCTCCCATATTATTCACGTATTGAAATTGTGTGGCGAATAGTGTTTAGAAAATGAAATTAAATATATCTATCTTGCATTTATAATACAAGAACAGTTATTCGTTAGAACTCCTCTGTTACATTTGTAACTCGAGTTTAAAAACTTCGAATCCTTAGAGAATTCTAATGAATGAGTTGAAAGATTTCAACCAAGTTTGTACTTAGGTCCCCTCGATCTTCGGGTTTGAAAACTGAATCGAGAGTTTTTCGAATGCCAATACACCCATATCGATGTCACGTAATTCCATGCGTATTGTTATGCAACATTTTCTCATGTTCAAATAGCTCAAATTATACGTATACATTTTATCATTATACATATTTTCCATCTCATAGTAAAGAAATTCGTCATTAGTCACTAGGGAAATCGTGCGTTTGTTATTTTATTGAAACAGATTGTCTTTTGTAGCTATTTTATAAAATGGAAACACAAGTTTATACTTTTTCTCTCGTAATATTAGGCGGCCTAACGACCTGTTGGCTACCCACTTACGTAAGAAAGTTTGGAAACGACAATGATATCAAATAAATGTTTACGAATCATAAAATCTTCTAAACTAGTCTGATGCCCTGTGCTTACGATTAGTAAACAACGTCAACAACACCTGATGTACACGTACACATAGAAGACAGTGTCAACAACACCTGATGTACACGTAAACATAGAAGACAGTGTCAACAACACCTGATGTACACGTACACATAGAAGACAGTGTCAACAACACCTGATGTAGACGTAGCATAGCAGACGGTGTCAGCAACCCTAATGTAGACGTGCTTATTACAGCAGTGCCAATCACTCCTGATGTACGCGCACACTTAGCAGACGGTGTCAGCAACCCTGATGTACACGGACTTATTACAGCAATGTCTAAAACACCATATAAACACGTAGCATAGCAGACGGTGTCAGCAACCCTAATGTAGACGTGCTTATTACAGCAGTGCCAATCACTCCTGATGTACGCGCACACTTAGCAGACGGTGTCAGCAACCCTGATGTACACGGACTTATTACAGCAATGTCTAAAACACCATATAAACACGTAGCATAGCAGACGGTGTCAGCAACCCTAATGTACACGTACTTATTACAGCAGTGCCAATCACTCCTGATGTACGCACACACTTAGCAGACGGTGTCAGCAACCCTGATGTACACGCACTTATTACAGCAGTGCCAATCACTCCTGATGTACGCGTACACTTAGCAGACGGTGTCAGCAACCCTGATGTACACGTACTTATTACAGCAGTGCCAATCATTCCTGATGTACGCGTACACTTAGCAGACGGTGTCAGCAACCCTGATGTACACGTACTTATTACAGCAATGCCAATCATTCCTGATGTACACGTACACTTAGCAGACGTTGTCAGCAACCCCGATGTACACGTACACTTAGCAGACGTTGTCAGTAACCCTGATGTACACGTACTTATTACAACAGTACCAATCACTCTTGATGTACACGTACACTTAGCAGACGGTGTCAGCAACCCTGATGTACACGGACTTATTACAGCAGTGCCAATCACTCCTGATGTACACGTACACTTAGCAGACTGTGTCAGCAACCCTGATGTACACGTACTTATTACAGCAGTGCCAATCATTCCTGATGTACACGTACTTATTACAGCAGTGCCAATAGTTCCTGATATATGCGTACTTATAGAAGACAATGTCAAAAACACCTGATGTCCACGCACGTATAGTAGACAGTGTTAATCACGTTACCATAGTAGAGTGGACCGGAAGAGAATCAGAAAGCCAGGTGGCCAATTAATTAGCTTGTTTGGTTCCCGACTGACCCGTGTCCGGGAGGAGCAGGCCGGTGATAGTGACAAGATAAAGTCCACACCTAGCACGGCGCAGCGCCCTCATGTGTTATTCAAATTTCAGGGGGCGTGCTATTAGGCCGCATACTGATTACCCCCCCCCGCCCTTACACTGCCCCCTCCCCCGACACATACTTAGAATAATGAAGCGCCACCTGCTGGCCGAAGACAGGTGGATTCTCTTCGGAGAGATTGGATTTGGGGAGTGTGCTGCTATGCTGTTGAATGGCTCTTCGTCAACATTACTTAAATTGTGTTACTGTTCCTGGTGTCTTGAGCTCCAGCTAATCGACGGATTATTAACGGTTGTCATATGAATAGGGCAGCGATATATCGGAAGTATCGATAAGTCTGTTTCTATATATCGATATATTCAGTACAAGTAAAACGTCACACAACACAAAATTTATTACAATATAAGTAGTACAAGTAAACGTCACACAACACACATTTATTACAATATAAGCACAAAATGCACAAATATATTACAATACAAGTACAAAATGCACAAATATTATGGTGATCGATTTCGGTGAACCACGCTCACCTACCTCAGACCAGAGGGATTCACAAAAGAATGGAAAAACGGTGTTCAACAACTCAATTTATAGGCCTATCATCACGTGACCCCCATGGGCTGGAATCGTCAAAATGGCGGCTGCTGTGATCACGGCATTTGTGCTTATATTGTAATAAATTTTGTGTTGTGTGACGTTTTACTTGTACTGTATATGTACCAACACGTATTATGCTAATTAAAAACTATTGATGTATTAGTATCGGTATTTTCTTTCGATAATATCGGCCTGTATATGTACCAACACGTATTATGCTAATTAAAAACTATCGATGTATTAGTATCGGTATTTTCTTTCGATAATATCGGCCATATCGATATATTGCTTAGATATATCATATCAATACTTATTGACGTTGTTCTCTCTCCTCAAAATCATCACGATTAAAAATAAAACACGTTTAAATTGTCTCTTATGCGTACAAAACATGCATTTAAACAATAAAGTAACTCTATTTAGTTTATTTACGTGAGGTTAAATGAAAAATTGATTTCCAAACTTTTATTTTTAAATGGTTTACCTGACAACTATTGGAAGTAGGTTTAGTGAATTCATTGTTTAATTTTTAATGTTTATAAGAAGCCTAATGGCATTTTTAAATGTGAAAAAGAAAAATAACAATGTTATTACATCATTCTTTAATAATTAACATACTAATTAAGGGTATTATTATTCATTTGTGAATTTTTTCAGTCAACCCCAAAGATTAAAATTTGTTTCGTATTTAATATCTACATTCAGTAGGCTGTTATAAATAGTGACAGTAAAACATAATTGTATTTTTGGTCATGATGTAAGAGTTAGCGCATAATTTTAAACAGATGAAACATTTACAATTCGATATATCGGTTACCCGATTATCTATCGATATTATCCTCAGACAGATATTTGGTTTGCGATATATCGATGATTCGATATTTCTATATGTTGAAAATATTTGCCATCCCTAAATATGAAGTGATTCTTTATAGAATCACTTCATATTTACTGAGAACCTTTAGCATTGCCTCTTGACAGAGATTAAAGGTATGTCTAATGTTTTTCGTCACGATAAATTGGCCGAAGAAGATTATTATGTTGCCTAATGAAAACTGATATTCTAGTTTATGATAATAGAACTGATGTGTTAGCATAATCACTTTATAATTAGTGGCTGTCATGTTTTTATTATGCATTAGACCGATGTCTTTTAGATATAACTGATTCCTCTGCGTTCCCCCCTTCCCTGGATAAGTTGGTAGATTAATTAAGCATTAATTACGCTTGGAATAATTAAACTCTCACATTTCCAACTGTCGCAGATGAAGAGAATATCATATTTCGGTTGGCGTGGACGTTTGAATTTGGGAAATTTTATCACGAAGGAACCTCCCAAAACTGAACCTTAAGGAACATGTTGATTCAATAAACAAATTGTAGTTAGGGCATATTGACTAATAAGCTATTTAAATAATATTTATTGTGCTGAAAAATCCATTCTATGGTGTCTGTTATAACAGCCCGCTACTGTAATATAAATAATAAAAGAGAAATTCATTTCAAGAAACTACCAACGTTTTCCTGAAAAATGTCTAGACTTTATTATCAATTCACTAGACTATTCCAAGAAACTACCAATGTTTTCCTGGAAAAAGTCTAGACTTTATTATCAACTTGCTAGACTATTCCAATAAACTACCAATGTTTTCCAGAAAAATGGCTAGACTTTATTATCAACTCACTAGACTATTCCAAGAAACTACTAATGTTTTCCAGAAAAATGTCTAGACTTTATTATCAACTCACTAGACTATTCCAAGAAACTAACAATGATTTCCAGAAAAATGTCTAGACTTTATTATCAACTCACTAGACTATTCCAAGAAACTACCAATGTTTTCCAGAAAAATGTCTAGACTTTATTATCAATTCACTAGACTATTCCAAGAAACTACCAAAGTTTACCTGAAAAATGTCTAGACTTTATTATCAACTCACTAGACTATTCCAAGAAACTACTAATGTTTTCCAGAAAAATGGCTAGACTTTATTATCAACTCACTAGACTATTCCAAGAAACTACCAATGTTTTCCAGGAAAATGTCTAGACTTTATTATCAACTCACTAGACTATTCCAAGAAACTACCAATGTTTTCCAGAAAAATGTCTAGACTTTATTATCAATTCACTAGACTATTCCAAGAAACTACCAAAGTTTACCTGAAAAATGTCTAGTCTTTATTATCAACTCACTAGACTATTCCAAGAAACTACCAATGTTTTCCAGAATAATATCTAGACTTTATTATCAACACACTAGACTATTCCAAGAAACTACCAATGTTTTCCAGAAAAATGTCTAGACTTTATTATCAACTCACTAGACTATTCCAAGAAACTACCAATGTTTTCCAGGAAAATGTCTAGACTTTATTATCAACTCACTAGACTATTCCAAGAAACTACCAATGTTTTCCAGAAAAATGTCTAGACTTTATTATCAATTCACTAGACTATTCCAAGAAACTACCAAAGTTTACCTGAAAAATGTCTAGACTTTATTATCAACTCACTAGACTATTCCAAGAAACTACCAATGTTTTCCAGAAAAATGGCTAGACTTTATTATCAACTCACTAGACTATTCCAAGAAACTACCAATGTTTTCCAGAAAAATGGATAGACTTTATTATCAACTCACTAGACTATTCCAAGAAACTACCAATGTTTTCCAGAAAAATGGCTAGACTTTATTATCAACTCACTAGACTATTCCAAGAAACTACCTACGTTCTCCTGAAAAATATCTGGACTTTTTTAACAACTCCCTAGACTATCCTAATATAATTTTCATTATTTTGAAAATGTATCAACCATTATTTCTATTTACCAATGTATTTATTATTCACTTTACAAACATTGATTAAAACATTTTTAAATATCAGGGTTAGGAAGAGAAGTTTTTTTTATGAATTCAGGAGTTTTAAATCTTTTCTACTTAGTATAAGCAAGTGATGATGTACGAAAATAAAACTAATAACGCAGCCATAACACATGTATTTGCCTCATTGAACTGTGATTTATGTATCAATTACACCCTTAGACATAGTTGTCTAGTCAGCTTACATTGTCGTTGAAGTCATGGTATATCAAGTTGTGACTTATTTACAAGTTCCCCAGCCAACATGAACAAGCCCTGGGTATAAACAGTCTGACCTTTAGTACATACACAGTCAGTTCGTATATTTCATTATGAGTTACTAATATATTTTGAATAGATCTGAATCTAACCTAGAATCATTTGGTTGGAATCTAATAAACTTTTAGTGCCTTTATAGTTGATTGTAGCTTCGTTATTTTATATTTTTATCCCTTAGCTAACACTTTACATTCGTATGGCAGCATTTCACCAATACAGAATTTTTCAAAATTGAAGCTACGAAGCTATTCTTGATTTTATTTTTTTAAAGATCATATTCTTAAACGAACGTCATGTTCCCAAAAATATTTACGTTCTCTTGTTTTGCGGTCCTACTTTGTCCGGATGTAGGCCTAACGACGAAACGATCGATGGGTCGATATTAACGACATACATTGGGGGTGGGTGGAGTGACGTCATTGTCCAGTCGTTTGCTTATTTTGTTTCGTATCAATATACATTTTAAACCTTTCATGAGTCATCGAAGAGGCCAGTGGCCTTAAAATCCCTAAGTCATAGTCCTCCACTGTTTTCTTGACCACCGACCTTCGTCCCTTCACGAAAGGAAAAGTGAACTATCCGGTGCTCTGCCTGACCCTTGCGGCGCTCTACCATAAGAGTCTGTTTAATTAAACAGTCTTAGTTTTAACAGCTTTGGGATTTTCTGACACCGTTCAAACCGAATACATCATGTTTTGGAATCTCGATTATTAGGTCGTCTGGAGAAAGCTGTTCTTTTACGAAGAACAATTTCATAGATTAGTTACACGCTATACTTTTTTTTTCAATTTGTTGATATCCAGTTGTCAAACATTATGAGCATTCTTATTCTTATAAAATAAGCTGTTGTTTTACATTTGGTTGGGAGAATTCGATAAAACTAATCACACATTATTAACGGACCGGTGATTCTGGTTGTGACATGAAGTTTGTTATCAATTACATAATTTAAAACGTATTACTAATAATTATCACTGTTATCATCTGTCAAATAAACAGAAGTGTAATCAATAAGAACGGCGTCCGGGCTGTTAATCAATTGAAACGGTGTGAAGCGGGCCCGAAAACATTATCAGGCGTTGGTATGGATTCGGGTCATGCCTTCTCTATTAACCTCCCCCCCCCCCCCGCCTCGTCCCGGTGCCAGCCGACCACAAAGCTGCTGCAGACGACAAACTTTCCATAGGCCACTCGCCTCCTGACTCCCATGCCATAGAGACAAACATTTCTTTGATCGTGTGTTCTACATGGAGTAATAATTACTTTAGTTCCAACTGTCCTCGTTAGATAAAACGTTTATCTTATTTTACACATAGTGTTACGCTGATTTTTATTCGATATCAATAACACTTCATTTCATTATTTCAATGAATCCTAATCACCATTTCATTAGGATGGCGCCAAAAGGGTTGGCTCTCAGACATTCTTTTGCTTCGAACGTGACAGTTACACGCCTTCTCATGAGTTAAAGTAATATTTTCTTGAAAATGTTCAATGCTAAGCAGATAGATAAATGAGTAGACAATGTTTGTACTGAGTATGAAACACTTAACATTATTAGTTTTAATGCTAGATCAAATAAAGTTGATGTTACGGACTGTACGTGAAAAGCACTTGGATAATGATATACTGTTACAACTGTTATTAAAAAATCTGTCAATTGTTTGAGAAATATCAAATTTAACATTTTCCTGACAATCTTAAGAAATATGTCTACTGGGAAATTTATAATCTAAACTAAAAACATTGCAAGATTTTATTTACAAAAAATTGAAGAAAACGTTACGGACGTAACTGGAGTTTGTTACGGACGTGCCAATAAAGTTGACAGTTTCATTGAAAAGCATTTATTTGACACAGAACACACTTTATTTATTTATAAGTTCACAATATTCTAGTTCCATATGTAGTGGTAGTTACAAACTGCTAAAATTAAGTTATTGCTCAAAATCTCCAACACATATTGGAAAGTGGTAAGTCACTCGATCTCCAACCATTTTTATTTCAGGATCTTCCAGAATTCTCAAAAAGTTACTCAAACCCACTAGTTTATTATTTTCTTCACTCATTCTGAATATTTTGTCTTGGTTTTTCCATACAATTGAAGGAAGGACAAGTTGATATCTCCACTTGGTTGAACGTGGCTTTTTTTGCATTCTTCAGTTTAAGTTTCTGCAGTCTTAGTCCAGTTTGTTTTTGTTTTAAAAAAGGTTTTAGCTTTCTATGGACCAAGGTTTCATGAATTGAACGCTTAAAAACTGCATGTTGTTTTGAAGGGCTCTTAGGCAACAATACTTACTTTCTTCACAGCTTTTCCTGGGGTTCTTGGACTTTTGTAAGAGCCAAGATCAGATCCAGAGACTTCAACATTGGCATTTCTCTTTCTCAACCTGCAAAGACGTTGCCTTACCTTATCTTTTTTTCCCTTTTTAAGAGCAAACGTTTTGTGTCGCATTGTCGATCTTCTTTTCCCTTGGCTCTGATGGCTCTCTCTCGCAACTTTACTTTTTTGAGATACTCTTGCCAATTAGTAGGATTTTCCTTCTTCTTCGCTCTGCATCTGGCAACACGATCTCTAATCGAAATTTTCTGAAATAAATAAAAATCTTATTAATTTAAAACAATCTCACCAAAATTATAAGTTAATGCTAAGTCTTGTAATAGAACTCTGGTTATCCTAACTCAAGATTAACTGAAAAGGATTCATGAATAATTTTAGAGTAATATAATAAAGTTTTTTACTCTTAGTTAGTAATTATTATACAACAATAAATCATCCCCTAAATTACTAAACAAATCATCTGTTGTTTCATAAATAAAACACCATATAACTCAACCCTAGACGTGGCAAAGAATCGAACGTTTACAGCAAAATAACTTCACCCTGTAATATTTACGGTAGATAATTTTTGTGTGGGAAAGAGGAGAGCTACATCCCTGAATTGGAAATCTTATTGGCAACAAAGCAAACCGTTCGTATTCTTTCTAAATTGTCAATATCAATATCATTTGAATTTTATTTCAATCGATGTTTTTCAATTTCCTGTACTGGCAAACGATACCAAATTGGTATCGCATTGTTTTCGAATTGTTACTAAGTAACAGTATTGTTTATATACTCGATTCTTATATGTTTCGATTTGTTATGAAATTTTCAACAAGGAATGCTTGTTTTAGGTGCCTATTAATATATTGGCCCAATTTATATCAGCTGTAATTACTATCATTATAAATCAATAAAAATTATATTTTCTGAAATATAATTTCATATTCTAAAAAATAAACTAGATTTTATTAAATACATGTATAGTTGTTAATTTTTTCCCTACAAATTTGCATGTAACTACAATTTTTAAAAAATACAAACTTTCAAAAAATTTCTAAAAGTAAAAATACTGTATATACAAAATTTTGAACCAAACTTTTACTATATCTTGAAAATAACATTTTTTACAAACTTTATATATTTTGATTTTGCCAGTAACAATTTTGTTGTATTTTATTATTATGGCTACTTATGAATTTTATATCTCAAGATTTACAAACTTTCATATTTTACTTACAATAAAACTTGTATACATTTATGTAAAACAGCATACGAAAAGAATATCTAGCTATTTCTAAACAAAACAATATAAAACATTGTACATTTTAGTGCAAAAAAGTATTTTTCACAGATTTTAAGGTATTAAGCTCAAAACATTGAAAACTGGCTTGCCAGTAAAGAGTTTCTTAGCTGCCACGTCTAGATTTAAAGACATTGTTTGCAAATTAATTTTCCTCGGCCGTTTTAGTAGGCTATTTTTAGTTTATGGTGGGTCAACAAAAAAAATTGCTTATGCAAAACAGCTCTCCCAGCTTCATGTCGGTTAATCTGGTTTCACTGTATATGTAAGTTAGACTTAGGCTACTGAAATCACACCTAAGTTTAAGTACATAAACTAATTTCTTGTTCAGATTGTAAAGAAAACACAAGATTTTCCGTGTATCTACACAAGTTTAAGCTATATGTAATCCTAGGCTACTGAATTCCCACCAAGGTAGATAAATATACTTGATTTATACAGTTTGTAAAGAACACACAAACTGTTAACACCATGTCTTCTCCTTAACAGTAAAAAATGTCACGTCCGCAACACATATTTTATGTTGAAAATATTGTTATTCACTTAGATAAATACTAACTTATTATATTCAAAAAGGTTCTTTCCTAACTTCTATAAAATGTCAAAATGATTAACCTACTAATATACCTGATACTAAAACTTTTAGTATTTTTCTGTTATGGACGTGACATTAAGAATTGATTTTTATGTTAATTAAAAAAAACCAGTAAAAACTTACCAAATAAAAATAAAAATTTCTATTTATTCTGCGAAATATGTTTGGTTACCTTAAGCCAGTGCTTCAACTTCAAGGCTAAAAAAAATAAGAAAATGAATTTATTTACATCAAAATATTATTAGTTACATTTAAATTAGGCATTTTGATATTATAAGTTATATTTAAAAATTCAAATTTTTTACTGCATGGTGTATGTTTGAAAAGAATGGCTGTTCTCTTTCATTGTTCTTCTAAAATAAATAATGCATTTCCAATCGCGACAAATTCACCAGTTAGAAATCGACATATTGTTAAGACATTATAGGACTTGGTTTTATAGGGAAGATAAGTTGCGTTTATGATGATACCGTAGTAAGTGACTGTAGACTGTAGAGTGCAGATCGTACCAAAATGATATTCACAAGATGTTCATGAGAATCGTTAACAAAGGGTTGATTGCTAAGTTATACAATCATACCAGATAGGACAAAAATGCTTCCAGTGCGTGTTATATATTTTTTTTCAATGTATTCTTTAAAGAAAAACACAAATCTAGAATGTGTTGAACACGTTAGCTAAATGAGAAAAACTGTTTTGTCTTGTTATTCTACAGTCTTAAAATGCCTTACTACTTATGTAGTTTTCAGGAAGGTGTATTTTCATATTGGGTTAAGGTATGCCGCAGAGATGCCATTCTCGTTTTTGTCTCTATAAAAGTCGTCCGGTAGCTAAGTCTACTGTCGCTTGTAACGGCCTTGTATGGCGCTCACCTTCGCGTGGAATTCTTGGTCGGTACACCATACGATCAGAAAGGAAAGTATTACGGCGCGTGGGGAATAAATAGGTACATTGAAAAGTTCAACAGGACGGTTTGTGATTGCGGCGTTTTAATAGCCTGGTTTTACCAAATCGTCTTGGAAATGGAAATTGAGAAGTGATATTTTACTACTGTATATGTTAATTTCCATTATTTATAGTACCGTTACAAACAGGGTTGGTCAAAAGTCTGGAATATATTTATAAATTTCAAAACCATTGAAGGAAATGTAATGAACCTTTGTAGTTATGTACATGTCCCTATACCAAACGTTTAGAAATATTTTACTTGTTTTTCGCATAGCTAGGTGATGGCCCATGAAGGAAATCTTAAAAATTTCAAATGTAAGCCTACCTCGAGTTATACGTCATTTTAAAGGTATTTCTTTGTAAAACACAAGAGTCCAAACCTGAGGTCAAAAGGATGACCCAGTCAGAAAATACAGCCACTAAAAGAATTTAATGTCAGGGTTGGGCAAAAGTCTGGAATGTATTTACTAATTTTAAAACTATTAAAAGAAAAGTAATGAAATGTTGTAGTTATGTACATGTCCCTATACCAAATACATGGACATAGTTTACTTGTTTTTTTTTTGCATATCCAGGGCAAAATATAGTGGTTTAAAGAATTTAATGTCATATTACTAATTCTTCTATTTATTTAACAACTTCAGGTCTCTGCTGCTGATTATATTGTTGATTGTTAACAATCGGAACAAACGACTGCGTTATAAAAATAGAATGCTATTTAACTAAGATAAAAATAAGAAAATGTATTAAAAACCCTTTTGACAGTAGTTTTACTTAAAATAGTTTAAGAATATGATTATACTAATTTGTTACTCATTTTTTGTTCAATTTAATTTCTCATATTCTGTTAGATAAATTATAGCTCTACGCAGCAATAGATAATAACTATCTTGCCTTAGTCTTCAGCAGTGTTAGTTATATGATATTAAATTCTTTGAGAGGTTATATTTTCTGACTGGGTCATCCTTTTGACCTCAGGTTTGGACTCTTGTGTTTTACAAACAAAGCCCTTTAAAATGAGATATAACTCGAGGTAGGCTTACATTTAAAATGTTTGAGACTTCCTTCATGAGCCATCATCTGGCTTTGCGAAAAACAAGTAAAATATGTCTAAATGTTTGGTAAAGGGACATTACATTTCTTTCAATGGTTTTGAAATTAATAAATATATTCCAGACTTTTGCCGAACCCTGTACATGCATTATTAACCAGCAAGAAATTTATTTTTATATAATTCAGTAAGATATTTATTTTTATTCGAAAATTACCTTAATGTAATTTATGACAGTTCTTTTGCGTATTGCAACACATGAAAAATATGAGCATGAAATCACATAACGTAAATGATGGAGAATTGTCATGTGATAGATAACAGAAACTCAATGTGATTGTAATAGTATCATAATGTGAGACGGACGATTTGTACTGAAGAGTGTATGACCAGGGTTAATGGGGTAGAACTACAGATGGCCTAATCCGTACAATCTGTCCGTCAAATGTACTTAGGGTAAAAGATTCGAATAATGCATACATACAGTCGTAGGGAAGGTGGGTGGGTCAATCATCTTATTCTATGTAAAGTGAGTGATAGGATAGGCCGTTAGTTGTCAAGTTGTACGCTTCGTTCAGTGAGTTAAGTATAATGTTTGTGACATCGGCAATAATGTTCATCAGACCGGTAAAACGTTTGGTTCTCTACCATGGACGTATATCGGTAGAGTAAATATGGAAGCAGTGTATCGACATATAACTGAATACACAAGATTGCTCATGGTGTAGGGGAAACATTACTTTGTTCACTTGACACAGGTACTTGTGTGCTGTGTTCCTGTGATGACTAGAGTGACAAAGAGATCACCAATCACCCACGAGTGTTGGCCGTCTGTGAACTGAACTGTGGACTGGCACGTTCTGACAACCGCGCTCAGTCCACAAATGGTCGACGTGCTACAAAGCGGACAGATTACTAACTTTGTATGGAGACAACGTTACCATGAAGGCGATCAATCTATGTACAGTAGAGTAAGTATCTGTGAGTGTTCCGATTTGTGAAGCTGGAAGTGTTCTACTTCCACCCCCTATATACTGCCTTCTTTACGCTACCAGGTTGTTTTTTTTAACAGTTTTTGGATTATTAATGAGAATTTGACAGCTCGGCAATAAAAATCAACCAATATCGTGTGAATTGGATTCTAAAAAATAATGTTTAAGCCCCCTAAGAACCATCATCTATTATAATACTGTATTAGTATTTTTATTTTATTTGCAAGCCTCTCATAATTCGTAAATTTCTCTTAGTTCCACAATACCGTGAAGTATATCATGTTCGAGCACTGAGGTGAACCCGACAGGAAGACAGGACATCGAACGGCCTTCAAAAAGTAAAGAAATTAGAAAGGGTCCAATTACACGCCTTTGAAAGTGGGTCATCTTGGCTGTTATCTGGACAGTAATCTCACTGGGACAGATTTCTACAGTGAACACTATTTTGGTCTTCAGTAGTTAAGACTATTAACGTCCGTTACTTACTTGTAAGCGAACTACACTTTGTTCCAGTAATTGAAATGCATGTCAACTGCGACTGTGTCTTTTTTTAGGGTTTTATTATTTCCTTTACTTTTTTTAAACATTTGTTTCTAAAAAATTTCTAAATCTTAAGATAGGCCTATTGTAAGTTGACCCAAATTTTAATTTTTTCTATATTACGCAAATCCGAATACTGGCGTCACATCGGTTCATCTCAAACAAGCTCATTCCTCATTATCAGCTTTTCGGTTCATTTAAATCTCTCTCCTTGTTATTCTTATGGCTAAAAACGTACTTTGAGAGCTCTCCGTACTCTTTAGAGTAAGCATATTGAATAATTAAGACCTTATTGCACAACTAGGAAAAGAGGAAAATCTTTTGACACCTCAACCTTTTAAATTAGTCAAGAAGTAAGGGAGGCGTTGCGTTGACAAAAAACGGCTTAACGTACTATATATAAGGATATATACATATACATAAGAATTTTAAGACTAATAGTTAAAATTACTATAATTTAGAGAGTAATAATAAATGACTATAGAAAAAAAGTCTGCCAGTGTTTCTGTTCGGTAAAATTTAGTTCATGTCCGTTTCCCACAGGTAGCGCCAGCGCTCTCTCTCTCTCTCTCTCTCTCTCTCTCTCTCTCTCTCTCTCTCTCTCTCTCTCTCTCTCTCTCTCTCTCTCTCTCTCTCTCTCTCTCTCTCTCTCTCTCTCTCTTTCTTTCTCTCTCTCTCTCTGTGCGTGAGTGCGCGCGTGTGTGTGGCGCGCGCACGCTCTTTCCAACACACGCTGTACTGAGCTAATTGTACGCCAAATAGTCGTCCGAGCATTTATTTGAAACCAAATATCGTTAGATATCTGCACATGCGCAGGTTTACTGCAAATGTATTGGCTTGGGTAGTCAGTTTGTTTCTATAGCCAATGATAACACTCTTAGTACATGTATGTACTGTAATGTATGGTTTTGGAAGGGAACATAAACAACATTGTGATTTGTATACTTATGGGAATCACCACTATGCTATTTTAGAACACATATTTTGATGCTGTATGATTGTAATTTAAGAAAAAAATACAATATAGATGAATTACACATATGCTTATTAAGAAATATTACTAAAACCAATTAAAAAAATAAATTAAATTGACATGCTTCTTGTAGAGCGGTGTGATGTCAGAGAGTTGAGTGAAATCGTGTGTCAAAATCACTCATGTGACGTCTGTAACACACCAACTACAACTGGTGTGAAAACCAAGCGCATTATTTGTCGCCTTATCGCTGGCGGGCTGATAACGGCCTGTTAGCAGGGAATGGCCTGGATTGAAGATTACAGACGTAGGTCGTTCCAAATGGCGTAATATCCTTTCTTGACTCAATAGTTAGGTCTCTAGTTATCTAAATAGTCAGCACTCCCAACTATTGGGAGGCTCAACTAAAATAAGTTGGATGAGTGCCCCTTAACAACGTAGAATCAATAGAAAAAGCCTCTGATGTTAAAAGGAAACAAGAATTAACAATTTTTTTAAATTCTGTGGCTCTTTAAAAATGTTTCTAAATATTTTAAATCCTACTCTATTTATATACTCAATAATTTATATACTCTACTTACAACATATAAAGTGTTTTGATGCTTCATTGTATTCCTTACATAATGATTGTTCCCTCTTTTTAATGTGGATTTGTTCAACCAGGATAAGTGAAAGATTCCGTGCAAATAATAGATTTTTAAAATGAAAATACTGTATCGGCAAATTATTGGGGAAAAACAATCAAGATTAAGCATTTTTTCATAATTTAAATTGTCAAAATCAGCTAACGAACAAACGCTTTAAAACAGTAACAGTGGATTTTGAATTTGATTTATTTAAGAAAATTTAACAATTGACTTATGGAAAATGTATTCGAGCTGGCTGGGGGCATCAGAATGTTTTTTATCACCCCTGTTCCCCTCCTTGATTAGTATTTACTATACTCTATTCAGGGAGAATTAATAGTGAAGCTCCACCCACAGCTGGTGTGACGTAGGCTAGACATATTCACAAGCGTTCATGTTCATGATTCAAAGCAGAACCACAGAATATCTCAAATAGTACTGTATTTTAATAATATATAGTATAATAAAGTAATATCGTAGGCAAAACGTACGAGCAAACTTATTGCCAGAGTCTGACTGACTGACTGGGAAGTGGGGATGTCTGACTGACTGACTGGGAAGTGGGGATGTCTGACTGACTGACTGGGAAGTGGGGATGTCTGACTGACTGACTGGGAAGTGGGGATGTCTGACTGACTGACTGGGAAGTGGGGATGTCTGACTGACTGACTGGGAAGTGGGGATGTCTGACTGACTGACTGGGAAGTGGGGATGTCTGACTGACTGACTGGGAAGTGGGGATGTCTGACTGACTGACTGGGAAGTGGGGATGTCTGACTGACTGACTGGGAAGTGGGGATGCCAATGAACTAGTCTTGTTGTAAAGCAAAGGTCCACCTACATCCTGTTCAGTTTCTGTGTCTAAAACAAAGTTCGTGTTAGCTATGTTATCGTTATCATTGTATATATATAGTATCACCGTATGGTTTGATTTTCTCGGCCAAATTTTTTCTTACCTCTGAGAAATAGGAATTAAAATCAAGAAGATACTTCTTGGAAAGCGACTTCTAATAGTGCAATATTTGGATTGTTTTTTTTTTTTTTTTTGTTTTTTTTTTTTTTTTACTAGACAATTCGTTTAATAATTTACAGTATTCTTTCGGATTGTTGCGATGTGTATTAATTCGGTCTCTGTAGTAGTTAGTTTTCGCTGCTTTGGTTATATTATTTAAATTGTTTCTATATTTACGAAATTGTTTTTATTGATATAATATTGAATGGTTGTTATCCAATGTTTAATTCTAGTCAATCGAGGATTTTCATACATTTTTATTTTTGTTGATTTATCTATTACATTTACTTAATTTAGTATAAAATTCCGCAGTGCAATCATTCACGTCTTCAATATTAGTCACGGGAGCCCATGATTGCTCGCTAATTAAACGTGAAAACTCAGTCTTATCAAACCATGTGGCCTTAGTATTGGTCTTAGCATTGTCACAGATGGTGTGGTGCTGTAGAGATCTGTAATGTGCGTTTGGACGACAGCAGTCTTTACCTCATCCCAATTATTGTGACCTCATCTTTACAAATATATGACCTATGCAGGACTTACTGTCAACCGTTTCTCGAGTTACAGAATCAATTCAACTTACTACAGCCAAGTTTTTTATAGCCATACTGTCGGCCAAAAATTTGTTATGGCCTTTTTGGCTGACATAAAAAAAAATACCCGAGGTGTTCATTCTATAGTATTTTCTGTTGAGAGTTTTGTAGCCTTCAGTGTGTGATGTGATATTTATTGGCGTGACTCATTGACGGTGTTTATCTGTGGCCGGGTTTGGCAGGTTGCCTGGTCGTGCAGCCGCAGGAATACCACCTTCTCACGGGCAGTCGTGGACTTTGGCCACCAGTAGGCTTCTCTGTGACCGTCTACTGGGTCAAGGTCTCACGACTTAATAGAATGGATAAACCACAGGGACGTACGAGACAGGGTGGCATCCGCTGAATATGTGTCAAGTAGTTATTTCTCCAGTTTGCCATGCGATGACAGGGCCAACACCTTGTCAGTCCCACCCTTTAATCACCAAAAATCCTCAAGGATAATCGTAGTAATTATTACTGCAGACTTATTAAGACGTACGTTAGTTGTAGACTAATATATTTATATCTAGCACTTATATCGCTGCGGCCATTAAAAAGAGACATCTGTTTCTTTGTTATTAGTGACTAATATAAAACATAAATTTTAGAGATATTCGATGCATTCCAACAACTTAAAACAACTGATAGAACATCGGTTTATCAATTCAAACGATAGTGAATTGTTCAATTAGAAAATAAGATTACCAGTATCATAGAACGTTCAGTAGACTATCATATGTGAACCGTATCGCGGCTTAATCTGCTGAGTCGAAGGCCCAAGGATCGAATCCCAACTGAGACTAAATGATTTGTATTTTATTCGTTAAATAGATTTCACGCACAGGCTTGCAGCCTATTTGAGATAGCGAATGAAGTTTCATAAAACCCTTTGCACGCTACATAAGAAATTTGCTATTTCTTTTAAACGTGTCATAAATTTAAAAAAAATATTTTAAAAATGTTTAAAGTTCTATTTAGAATTTTGTTATAAGGCCAACAACTGTTAAGAAAACACAATCCAAACTGGTATTTTTAAATCAATATTTAATATACAGCAATTTGTAAAATTCCCATTGTTGAACAATTATTCTGTTTATTTACTCATAAATCTATAAAAAAATTAAATTAGATTAAGCTAAAATATATATGTAATCATAATAATTATTTACAAGTTTACTAATATAATTTAAATATTTATCTCAAAATATTCAAATGCGAGAAATACCGTAATACGCGTTTTACGTAAATATAACGTTGCGAGAAATCCCGTAATACGCGTGGAAAGGGAAAATTCCTTCTCGTTGACTTCCTATGTGAAGTAAGCAATTAATGAAGATTATTTATCTTTATAATGTTGGTTAAATATAATAGTCCTATATATTTACTGTTTGGTTGCCTAGCTCGTAATTAAAATCAATAAATACATTATTGGCGTATATAAGCAGATAAATAAAACTTTATAAAATGCAAGTTTAGTTCCAAAAAGCCAAAAAAAATAATAATACGTAAAAGATGACGAGTAATTTTGGGAAGACGAGTTTACCAAGTTGAGGCCACAGACAATATAATCGTACTCTGCTAAGACCAGAGGCAAGCATAAAGGCTTCCTTGACGTGACTCAAGACTACACAGCATGAGTCACGTACAGCTGAGGACCGAATGAGTCAAGCATCTGTAAGTATATTAGCAGTTGTACGGTTTAATTAAATCGTGGGCGGATGAATATGAATAGTTGAAAGGGTTTGAATGTTGGCACAACTGTCGCAGTATCTGAGAGGCAGGGTATTGTTGAGGTTGTAGCGTCCGCTTAATGTTTGCCATCGTCGTGGACTCGACCAGAGAAGTGTGTTAGGTGGTGGCGGCCAGAGTATCAGGCGTGTCGGTAGAAAATCCGAGATCTCTACTAAATGGTTTGGATACCACGTTAAATTATTGCGTGCAGTGCCATTAATAATAGCACTTTCTGAGCAAAAGTCAAACTGAGTTGGCGTCCCATGCTATGTATGTTGTAAATGTATTACCAGTTTTATTAACTTTTCCACACAGTAATTCACAATTCAAATTAGTATGAATCTTTACTTAAATATGTTTTTACAACAATCATTTAGGAACGGAAAAAATTGGATTTTTACTAGTGGAAAAGAACAAAACTATAATTAGGCCTACTTTTTAGTAAGCAGACAATTTATATTTTTGTTGTTTCCAGTAATTTTAAGTGCCAGATGACCTTAGAAAACTGACTGATAAAATGTATGTTCGCAGGTGGCCGTTTCTCTTCACGAAAAACGCCCCAAAACATGGGTTTCTATTTCAACGATTCGGTCTTTATTATTGATAGTATCGCTACGCTTGAAGTGTCATTTGATAGGAGAAGATCTGTTCTAGTGGACCATAACCTGCTTTTTTTTTAAATGCTGTGAATTTTTTAGTTTTTGGTCGGTGAAATATGCAGAATTTCAAACGCCATTATTAACTTTGAATACTTTGAACTTGGAACAACTTTGAATCATGGTTTTTTCCGGATGATGAGGGATTATAATTCGATGCTTTCAGCGGGGATCGAAATAGACATATTTCTGGATACAGTTAGGGCTTTTAAATATAAATGTCTAATGTTTTTCAAGTCCCATTAACTAAATAATTTATTTTTCGCAAAAATGTTTATTATTTGCCTTCTATTTTTTTCATATATTTAATGTAAAATGTGCCTTTAACAGTCTAGATCATTGTTGTATTTGTATATATATATTTTTTTCTTCTCATTGTACCATTTATTATATTTATATCGTTGTTTGTTTTGATTAATTGTTAGAATTTATATTTGTTGCCTAGTGATAAGACTTTATATAGACATAGGTTTAATTGGGTGATTATGCTGTAAACCTCCCACAAGATAGAATAATGTATAAATGTATGAACTGCCTCAATGTAATTGGGTCTAGTACCTGTATTGGAGCATGAAAATAAAATAAATAAATAAATAAACTTTTGTAAATTAAAAAACCCAAAAAAAGCAACTTATGCTCCACTAGATCGGTACTTCAATAAACAAATAGCACTCACTATACCTCGTTCTAATAATAAACTGTATAATTTTATAATTTTACCCAACAATTTCGTGGGTGACACTCTCCGTCTTGTTGTGTATTGTATACGGTTTCCTCGCGTGTGCTTCTTCTTTCATGTTTATCTTCTAATAATTTTCATGCAACGACCAATCTATTGTAGTATGATTGATTTATTATTATTCGTTTTTAAGGTGTTCTTTGCTATTAGTTTCATTAATTAATGTGTTTTTTGCAGGTATGTGTCTAAAACCTTCTGTGTCTGTGAGTTCTTTTTACAAATATTATTAATTTAGTTATAGTATTTGCTTATTTTATGTTTGGTTTGATACAGACCATATCACCACGATCAATTCATTTGTAGAAAAGTTTGTTTCAGCAAATCTTTTTTGATAAGAAAATGTGTTATGACAAATGTTATGAAAACGTTGTAGGGCTCACCATGAATAAACAACAAAATAACATCTCTCTACAGTATTTTTTACCTTCTATCTTGTTTATTTCACTGGAGAGAGGGGACTTACATATAAAAATAGCCAAATAATCAATATAACAAGAGCCGCACTTCTTATACTACATTGTATGTACAAACTAGAATATTTCCTGTACAGTCTCGATAAATTTTAACCAGAAAAAGTTTATAGTGCTCATTTGTCATTGGGCTATTAACAATTGTCACTTTCTAAGGAATAGTCGGTCTTAATTTGTAACTACATTCGCTCATCTACCATCGTTCGAAATCCACATTCACCCATATCTTGACGATCGGCGTCTTAAGAATAATTAAATAAATTATAACCTATCATAATCTTTAGACACAAACGTGTGTTGTAGAAACCGATCCGTCTTAATTTTCTTCCTTATTTATATGAACTATCTACTTCTCGCTCAACAATTGAATTTATAACAATTTGTAAAGACCCTATGACAAAGAATTATTTTGGTCAACTCGACATTAACTTAATAAAAATAGAATCGATACTAGGCCTCTGATTTTTGAAAGAAACGGATTGTAATAATTTTGATTGGAATTTTATTTATTTCAAGTCTTTGAAACAATTACATGATAAATAATAAAATATAGGTTAAAACTAAAACAATGATGTCTTGTCTTGGAGTAGTTTTTTCTTCTTCTGTCATTCATTATGTATTGCACTTCCTCCTCTTCTTCAGTGGTACTATTATGAATACCTACCTAACCTTATCTCTTACGTAAAGGTTGACTTGTTCACCCTTCATGATGTACTTAATAATGGAGGTGGAACACGACAAGAACACAGCTACATCCAAGCACAGGCGTGTCCGAACAAACACGGTAGCTCACAGGCGAGCGTTATCACTCGAGAAGTTGTTTGTCACGATAATAGCATGTATTTAGCGTGAGCAGTGTGGCGCGCCAGTAGCCGTTGGATCGAGGCCACCTCCCCCTCCGACACAGTGCGCGACAAAACCAGTTGGGAGTTGGCAAGGCGCGCGGCCAGTAGAGGCGGAACTGTGCGAGAGTGAGGGTCTGCCGCCGTTCAACCAGCTGTGATTATTCGTGCCTCTTATTGTTGTAGTGAAGTCTCCTCATGTTTTCTAGTGGGATCCGATTTTATATCAGTGTTCGTTGGTGATTGTTTTGTGTTTCCTTAATTTATTGTGACTAGTGTGTCCTGGAGTGATTTGTTTAGTGCGACGTTGCCTTCCACGCAAGATAACGCGGCCTTGTGTTTTTTCTTCTGTAGATTGTCGTGTAGTTTTTGTTGTGCTGTGAGTGATGACCATGTTTGCTGAGAAGTCGAGGTGTCGTCTTTGCGATTTGCTGTCGGGGAACCACCAGATTGCCGAGCAACACCACACCCCGACCCTCCCTTCGACAGCCTCCCCCTTCAGTATGTTTCTCCCTCAGCTACGAGATATGATGCTGGCGGCCTGCTTTCTAAGAGGAGGTATACCACCCTTTAGTTCTCCTTTTGTCATTGTTATTCAGTTGGTTCAAGTGGGGTGGGGTCACTTGTGTTTTTCTTCTTAAAACTTATTCTTTTCAATCAGGATCGTGTAACTTTCTGCATCTCTATTAAATCGGCCTAAATAGGTGTTCTTGTAGGTCCAGTTAAAAAAAAAATGTTTTGGATTGAATCCTAAGTGCATTCGTTTTACAGAGCATTATGATCACCACTTGCCAAGTTACTGCGCTATCACTTCATAAACTAACACTTCAACGATTTACGTAAGTGACTGGTTATTGTAATGGATAAACAACAGTTGAAATCAACTAAATGCATTAATGAGTTAACTTTTTTCGACTGAAATTAAATACAGTAAAGTAACTGTTCAGCAAAGGGAATGTCTAACTTTACAAATCTTATTTCCCTTTTTGACACCGATAAAAGTTTCTCAAGTTAAAAGCTTTTAAAGAGTTAGTGCTTAGGCATGTATGTATGTAGTTGCATGAGTTACATTGTCACATAAATGTATTTATTGTGTATATAGAATTATATACTTTAATATATAGTATGTAATTTTTCAAACAAAGTTCATCTTGGGTATTAAATCGATTTTAATAACAATTATTTGATTTTCAAAGTTTAAAATTTTTATTTTCATTGTCAAAGATTGTAATCATTTTTATCGCTCATAGTTTGTGATCTATTTAGATTTATCACTTTTAACATTGCATCTTAATTTGTCTCTCATGAGTGGAAAAACCCTTCATTTTCACACTTTTTAGCTCACAGCTTTGTTTACAAGTGATCCTGTATTACATTTGTTGACAATTTTTCTTGATACATACTTGCTGTATATTATGTCTGGTAACACCCGAATTCAATCATTACTATTCAAAATATAAATTCGAAACCTTAATTGAATGCCACAAACCGCATCTCTAAGGAATCACTCTATCAGAAAATATAGCACTTAAGCATTTAACATTTGCTAATGTTCAACAATTTCATTAATAAGTTTTTTCTATCAAAATAACGTTTAAAAATTTGTTTTTAATTTTTAAAACGTTTAATTGAAATAAAAATAAAAATTCATTTTCAGCTGGATGGGTAGGTACCTACTAAAATGTGCTAGGTGATACTAAAATAGAATTGTTTAGATAATGATTTACATAACAATTTATTTAAGATGCTAGACAAGGCCTATCACTAACCTTTTAGCACTATTTGGCGTAAAAGTAAATGTTTGAACTGTTGTCTTCTTCAGATTTACAATGAAGTTAAAATGAAATAGTAGAACATCAGCGAATTTGCAATACTCGAAAGTACTATATTTTCTTACATAGTGGTTCCTTAGAGATGCGGTTTGTGGCATTCAATTCTATAAACTATTACATTTAAAATGATGTATCACAAGGTATAGGCTTCCATAAAGAATATTGACGATACTCTCAACAGAACGTCCTCTGTTAGTGTGAAATGACAAAAAAATTTTCCAAAAAGTAGGTGCCCAATCCTTATCACGTCTGTAAAAAGTTTCGAAATAAATAATATATTCGGGTGTTTCCAGACTTATTATTATTCCACCCTGTGTATGAACTCTACTAATCATCATTTAGAATTGATTTCTATTATTTTTCTTTGTTTATTTATTGCTTTTTATTTTCTTCTAACCGCCTAACTTCGGTTATTGATGTGAAATATGTAATATTTATTCTTGAAATGTTTACTATCTTAACATTGTTGAAATATACTCGATATTAAATAAATAGTTAAAATACAACTGATGATGACATGTGATGATGATTAATGATGACTGCTGTATTTGTGATTCTGCACTGAACTGTTCCCATTTTTTGAGTTTGAAAGCAGGTCACAGTTCCCATCAGCCGATGTAAACTGTTTGTACATGTATGATTCAGTGTACATACATCTTCCTTTTGACCTTTGGCTGGGACTACCTTGAGTCATTTTGCATTACATTGAACTCTTCAGTACCCGGTAACGCTGTACCAGACGTTTTGCCATGGGGGAAATCTTGAAGCTCGGATGGTTATGTCCGTAGGTAGTGTCCAGTTTTGGTCACCCCGTGGGTTAAGAGTCTGCAGAGGCTGTCGGCCATGTTTGTTTTAATCCCATAAGAACAATGCTATTTTTGAACCGGACATACGATCACGACTATCCAAATCAAGCAGTTATTTTAAACGGTTTTTTTCCAAACAAAATTGCGTTTAATCAAGAATGAAATTGCGCATTGGAATTGCTTTGCGAATTCCTAATTAGTTGTATAGGGAAACATATATAAAATATTTAGTTTGAAGGTTTTATTTTCACTTTTTTTCAAAATTAGGCGTATGTATTCAAAATATTACAATCAAACCCAATGTGCAATATTATAGCGTTTAAAATGACACCTCATTCACAACTTTTGGTCAATAAATAACGAAAAAATATGGATTCACAAATAACATTGTTCTTATAGGAGTAAAACCAAAGTGGCCGACAGCCTCTGCAAGCTCTTAACCATAAATGTTTTATATCAAAACAGAGAAAAAAGTAAACAGAGGTCGTTTTCGTATGGCCACAGCGAACGCATCAGTGGGAGTTACATCTAATACAAATCTTTATTAATTTGTAGTAACAATTACTACGTTTATCCTTCAGGATTTGGAGGATTTCTGACAACGGTGCTGGTCCATCAATGTGTAAACAAAAATACATCGATGTGTTGGCCCTACCATCCGCACTGAGAACTGCGGATGCGACCTCTGTGTCTTTCTTCTCTGTGTTGATATTTCGTGAAAACACTTTCGTTCTGTATTCAATCATAACTGTCAGAATTTAAAATGACGACTTTGCTAAAAGGCCTATACAATTAAATTATTTTCATTGAGATAGGCAAAGCTTAAAGTATTAGTGTCAAAAAATCTGTCAGTTGGCGTATATCGATGTAATTAATTACCAGATCGCGCTGTTTTTACCGTTTAGTTTGTGTTTTAACGGATAGCCGGCCGGTTTACTGCCGTTTAACGCCGGAAGCGGCCGGTGATAAGGTAGGCCTATGTATATACGACTAATGAGCTAGCCGCCGTTTAATTCACTGAAACCAATTAGGAGTTTCCACCGCTGAGCTGATTTAAGTAAATGGATATCGGTTTTAATGTTGGGCCGATGTCCTTGGAATATTTTTTATTAGCCTACTCAGGACTTCGCTGAGTGCGAAGATGTCCTTTCGCCGTTCAAGGTCAGCTTAATTAATTGTCATCGACACAAAAGGTCAGCTGGTTTGAGATAAGTCTGGTTTGGTTCGTCTCTTGGACGCGTTCGGCGATTGTCTACACACGCACTATTAGCTAATTAATGGGACCAGCAAATCCCATATTTAGATTAGACGGTTCCTTTGTAGCTGTCGTGAAACACGTTTGGGGAATATCTCTTTAGATAGACTTGAAGCAGGTTTATTTTTTTATTATCAAGTTAATATCTAGTAATTGAATTTTGCTTGTTTTAATTATGTGAAAATGGTTTGTATATTTAAATATTTGTCTGCTCCTTAATATCGAAACTCGCCGAAACATGTTTTTATTTCAACGTTAGGTCCGTAATAATGATCGTATCATATAAACATAACACTTAAAGTGACATTTGATATGCAAAGAACTATTCTACGTGACCATACGATTTGTAGAACATTTAGAACTTTTGCAAAATTTTACTGTTAAATATGGGGAATTTTAAATATCAATCTTGACGATATTTGAGTGAAACAACTCGAAATATCAACTTAAGGTTCAATAGGTTGGACTTGTACGAATCGCTGTGTTTACTATAAGTCATTATGATAATGAACACGTACCGAAGGGTTGAAATAGTTTTAGTAAAATCAAGTTTTAATCCCACTGACGGTAAGACTGTATATCTACTGTAGGGCTGTCGACTTCACAAAAGGTGGCTTGACAGTTTAGGCAACGGCCACATTAATTAGACAAATGGATTTCTTCTTTGATTTATTTATTGGAGAATATATAAAATATTTAATATTTAAAATATGCTAAAACAAGTTAACAAAAATCAATACTTTTTATTAAACTATTTCATTTTAATTGGGCCTAAGTATAAATTTGATCGGGATGAAATGTTAGAATGATGTGGCGTCAGAAACATTCTACATGAATAAATTTAATAGACTAATTGTAAATAATGAACGTCCTCCCATTAAAAATTTTCCGTTTATTTATTAGTGTAAGTTAACTGAACATTATAGTTCATATATATACACACATTTTTTAATTATTATTTTTATATATTGTAAAAATTGTTTTAAAATTTTGTTGATGTCTGAAGATGCCTACATTGTAAGCGAAAGGCCTCTTGAAAATAAACAATTTTATAGGATTATCTGATATTTTTTTAAATCTATACAGGGTGTTAAAAAATGTGGGGCAAAACTTTAGGAAGTGGTTAAATAGGTAAAAATAAACAAAAATGTTTCTATGAAGATTTGTCTTAACTCGCTTAGTTTGGCGTCTGTCTGTATGTGTGTTAAAAAAACCTTATCTCCGTTTGGAAACGGTATTAGATATAGTTTTGACACTTGACATGAATATTTAACTTTATATCAGCTAATAGACTATAAAACAATTAAAAAAATATTTTCACCCGTTTCAAAATGGCGGCCATTTAAAAATTGTCACGTGACCTAATATTTAGCTAAAACAAGGCAAATCTGTTGATACCTCATTTATTACAATCGGACAGTAAATAACTGAGAAAATGTTACTTTTCTGATTGTGTGCAAAATGCTTTTGCAATTTTCGTACTACTTGTGTCTATTGGTTTGAACAAAACCACCAGTCAAATTTTGCACATAATCAAAAAAATAACATTTTCTCAGTTATTTACTATCCGATTGTAACAAATGAGGTATCAAAAGATTTACCTTGTTTTAAGCTAAATATTAGGTAGGCCTATCATGACAATTTTTGTTTTTGCTGTGGTTTTCACGAAATTTAGCATTACAATTTTTAAATGGCCGCCATTTTGAAAAGGGTGAAAATATTATTGTATTTCTTTAGAGTATATTGGGTGGTGTAAAGTTAAATATTCATGTCAAGTTTTAAAACTATATTTAATACAGTTTGGGAAATAAGGTATTTTTTTAACAGACAAACAGACGCAAAACTTAGGGAGTTAAGACACATCTTCATAGAAACATTTTTGTTTATTTTTACCTATTTAATCATTTCCTGAAGTTTTGCCCCACATCTTTTGAACACCCTGTATATATAAAAGCCAAATACCACTGACTCACTGATCACTGTTTCTCAAAAACCACTAAACCTCCGAGGCTGAAATGTTGTAGGATGATTGGTCCTATATTGACGGCGTGCAATCAGAAGGGATTTTGAAAAAATCTTAATAGTTCCGAAATGGCAGCCTTTTTTTACCCCCCCCCCCAAACTGCCACAATGTATTTCTTATGGGAAAATCACAAAAAAGTAGTATTACTAACCTAACTTAAAGAAAAGCTTGAATAAAACTAGCAAACAGTTCTACTCGCTTAACAAACGGGCGCCGTATATATGAATTGCAGGGTAAAAACTTAAAACTGTGGGGTATTGGGGGCCAAAAAACTGAAATTTTTAAATATGTAGAATTTTGTAATACTGATGTTATCTACTCAAGCGAGTTATCAAATTAAAGCTATTTTTCTCCTGAATCCAAATATACCATCAGATTTGGAAAAGGGCAAATAATATGGGGAATATGTCACACACAAAATTTATATATATATTTAAAAAAACAAAATAGGGTAGTACTAAAGTAAAAAGGCCAAATAGGGTATCAAACTATAGGTGTTTAGCTCCTAAATCACATAATACCACTATATTTTGGAAGAGACGTCGTTTAACGTAACCCCCCTCCCCCAAATATATAATATGCTCAACAATCCAAAATTGGATAATGTTAAACTAATACATCCAAGTGGGGTGTCAAATTAAAGGTATTCTTCTCTTAATTAATAATATGCTATCAGATTTTAAAAACACAATTTTTATGGGCCACTGGCCCAAAAATCAAAATTCATGGTCGTACTGCTTAAAAATCTTGACCGAGGACATAATCCGATCTTCCTCACGAGGCGACATGCCGCGATCCTCTAATAGAACTGTAACAGAGCGCTTGGTGAGTCAGCAGGCCGAACTTTAATCTCACGAGGCCGTAGGCCGAGTTGTAAAAAGGGTCTTGGCGAGGCCGTAGGCCGAGCTCCCCCCGAGGCCGCAGGGCGAGTTCCACAAATAAATGTGCTAAACGCAGAGTTCTCAGGCGAGGGCGCAGGCCGAGCTTACCTCACGAGCGCAGCGAGTGACCACGGGGTTGGCACGATTAGCGTGTCCCCTAGTTGTTTATAATTTAGACAAATTGAGATAAAACATTTACTATATAATTTTATGCTGAAACGATTTAAGTAATATTTCATTTTAAAATCGGGCCTAAATATAAATTTGAACAGATGAAATGTTAAAATTAGGCCCTATATCAATTATGACTAGTTGAAATATGTTGCTAAACATCTAAATTCGAGTTTCTAGTAAACATATAGGTACATAAATAGAGACAAGATCACCTGGAAGTAATTAAACGCATCCCACTTAAACAATCAGCTGTTCAATCAAGAACTATCAGCCGTGCCCCCTCCCCCGCTCTACTCACAGATGGTAATTATCTTGTTACGTCACACCGACATCGTCTCATAGTAAGTGGGAGTGTGGTCGGCAACTAAACGATTCGTCGGATCATGCACAGTAAGTTATATTTGAGTACAAGCGGATTATTTGATTCTGTCGACTCATTACCAATAAATGAAGTAATACGTGAAACGGGTCAATAAGAAATACGTTTTACTGCTAGTCGAAATTAAAACTTGCTGGAATGTGAGACTCGGTGCAGTAGGATTTGTGTCTGTTAAGTTGGTGGAGTATAGTAGTGTAGCGTGGGGTGAGTGATGTGACAGTGTCAAATATAGGGTGGACAAAATATGGAAACGCTTTCACAACTTTTGTATAACTTCACTTGTAAAAGTGAAATCTTGTACATGCTCATGGTTGCAATGAACATACTTTTTTACGCCATTAGTAACATTTCATCTTTTCAGGGGGACGGCCCACGAGGAGTTGAGCGAAAATCTTCAACGTAAGCCTAGGTCGAGTTTGTTATTAAATGAAAGGTCTATTGAAAAGAAATTAACTGCCGCAAACTGGACTTTGAAAGGTTTTCCTGTCCATAGTAGCGGTCATTTTAATTTCAAAGCAACTAATTCGAACAATATTATTTATCCGCAATTTAACGGTTTTTTAAATGCATTTTTCTGATCAAAAATTATACTTTATGGAACACATTTATTACAAAAATTAAATTATCAAATTAACTATGGAAAAATAACGTTGTGAAAGCGTTTCCATATTTTTCCATCCTGTATACAGCCTACATATTCTATAATTTTCGAAGTTTTTTTTGTTACAGTTATATTTGTTTAACAAAATATTTTGTATTTATTTGTTCTTTGGACGCCGATTGTCAATATGTAGAAGAGTAAGGTGGATTATGAATGAGAATGATGAGTATAAATGAGGGAATGAGTCTTTATTAGGAACTATTTTTTTATTATTTATAGGCTGACTTTATTTCTTTTATTAGGAAGTGACATTAATGAACAACCCAACCTCAAATGAACAGCCGGTGTTTTATCTATCATAGTGAAACTTTGTATTAAAGATAAACACGATTTTGAGGAACGCATTTTTTAATTCCTTTACATCATTAAATTAGTGAACTACTAAAATCGGAAGTAAGCCAAAATCATAAGCCGTTAAGAACCTGCTGTTACAAAATTTCAGCTAATAAATGCGGCCAACATTTTGAAGGGGATGTGCGTTGTAAGATTTAATAAACACCGTCCTGTCAAACTTGACCTAGACAATAGAAAATCAACGGTACATTATGGTTAAATTTGAGAATTCTGGTGAATCAGGATTAAAGTATAAGTGTGTAGTTTCTGGTAAAAAACATGATAATTCTTTAAACATGTGAAACATTGGCAGCTCAATAACACGGTGTTATGCCTCCAAAACATGATAATTTGACCACGACTGTTTCGTTGGCATTAAATTTATAGTTCATTTTTACATTAAACTAATGAAAGATTTTTAACACTTTCAAATATAAATTCTTTGATTTAACATGTCTTGAACGCTATAGATATACGCGAAAAAATGTTTGTAGCGAAGGTACAAAATCATGCTAAAAGGGTACAATCTTGTTTCATATCAAAGTTTCAAAAAAGTTTGCCAATGGAAAGAAAAAGTAAAAGTAAATATAAAATCGCCAATATAGGAATTAATTAGTTCGACAATTACAGATGATACATACTCGGTCAGAACAACAATATAATGAAAAATAATAATAATAAAATAACATAGGCCTATATTGGTCCTTATAAATTTGAAAACGAAAAAATACGATTAAAACAACCATTAGAGATTTATGAAATGCAATACGTGTGTCTATGATTTTTAAGAAGAGGGAGTTGTCATTTTTACATGCGTCATCAAATAAATTAATTTTGGAGCATACAAAAATATAAATAATCTGTAAAATAAGAGAGAATTATATTATGACATGTTGATGCAGGTTATGACTTGTTGAACTGTAGATCAGGACGGGATAACGTGTAAGCAAGTTTTTACTGGATGGCGAAAGTTATTTTGGGTGCGGCGATCGCAATGCGGTGTGAAGGTTCGCTAAATATAGCTATCGATGGTGATCACGCGTGGACTTGCCTGTGGACTGCCAAGACCGATAATGGAATACACGGCGAACTATTGGAGTAGTAGAGAAAAACTCATCATTACAAGTTATTGCTCGGCTTTCTTACGCTTTTTCGCGCTATTTGTATATCCTCGAGTGTCCGATTTGCAGCGCGTCGAACGTTTGTGGACTGAGCGTGGTTGCCATATTGTGCCAGTCCACAAAGATCGAAAGTGATATGCTCAGTGCAGTTGCTCATAACTTATTTATTTTTATTCTTTATTTATTTATTTGTAAGATGCGATCATCAATATATGTGCGTATATGGATTTCCAGTGAATGTGATGAGTGTTAATGAGCGAATGTAGTCACTGTTACAAACTAAGGCCGACTATTCCTTAGAAAGTGTCATTATTTAATAGCCCAATGACAAATGAACAGTCGGTGGTTATCAGCCTATTAAGCTGGGATTCAACTTAATAGGCTAAGTTGGTGTGCCAACTAAACTATCGTGTGTCCTTAACGTTAAATGTTAATACAACGACTATTTTGTTTGGCATTTCAGTGACGAAGTTTAATTTTGAAACTGTTTATATAACTAGCAGGACAACGTGTCTGGGATTGTTTACGAAACACTTAAATTATACGTACTTAAAAATTTGTAAAGTTTAGAAGTGAAGTACAACAAAACTAATGACAGATCATTCATTCGAATTCAGTTATTATTAAAAAATAAACAACTCGGCCACTCGGTGGCCACCGGCATCACTGACCACTCGCTGGCCGGTCGTCAATCAATCGGCACTTCGCTGCTTGTCAACGGAGTCAATCCCAGAGACAAATCCAGACGTACCCATCTCTCTCTCTCTCTCTCTCTCTCTCTCTCTCTCTCTCTCTCTCTCTCTCTCTCTCTCTCTCTCTCTCTCTCTCTCTCTCTCTCTCTCTCTCTCTCTCTCTCTCTCTCTCTCTCTCTCTCTCTCTCTCTCTCTCTCTCTCTCTCTCTCTCTCTCTCTCTCTCTCTCTCTCTCTCTCTCTCTCTCTCTCTCTCTCTCTCTCTCTCTCTCTCTCTCTCTCTCTCTCTCTCTCTCTCTCTCTCTCTCTCTCTCTCTCTCTCTCTCTCTCTCTCTCTCTCTCTCTCTCTCTCTCTCTCTCTCTCTCTCTCTCTCTCTCTCTCTCTCTCTCTCTCTCTCTCTCTCTCTCTCTCTCTCTCTCTCTCTCTCTCTCTCTCTCTCTCTCTCTCTCTCTCTCTCTCTCTCTCTCTCTCTCTCTCTCTCTCTCTCTCTCTCTCTCTCTCTCTCTCTCTCTCTCTCTCTCTCTCTCTCTCTCTCTCTCTCTCTCTCTCTCTCTCTCTCTCTCTCTCTCTCTCTCTCTCTCTCTCTCTCTCTCTCTCTCTCTCTCTCTCTCTCTCTCTCTCTCTCTCTCTCTCTCTCTCTCTCTCTCTCTCTCTCTCTCTCTCTCTCTCTCTCTCTCTCTCTCTCTCTCTCTCTCTCTCTCTCTCTCTCTCCTCTCTCTCTCTCTCCCTCTCTCTCCCTCCCTCTCTCCCTCCCTCCTCTCCCTCCCTCCCTCTCCTCCCTCCCTCCCTCCCTCCCTCCCTCCCTCCCTCCCTCCCTCCCTCCCTCCCTCCCTCCCTCCCTCCCTCCCTCCCTCCCTCCCTCCCTCCCTCCCTCCCTCCCTCCCTCCCTCCCTCCCTCCCTCCCTCCCTCCCTCCCTCCCTCCCTCCCTCCCTCCCTCCCTCCCTCCCTCCCTCCCTCCCTCCCTCCCTCCCTCCCTCCCTCCCTCCCTCCCTCCCTCCCTCCCTCCCTCCCTCCCTCCCTCCCTCCCTCCCTCCCTCCCTCCCTCCCTCCCTCCCTCCCTCCCTCCCCTCCCCTCCCTCCCCTCTCCCCTCCCTCTCCCTCCTCCCTCTCCCTCTCCCTCCTCCCCTCTCCCTCTCCCTCTCCCTCCCTCCCTCCCTCCCTCCCTCCTCCCTTCTCCCTCTCCCCTCTCCCTCCCCCCTCCTCCCTCCTCCCTCTCCCTCTCCCTTCTCCCCCTCCCTCCCCTCCTCCCTCTCCCTCTCCCTCTCTCTCCCTCACTCTCCCTCTCCCTCCCTCCCTCTCTCTCTCCTCTCTCTCCTCTCTCTCTCTCTCCCTTTCCCCTCCTCTCTCTCTCTCTCTCTCCCCTTCTCCCTCTATTCCGTTTGAAATTACGATAGTGTAACGTAAATTACGTGGGTAATCTATGACACGGTTTCAGTAAAGTAATGTATAACAGTTAGACCAATATCCGTTTAAAAATGTAGTGCGTGTTTTCTTTCGATAAATTCAGAGTCAATCCAGTTTTATTTAACGGTTTAATTACCATCACAATTACAGAAATGTTTAAACTTATAAAGTCACAGTATAATATTACCGATTAAGCGAAAAACTGCATGTCATGGATTTCAAGCTGTTTTATGCCCAAAATAAATATATATTTTGTATGATGCACTCCGCCACTCCAATGTAGGCAGTGCAGTGAGCAGGGTCAGCCCTTGATTTAGCGGACGATTGCCGAAAGATTAATTTTTGAGTGTTTTTCTAGACAAAATTTGATACATCTCAAAAACTACTTGTATAGTACATGTTTCAAATTTTTACCTTGCATTCCTGGGTAGACTATACTAATATTTAGTAGAATTGCGTATGCACCACATTTAAAAAGTAAACAAATAATTTTTGTTTTGATTGAAAGAATGTTGTTTGAGGTTTTTTAGTGTTACCACGGTAAAAATCTTGTCCTTCTTAAAAAAATCTACCAATATGTTTAGAGGATTATAATTACTATTCCATTAGAAAGACACTATTTTTTATGAATTTTTGTGTGTTACAACTTGAGATATATCAATGTTTTTGTAAATCTAGATTTTTACATACAAATTAAACAAAAAATCATACTGTATGTAAATGATTTTTTGGACCAAGACTGAGAAGTAGCTTCTTTTTAATCATAGTAAATTAATAAAAAAAATAATCGAATCATTTTTGTAATATTACATAAATTAGTATTTTCAGTGGCAACACCCCCTTAATATGATTCATTTGAATGAGACTAATATACTTAGGTTGTAAAATAATCGAAGTACTATACCTCATGGACACTACGGGAGGAGGCATGGTGTTAGTACTGCCATGGTGTACTTTACATAGGCCGCTTAGAAAGCGACCTTTTCAATCAACTTGTGCGAGTGAGATGCAAGGAGTGGTGCAAGAGAGAGACAGACAACTACTCTTCCCCCACTATGTAATTACATTAAACAATTGGCATTGCAACCAGAGCGTTAGGCCGCATGCTAACGGCGCAATAACAAGCTCCGCCCATTTTACGTCATTAACAGCAGTGGCCATCAGTTGGTTTGATTAACGCCAACGAATTAAGGTCATAACAATTAAATAAAATCATTATTTAGGTTCGAATAGCAATTAGTAATAGCAATACAATGTGCCATTAAATAATTCATGTCTCTGTTGTTTATTAAACAAAATTATTGATGTTTATACCTAATTATACATAAATAAATATTCTATTAAATCGTATTAAAAATAGCCTAACTCTATATATTCTATTTTTATCAAAATAAATTCATGAGATAGAACAGTTTGTCGTCTATTTTTTTTCTCATGGCATTCTTATGACCATGATTAAAATAGGTAAGCTCTCTTTAATCACTTAACTGTGATTAGTTATTAACATCCTGTTGAAATTTCACTATAATTTGTTGACAAATCAAATGCTATGGGAATTTTTAAGTTGTTCAAAATAACTGTAAAACTTTTTTTCTGACAGTTTTTGGAACCTTTTGTATCAACATATAACTAAATATTATACAAACATACTGCAACTATTGTTTTATGTAAAAGTATATGTTAAGAATGAGAAGATAACCTTAAATCGATAAAAAGTTTATTTTTGAGTTTTTTATAAATAAATTCTGTTTATGATGTTCGGTTAAGACGTTGGCACTTTTTGCATAGTTTTTTTTGTCCGGATAACAGGACGTTGGCACTTGGCACACTAAATGGGTTAAGATATTTTCGTACTTTTTAAATATGCTATGTAAAGAGATTTTATTAAGTGAGTTATAAAATCTAGAAACATTTGACTTCAAAAAACCCCACTTGAATCTCAAGAAAATGTGTAAGTTAATGAAAACCTCAATTACACGCCTGACAGATGGGGTCGGATGATGAAGAGCGGCTTCAAGACGGTGCCGAGAGAGAGGGAGCGATACCTGAGCGCTCTATCGGCCAATTAAACAATTCTTATAATGTCGATATCAATTTGAAGTAATTAGGGGTCCTCGTCTCCTTCTCCCTTGTATCTGGCTGACTAACGTGCTGTGGAAGTCATGTCGAGGGTAGGAGTGTCTTGTTGTAGGCCTACGGATAAACCTCTGAAGCCACGTTAAACTGTGGCATTACTACCCCCAACCCACGGCTTGACATCGTGGGCTTTGTCACCGTCACAAGCATGAGTTGTCCTACATTGTTTAACATAGCAGTTTTTCTCGCAACAATTGTTTCTACTTAGAAACGTGGCCTCTTTAAAAATATCCTGATTTGACTGACGAGCATAATTTTAAGGTTATGTGAGAAACGATTTTGCGAATAAAAAATAAAATAAAATTGATCTTATTTCATGGAGGGAAAACCACGTGCTCACGCCTATTGGGACACTTCCACCCCTTGCATAAATAATCTCAACTAGGTCCTAGCCTCTATTTTATACTTGTTACTACCATTTTTTGCAAACTTGGGACCGAGCACATACGAAGGATTAAATGTAGGTCCAGCAATTGTATTGTTAAGAGTTCTCTTGTATTGCAGATTTCATGTCTATTACGCTGCTTAAGATCAGCTAAATAAAGAAAATGGTTCTATTTTAATTGAGGAAAATCATATGTTTTGAAAATAAAACTTGTTTTTAATCGATCATATCGAGCCTATTTTGCATGGAATCGAAACAACTATCAAATGGTTTGATTGGTCCACACCTCAGCATGTGCACTCCTTGAATTTCCATTTCTGTGGTCATTGACGAAACTTGGCATTTGATGTAGTAAGATAACGCTTGGAAAGAATGTTGGTTTGGTTGATTCATTTTCCAAATGTTGACCACAAATTTGATGAACCGTAGTAATTAATCCTCAGTCGCATGTCGGTATTTTATATGTTAGAATACATATTCACCATTCCGTCATCGCCTGGTTTCTCAATGAACGTCAATATCTTTGATTTATATAATGAGAAATGCCCTACACATCCACTAACTTCACACAAATGATAAAAAAAAGAATACTTTGATGAAATGTCTGTGTTTTCGAAGCGTTCGATAGACCTTTTCATTGTTTCCAGCAGTGGCAATTCATCAAGCTGAGAGATATTTCTTGCACACGCCATCCATCACCGGGAAAGCTGTCGTGTAGGTCGAGTGTGCGTCGGTGCTCAACATGAGCCGCCTTACTTTCACCAGCTATCTGCGCTCGAAGATAATTTGTCAGTTTGTGATTCAACACTTGTTGCAAGGAGAAAATAACGGTCATATAGCGTTGAACGTACGTACCACACGCCGGAAAACATGGAATGAAGCCAGTTGATTACTGTAGATGTTCCAGTTGTAGTTGAAGGTACACGTAAAAGAAAGATCTGCAGAAATATGAATGAAAGAAAGATGAGAACAGATCTAAGGAAAGACGAATAAAGAAAGATCTGAAAATGATAAAAGGAAAGATCTATATGAAGATGAGCAAAGAAAGATATACGTAAAGATCAGTAGTACAAATATCCACGGAAAGTGAGTAATAGAAAGATCTAATCAAGAAAAGTAGAGGAACGAATAATGGAGATCTACATAAAAGATGAGTTAAGGAATTATTTACTAACTAGCGATAAACAAATTTGACTGAATAGTTGTAAGTTTTTTATAGCTACTTAAATATAATTGAAGAGAAGACCGACAAAACTATCGTTAATTGAAACAAACAAAAATTGGTTTGCGTTTGTTTGATTATACAGTACCACAATTAATTATAGTCAAACGCGTATTAAGATCGTCATGAAATTTGTTATATAAATACTTTATCGAATGATGGAGCTACTTATTTGTAGCTTAAGCTTGAAATGCAGTTCCAGTGCAAAGTAATGGGCCTTGGAAAAAGAAACATCACCTGATTTTTTGATAGTTAGGACCCGCAGTGTACGTACGTGTCTACGAAACGCTGAAAGACAGGCTTACGACCCACTGAACAATTACTAACTATTAGTACATACTGATTGGCTTGAATGTTAACTTAATTTCATCATATAAAATTGCATTATATTGTAAATCTTTAAACAAGGTTTAAAATAATTTGGTTAATTTTATATTTTCATTATGTCTTACATCAATAACTTATGTATTGCTTAACGGATAATAAAAAAAAGTTATTTTAACTCGATTGCAGTATCAGTTTCTAGAAAAGAGGACGTCAATATTTATCTTTACACATCTAAAGGAACCTTTCTTGATTCCATAGCCTTCAAAATCAACACAGAACTGCGGGAGAGAGGAAGAAGAAGCAAGGCCTCTTCTATTACGCGGATGTCTGTTATTATTTGGGAGTGTTAGGGTTTCGTAATAACACCAATTTGGGCTTCGCCCACCTTCGCTTTGATCCCTCCCCGTTTATTAAATAGCTCTCGCGTTAATTGTTATTTATCTAAGTCCTCTCTGATCCACCAAGTGGTCGCTCTTCAATTATCGCGCTTTGATTGAAAATCACTCTTTTTATCGGTCCGTGGCAGCGGCAAGTGTTACATGGCGCCGTCGGCCGATTTATCCGATAATCTAATCTCTAGATTTATTTACGCGGTGTGATTTTGTTTCGAGATCGACTAATCGATAGCAGCCGGTTCAGATCCGGTTATATTACACCGGATTAAACGGTTTAGTGTGATGGCATGTTTGGATAACGTTTATTTGATGTAAAGAGTTAACCGAATACGTATGTTTTATAAAGACGTAGAATGTTTTGGATTAGAATCAGAGTGATAAAGTCGTTTACAAACTGTTATTTAATTTACTCGGATTTTTTTCTTTCTTGGATTTTTTTTATCCTAAACAATGTTCGGTTGGCACTTAAGAGTCTGCAGAGCCTGTTGGCCATGTTTATTTAATTACATAAGAACAATGTTATTTGCGAATTCATATATTTTCGTTATTTATTGACCAAAATTTATGTATGAGGTGTCATTTTAAACGTTATCATATTGCGCATTTGGTTTGCTTTTGATATTTTTACATACGCCTAGTTTTGAAAAATGGATGACAATAAAATCTTCAAATTATTTATTTTTGTACTTTTTTCTATTAAACTAATTAGGAATACGCAAAGCAATTCCAACGCGCAATCTCGTTCTCGATGAAATGCAATTTGTTTGGAAAATCCGTTTCAAAATAACTGTTTAATTTGGATACGCGTGATCGCATGTAAGGTTCGAAAATAACATTGTTCTTATGGGATTAAAACCAACATGGCCGACAGCCTCTACAGCCTCTTAACTGAGATTAAATGGTTTCTATAATCAATATATTATTATTATTATTATTCACTGTTAGTTAATTTTGTATTCCTTCTCACAACTCGTTCCCGTTACAAAACAGTCCTGCTTATAATCGTTACTTACTTGCTCTAACAACTAGAGAATAGAAAAAATAGTTGTAAACAACTCAGCAAATCGTTAGGTCACACTTATTAAACATTAGCAATCAATTCACGCAATTTACGAGCTATTTGCCTTTCCTGTAATTGATTGTCTTTGTAGACAATCAAATTTGTATCGTTTTGTATGTTAAGTTGTTACATAAATCGAAAATATAACGTTTGTTTTTTAAGTTATGCGCTCCATATGTATTTAATCTTAGATTCATTATGTTGAAATAAGCGCATATAATTAATTAGTTTTCGATTGTAGTTTATATTTCGATGGTTTGTTTCATATTAAGGCAAATGAAAATCCAATACTCTCGTACGTATATGAGTGCAATGGTGAATCAACACCATCATACCTATATGGGCTTGAGGGGGGCAGCGTAACTTCCCTTTTTTTAAACTTAATAAAACCCATTGTATGAATCAGAACATTTTTATTTACTTTTTGTAATGTAGGCACATGTCTAAAGTTTTGTTTTACATATACTTGAAGATTAGTTTGGGTTGATGACATTCCCTTTTCTCGATAAAATGAGTAAACTGATTTCTGTTTTCTTCCGTGAAACCAATTTTCAGTTGTGTATCTCTTTCAACAAACAAAACATGCGTTAGTGACACAAATCCTCGAAGATTGCATCGAAGGTTTTTGCATTCAGCGAAAGTCACGGTAAGGCCAGCCGCACACTGAATCGGAACAGAACAGAACAGAACGCGACAAGACCGATGTTCTGTCGAGTCCCGTCTCGTTCGTTGGTGGCCGCACACTGACTCGAACAAGTCGAGACGGAACGCCAGCCATCACGGAAGTTGTCTAATTTCGCTTAGTACTCCAGAGTTTTGGACTCATTTAAAGTACAATAATACGATTGCTTTAGGGTTTTGTAAAGTGTTTGCCGTTTTTGGCATGGGCTGTGTTGAGTACGTGCTAGACATACTTTTGAGGTTTTAAAATTAAGATGATGTGTGAGTAGGAAGAAGTATTTTGTCGTAAAGCCATTATTTTTTTTTTTTTTGTAATTTTGGTTTAAACATTTAAAATAGTAAAAAAACAATACAGATAGACGGACAGTAAATAGAATGAGATAAACCATTGATTGCATTAAGTTTTTGTCATGCTTTTTAATAGCTTTTATTTTAGAAAACAGTTTAAAATAATTGGGGAGTTCAGAATGTATTTAGTCCAGTGTACTTTTATTTTGATGATACAAAGGGAGTTCATACAGATTAAACGGTCACTTTTATAAAAATATTATACCACAATCTTTATATGTAAAGGGCTCCCGATCTAGCACCTTCTGATTGTTCCATGGGGGTTTTTGAAATTCCGTATTTATTTCAATTGGTCCAAGAACCCTACAAGTGTGTAAAATAAAACTTTATATATGTGGCTATATTATAAAAAATAAATAATATTCTAATTCATAAAATTTTTTTAAGGAAGTAAAGCTGCCGCACCCTAAGTGTTTCTAACTCTACCACCCATACCCTTCCGCCTACGAATTTGAAGATTTTAATTATAAACCGACATTTTTAGCATTACAGTATGTTGTAATCCAGGTTCTTGACACCAAAGAAGGAGTTATATAAAATCAGACCTTTCACGATAACTAGTCGTCTTCTTAGTGGTCTCCATCAATATTGGCCTACAGGAATGAACAGCTCCTGTTATGACTTGTGAGCAGCTCCTTTCGAAAGAACTGATTCTTAAGTTTGATAGCTAAAATATGAATAATACTACTCCACTTGTCTTTTTTATGGCAATCCGCACACTATACCATTTCATCCACAACGTACTTTGCAGCATGTGGTCGGAAAGGTTCTGCTTTTTGAATCAACTCAGCTTTTATTTCGGTGAGATCCCAGTGTACATTCTTTTCCGTAAGGTAATTTTGAATGTCTAATTTCTTCTACTTCATCGTAGGAAACTTTTCTTTCTTTCGAGAGTGATAAGACGCATTATCCATGACTATAATGCTACGAGGAGGAAGCATTGGGAGGATAGTTCGGAACCAATCCTCGAAGCAAGCGCCTGTCATCTCCTCGTGGTAATCGGAGTCACCAATCTGAGTTTTCTTCTTAGCCTGAAAAATAAGGCGTGCATCTTCTTGTTGATTGGCATCCGCAGGGGGCTTCAAGAACCCTTCTTCGTTTCCGATGTGGGCGATTATAAGTCTTCCACCTCGACCTGGCAAACTCTTTAAATCTGTGGTTTCACCATTTTGGAATGCTTGTTTGGCAGATTTTATGTAGTTCGGATGCCAAGCATTACTAACGGTGTGTCCAGCATTCAAATAGCTCTCGTCGAATATTTCGCAAGTACTTCCTTCTCCAAGATATCAAATCATCCCTCTCGATGAGAACAGATTGCCGATTTCGGCGCTCGTAAGTAAAACCAAAGTCTTTCAAATACATGTGGATGGTCCTTTTGCTAAATGTTGGTAAGCTATCGTCTTCTTTAATTTGTTCGGTAACCGCTTCTACTGTTGGAGGTTTGTTCGCCCGCCGAAACATGTTATGAACTATTCTCCTTATTTCAATTTTAGTGAAATCATCACGTTTAACCATCCTAGTTCTTGTCTCTACGGCTCGTGGTCGCTTCTTCCCTGGAGTTAAAAGAGGTTCTCCTTTGTCAAATGCTTGTTTGATCCGTTCAACTGTCGCTCTACTGGTACCAGTCAAAATTGCCGTACGTTCGTACAGGTCTTTTATAGGTACATCAGGGCATTCCACTAAAATATTTCCAAAAACAGTTAAAACAATCTCCCTCTGTCCGGTGTTGAGTGGCTTACCTCGCGGGTGGATCTTGATGTATTTCCCTGCCAGGATGGTCCTATCTGGAGTCCTCAGTGACATGTTTACTCGCGCGATGGTGACATAGAAATAAGAAAATTGAATAGCGGCTTGAAGATGACTAATTATTGACAGTTGAAAGTTTCTTGGAATGTGAACAGTCCAGGGGTGAGTTCGTGACTCACGAACTACCCAATGCAGTGACTCACTTGCGGGTGAGAAATATAATTACTGTCTTTATTGATAAACTAAAAGTTATGTCTAAACTATCTATTGGACTAAGTTTTATCGGGTGAAGTTTCTATAATTTACTATCCGAAATACAAATTGTACTGAAAAATGCCTATTATTATCTTAACTATAATGTTAAAGATCTTTGCGTGTACTTGAGAGTGAACTGAGCCGTGGTTATGTAAAAAGTTGTAGTGAACCGATTTCAACGGGACAAAAACTGTTGTTTTTCTTTTTAAAAGTAGATTATAACAAAAATTTCTGTTTTTATTTAAATATAACATGCAACTTTTTTCAACATGTACTAGGGAGAGCTATGATCCGTAGCTAATCGGATCGAGGAAAGGGTCGAGCGGTAGCGGACACTTCCTGGACTTTCCGCTCAGGTAGCGGACTCGGTGTCCGGACAATTCGTCCCCCAAGAAAAATGCGGACATTTCGTCCCACTTTGTGGAACGGCTACCTGGGTAGGGTTTGATAAATAGTCTCCAAATATTTCTAAACGGACACTTCGTCCCACCTGAGAGAAGGGTTGTAAAAAGGTTAGGTTAGGTTAGGTTAGGTTATCTCAGGGTGGGACGAAGTGTCCGTTTAGAAATGGGAGAGCGACAGTGGAGCGCCTGGTAAAAACTAATAAAACTGTCAGCCAAGAAATAGCACAACTGCGACAGTGGAGCGCCTAACCTTGAGGCGCTCCACTGTCGTACCCTCGCGGGTCCAATGTGACAAGGGTTTTGACAAGGGTTCAAAAACTACGGGGTCTTGATATATATAGTGAGAGTGTGTTTAACTTGAGAGCAATAGACATATATTTATTAAAATAAGCATACATGTTACAGTATTTACATAAGATCCGGGTTTGTTAACAAATTTTACACTTCAAATTACTTTAGAAATAAAAAAGCCTTCAGGTATTGAAATTGTAAATATAAGCTACATTGAAATAAGCTGTTATAGTCCGATTCATTGACACGCTTCTAAGTAATAGAAAACGTTATTGTTAAGACATAAAATCGTGGATTGGTTGGCGTTTGACGTATTCCTAAGTAACTATTTTTCGTGGTCCTTTCTATTAAATCAAGGCTAAGCAGGTTGAACCGTCAATAATGTAATCATTTGAACAATAGCCATTAAATAATTCAAATCATTTAAACAAAGTAATAAGTTGATAGTACATCTGTTTGCGGTATATATTTTCAGTTTTGTAATAAAACGAGATAATACCTTTAACATATACTGTTCTATAACATTTATGTAAATAGAATCAGTTATCATTGAGACACATCCAATACATTATTTTCATACCAACCAACAAGTAGATGACAATCAAATATTTAAAATCTTTGAAGTCTTTAGATAGCGTAAATTATCAAAAGACGTTTATTAGCGAGTGATAATTCAATGTGCATAGCGTCAAAATCAAATTAAATTATAAAATATCTTATATATAGTCTTTCCAGTCTCAGAACATTTTGACACCTACACAATAAATTCTTGATTTAATTAGATAAAACTGATAACTTAGTTATTTATCTTCTTTCAAATGTAAAACTCTTTTTTTAATTTTTAAAACAGTTACACCTTATGCTATATCAGTTATATTATTATATATTGGAAACAAGTTTATTTAATTTGATTTTTGTTCAATGCCTACCTTGTAGGCGAAATACCTCAAGCAAATAACACATTTATTTGAAAATTCTGATAATGTACAGTATAGTCAATTAAAGTCTTTATTTTTTAATTGTATAAGATTTTATATTTTGTTTGTTTTAGAATATTGTAGCTTACAGATTGAATTAAATAGGGTTTGAGTTTAAGTATTGTTTGTTATGATTTAGATTGTAGTAAATATTAAGTAAAAGTAAAATAGAATTTTTTTGTTTGAATTTCCATATTTTGTTATTTTAGAATATTGTAGTCTACAGATTGAGTGTAAATAGTATTTTTTGTTTGAGTGTAAGTATTTTTTTAAATTTTAAGTTTTAAATATTAGTAAGTGTAACCCAAACTATTTAGTTTAAATTTAAAAGTGTATATATTATTTTAGAATGTTATACAAATTATTAAGTGTTAAAACTAAGAAATACATATTTGTTATCTATAAGCCTATTTGTAGTTATTTACCTTTTTTTGTAACTTCAATTTCTTCGAAACAACTTGCCCAGTAATAAAACTAATATAATTTTAAAAACCCACTGCTTGGCTTTTACGAATTTGTATAAACTATGGTTAATATTTTATAATTAATACTCATGGGTTAAAGGGGCAAGGCATAATCAAATGAAGAGTGTGTACGTGTTCCTTTTACATAAAACTAAAAAGTATAAAGTTTATAGTTTTTTTTTTAAAAGATGACTATAAACACATCATTATTTTAGCCCTCGGGAGTTGATGTGGTAAACACGATGTGGCCCACCTCCGAAGACCAAGGTAGATACTGTGCATGAACAAGGGTAGATGTTTTCTGTCTGTACGATTATAAACTTGTTTTAAAACAAGTCTGCAATAGTTTAACCACTATTGCAAGTTTAATTCAAATAAAATGAAATATGATTAAGAAACGTGATTAATAGTTTTGATTGGTCTTTTAGGATAACCCCTACAGAATCAATGTAACACTTACTCCTACAAAATATGCAGTGCACTTAACAAAGTCAGTATGATAGTAGCCGTTGTGATATTAGACAGGTATTTAGAAGGCCCCGCGAGCTGAGCTTGATAGCAGGTAGGAAGCAGGTAGAGTGCCGAGGACAGGTAGTTTTAGGTGCGACACAGGAGCGCCTCCCCACCCCTTTTCGGAGGCGCTCCTGAGTCGCACCCCTAGCGAAAATTATTTATGACAACCCCTTAGCCAGGTAAGAGGCGCTCCTGTGTCGCGGATTCTTTAGAAATATTTGGAGACTAATTATCAAACCCGACCCAGGTAGACACTCCACAGAGTGGGACGGAATGTCCGCATTTTTCTTTTGGGACGAAATGTCCATGGGACGAATTGTCCTGTAATCAGCGGACTCAAGTTAAGATGGCACGACTAATAAAGGGTACTAACCCAAACTACTCTTACCGTAAACATTCATTCTACATTTCAAATGGATTTTGGTTATGTGCCTCGTACTAAATAGTAAGTTTTGTTTCTGCCAAACGTTACTACGTAATGTTTTTTACCAAACGAAAACTCGATTTGATGCAATTCGCATTTTTGTTGTGGTTGAAAGCTACATCTCTCAATCCAACAATCGCCTTGAAGAGCGTAAAACTGAAATTAATTTTTGAATTTTTAAAATTAAATCACTTGGCAACGATTGAATTTGTAATACGTGTTGACTAAATGTTTGGTTTTACGACCAACAACAAAAAGCTGGGTAATCAATGTTGGGCTTCATGGCAACACATGGATTGAGTTCTGGCCTACTTTACGACCGCCATAATTGTTTGTCAATTTCGACTCGTTATCTTGTCGTTAAATGGTTATTCTCAGCCAGCCGTGTTCCTTTGCAGGAAAACTTATCAAATTTAATCTCGGCAGTGATCATAAAACGGGTAATGGAAAACATGGCTTGAATCGCTCATAAAATAGGCAATAAATGTTTAGCCACTTCCAACAGTTGGATCGTGGTGCAACCTTGTCACAGGTGTCGTGAGGGGTGGAGGCTACTGGTGCTGGAGACCGCTTTGATAAGTAATAGGTCGTGGTGCAACATCCCATAGGTGTCGTCTGGGGTGGAGGCTGCTGTGACAAGTGTTGGGTCGTGGTGTAACCATGTCGCAGGTGTCGTGTTGGGTGGAGGCTACAGGTGCTGGAGACCGCTTTGATAAGTAATAGGTCGTGGTGCAACATCCCATAATTGTCGTCTGGGGTGGAGGCTGCTGTGACAAGTGTTGAGCCATGGTGTAACCATGTTGCAGGTGTCGTGATGGGTGGAGGCTACAGGTTCTGGAGACCGCTTTGATAAGTAATAGGTCGTGGTGCGACATCCCATAGGTGTCGTCTGGGGCGGAGGCTGCTGTGACAAGTGTTGGGTCGTGGTGTAACCATATCACAGGTGTCGTGATGGGTGGAGGCTACAGGTGCTGGGGGGTCGCAATGGCAAGTAATACGTCGTGGTGTGCAACATCCCATAAGTGTCGTCTGGGGCGGAGGCTGCTGTGACAAGTGTTGTAACCATGTCACAGGTGTCATCTCGGGTGGAGTCCACAGGTGCTGGACAAGTGATTGTAAAGTGCTGGAATCTTGCCATGTGCATTGCACAATTACCGTCGCACTAAGAATGGCTGAGCCAGCCTGTACAGAAACAATAATTACTGTGGACATGTTGCACGTACAATGCAAGTAGGCTAATGTTTTTATTTTTACTATTTACGTGTTCATGTAGATAAATAAATTAACTAAGCGAAGTTACATATTTCTTGAAATAATGTAGTTTTATTACGGACAAAGAGATGCATATATCTTGTTATTCTGAGGATTTATAAATATATTTCGCACTTGATTACCACAGCCCCTAAATTCCATAGCAGATGTACCCCCAAGACATTAGTAACACCATGGTAACGACTCCTCGTTCAATTACAAATAAACCTTCAATTTTGTCGTTACTCCTGCCTTTTTCTGTTGTTTGTAACTTAAGCTGATATTTTATTTGATATCTGAAAAACACGGTATATAGCCTCTAAGTCTCTTTCCTGTTTCCCAAACACGCACTGGTATACAACACACGATCTATGGCTTGTAGTTACTACTTTGCCGGTTTAACCGGGACACCTCATAGCGATCGACCTGTGACCGCAGTCACCAGGTAGACGTTAGCTTGTAGTGACTACTGTGTCGGTTGAATCGGGACTACTGAGGGCGATCGACCTGTGACCGCAGTCACCAAGTAGAAGGTAGCTTGTAGTGACTACTGTGTCGGTTGAATCGGGACTACTGGGGCGATCGACCTGTGACCGCAGTCACCAAGTAGAAGGTAGCTTGTAGTGACTAATGTGTCGGTTGATTCGGGACTACTGAGGGCGATCAACCTGTGACCGCAGTCACCAGGTAGAAGGTAGCTTGTAGTGACTACTGTGTCAGTTGAACCGAGACTACTGATGGCGATCGACCTGTGACCGCAGTCACCACGTAGAAGGTAGCTTGTAGTGACTACTGTGTCAGTTGAACCGAGACTACTGATGGCGATCGACCTGTGACCGCAGTCACCAAGTAGAAGGTAGCTTGTAGTGACTACTGTGTAAGTTGAACCGAGACTACTGATGGCGATCGACCTGTGACCGCAGTCACCACGTAGAAGGTAGCTTGTAGTGACTCTGTGTCGGTTGAATCGGGACTACTGGTGGCGATCGACCTGTGACCGCACTCACCACGTAGAAGGTAGCTTGTAGTGACTCTGTGTCGGTTGAGTCGGGACTACTGGTGGCGATCGACCTGTGACCGCACTCACCACGTAGAAGGTAGCTTGTAGTGATTATTTTATCAGGTAAACTGGGACTACTGAGGGCGATCGACCTGTGACCGCACTCACCAGGTAGAAGGTAGCTTGTAGTGACTACTGTGTCGGTTGAATCGGGACTACTGAGGGCGATCGACCTGTGACCGCAGTCACCAAGTAGAAGGTAGCTTGTAGTGACTACTGTGTCAGTTGAACCGAGACTACTGATGGCGATCGACCTGTGACCGCAGTCACCAAGTAGAAGGTAGCTTGTAGTGACTACTGTGTCGGTTGAATCGGGACTACTGAGGGCGATCGACCTGTGACCGCACTCACCAAGTAGAAGGTAGCTTGTAGTGACTACTGTGTCAGTTGAACCGAGACTACTGAGGGCGATCGACCTGTGACCGCACTACCAGGTAGAAGGTAGCTTGTAGTGGACTACTGTGTCAGTTGAAACGGGAAGATCGCACTGGATGAGGAAGGCGTGACTTCAGGAGGCGGCCGAACACCGTTAAGTGAAATACCTGCGCCTGCAGACCTTATCGCGCCATCTAATGACTGGCAAACCTGCCCAGCCATAATTGAGGACTCGCTATAGCGGCCTTGTTCCTCCGCAACCTTGCGTCTCGCTTCTGGTACAACTTTTTGTTCCACTGAGTAGGACTTTGAACATCATTATGAACAATATGCCAAAATTGTTTTGAATAAGATTATAGTAAAAAATGTTAGTGAAATGACGTTTCTATTTCAATAAACGTTAGTGTATTTGTCAAAACCGTTGTCGACCAGAAGCATTAAACTTTCCTTTCTAGTCGAATCCATTGCTGGTATTCTAATATTACCATAGTATCTCTTTGGTGATTGTTGAACAATAAATTTCCTACTTTTCAACTGGTTCGCTTATGTTTTAACTACTGTAGTTCGTTTTAAAATTCGTTACAAATTAAATCCATGTTCCATTATATGGGCAAAGGTAAAATTAGCAGACACAGTTCTTCCAAAAATCTGCGGAATTTCTCAAATAGGCTATATATTAGCGAAATTCCTAAAGTAAGATGTCCCTTAAGAGAACTCTAAACCTCCGTGCTGAGAGGCGTAAAAACTACTTTGCGCAGTCCAAGATAATGCCTTTATTTACTGCTGCAAAATTATAAATTAAATACCTATTTAAAGATAAAGACTGTACAGGAAATTATTCAGGAACTACACTGTACTATGCCCGGCGGAGTAATCTTCCAACTTCTCTTGCCAGTGTCCATGACTTATCTTTTCTTTCCCTTTAGAGCCCTCTTAGTTGATCTCTCAGACATTTTAGTTAGTTCTGTAACGTGAGATACTGAATGATCCGGTTGATCATTCCTTCAGGTTCAATTCCCTGAAAGTTTACAATTTTTCAGGAAATTTGCATTGAGTAAGAAGGGCTTTGCTGTAAAAGTAGCAATATGAATTTTATCACTGTCCTCCTATCGCATTTGAAAAATAAACTCCACAGGGATAGATCCCTGCCACGTTCATCAGCTACGCGGCAGTGCACGTAAATATGAAAGAACGAATCAGCTGTATTACACAACTGATCATGTTCAATATGTTGGTGAAGAGTCTTCTGGACGACGTCAACAATTGTGGGAGATCAGTGTTGTTCTATATGTAAATTTATCTCGGGCACATTTAAAATTCCTTTTTGGAACAAAAACAGCCCAACGTTCGTAAATTTTCCGAGAAGATGTTGAATGGTTTTGGACGTTCAAGTACTATAACTGATGTAATGTTAATTGTTATTTTTATAATAAAAATCGAACTGTTGGTCTTAAAGCAACCGGAGTAGCAGGTGCTGGTGGGAGTTGGTCATTTCCTGGTGAATCAGACGCAATCCAATGCCGTATGTAGAAAGGCATGCGATCTCTTGTTGGCATTTACAACTAGCAATGTCGAGTACTTGTGTGACGACAGATAAACGTCATAGCTGTCCGGTGCGCGACTCTCGGTTACCTTTTATGTACGTCGTGCAGAGGTCATCTAAATGATACATGGGCGTTTTATAATTAATTGATTTAGGCCACAAGTATTCAAAGCATTATTGCAAATAATGTTTTGAGCTAAGGCAGTGAAGAAAATCTACATTTGTTCATTGCTGCTGATTAAAAAAATATTGCTATATAAATAATTATTTTTATACATGGACAGATATAAAGTAAAAGGTCTATTTATTAAAAAATACCGTTGTGACTTAGTAAATGGGAGGGCGCTTTGTAATAGCGCATGTTCGTTTGGTGGGAGGGCGTTGCATCGTAACTATGATGGGATGACGTTTCAGCGTCAGTAGCACAGTGGAATGGCGTTGCTCCGTCAGTACGTATGTTTTGTGCGTAGGAGGTCGTTTCATCGCTAGTAGCATAGTTTTGGTGGCTGTGATGGCGTTGCATCGTTATTAGCACGTTCTCATTAGTTGGGAAGGCGTGTCATCGTCATTAACATGTGATCGTTTAGTGGGAAGGCGTTGTATCGTCAATAGCATATGTTCAATGGGTGGGAGGGTGTTGCATCATTAGTAACGCGTATATTTTAATGTACACGAACAGAATAACCGTGTATGTAAGTAACTGATGTAAAAATAAAAAAGTACGAGTCACACAAATGTTAACAATAGTAAAAAGTGAATAAAAAAATGTAAAATGTAAAATATTACACGAAAAATAAAATCTAACAATTTGTGCGTGATTTAGATATCATATCGTTTGCTAGTAAAAATATTCAAATAAATGCACCTTTCTAGATTTTAAAATTCAAAGTTGATGAAAATAGCATTGATTGTTTATTAATTTTATTCAGTAATATTTGGGGACAAAGTGTTGAGGAAATTGTAGGTGATAGGTTCATCTTAATACCGAAACGGTGTCAGCTCAATGGTTGCCATCGACGTGGACACTAGTAGAGAAGTTTGGGGTGTCCATGTTGGATGGTAGACAAGGACACCCCAGACTTCTTCTCAGATGTTGTGTAGGAAAGATAACCGAGTGTCAAGCTTGTCACGTAACTGAAAATCAGATCAACACAACGTGGTTCGGATTCCACGTAAAGCTGTAGGTCCCTTAGTCAGTGGCGTATATATGGGGGGGGGGGCCTAGGGGGCCTCGGCCCCCCCCGAAATATACAAAAATAAATATTTGTTTATCCATAAATAAAAAAAATGTTCATCACATTTTTATTTGTTATTCATCGCACATACCTAAATAAATATAAAAATAAAAAGATATAAATATAACTTTAAAAATAGTTAGGGCCTATAACTCATATCATGGGTGGGGATTGATATGTTTGAAAACTAAAACAATACACTCATCTTGGATCTTAATTTATTTTACAAACTGGAAGCTAGTCTGAATGTATTAATATTTCTAAACATATACAATGATATCGGTGTAATTGTGTACATTATAAACATATATCATTTTAACTTAAAACATAATACTACATGTATCCCAATGTTGTAGGAGCTAGAATAGCGTAAAATGACATCTCCATGAGTTTACTTTTTGAAAAATTTCCCGGGGGGGCTACCCCCGGACCCCCCGGTAATGTGTCTTGGTAAGGTAATACTTGCTTAACCAAGATCGGCCCCCCCCGAAAAAAATTTGTATATACGCCACTGCCCTTAGTTGCCCTGGCTATTGGGCTATTAATAAATAGCTCTTTCTGAGGAACAGTCGACCTTAGTTAGTAACAATGACTAAACTCGTTTATCTACACTAATTCGCCCCTCATATTCGCCCATGTCTTGACGATCGGTGTCTTATGAATGAATAATGATGTATAAGTATTTGTAGGGCTGTGTTTGTGAAACAACAATAATTGAACATTAACTTGTTACGATACTGTCTACTAACAAGGAACAATAATCCACTTGAGCCAACAATAACAGCAGGATGTGATTTACAGTTTTACAGAAGGTGTTAGTTGCGTGTGGAGAAACGAGCTTGCTCTACCTGATTACTTTATTCTATGTTGACGACTTTATAGTCCCAGATAACCGTAATGGTTCATTTGTACGGCTAACACCCACTCCACAACTACGTGGCCAATCAACGTGTGTGAGCTACTCGTCTGATTACCACTTCTATGTAATAGTATTATTGAAATCATTGAAAAAATGTATCTATTGTGTTGGTTGGTTTGATGATAATTTTCTTGAATAAACATCTCTCAAACGTGATTGATGGCCCACGTGAGCCTGATCATTCTTCAAAACCACCTAAACGCTGTGCCACAATTTAGGGTCATGATGTGGCTCTTATTTATACTATACGTACCTTTGTGCTGCACGTTTGGCCTTGGATTTGGCGTAAATTTGTATTAAATTTATGTTGAAACTAGCAATTGAGGGGCGTGCAAGACAGGAAGGCTTGGAAGTTGGAACTGTTCTGAAGCTATTTTTTTTCTACGTATTACGTTCCATCAATTGAACTGTTACAGAACTGATTTGTGTCTGTTTTATTAGATTATAATGTATTGTTAGTTCGCTCGTAACAAGGTATTGACTTATAATACAAAATTATATTTTCTTAACTTCAACACGCATTTCATTTTAGTACTTCAGTGAACTTTTTTTATATTTTTGATAAAAGACATTTTTGCTTTCTCCCATATGCGTTAGCACAGAGAAAGTATTGTGATCGTCCGAAAAACATTTTTTTACAAGTTGGTCTGAAAATCAATTTTAGGGTCACCTGAACCCAAAATTTTTTGTTCGAAAAAATTGTGGATGTCGTCCACAATTCACTGGATACCAAACGGATGGATCAATATTTATGAAATTTGGTATGTATGTGTATTTAGCCAATAACTCTAAACTATTTTTTTCAATTTTTAATTTTATATTTTTTAATTTTCTTTTTTAAATATTCATGGACAAAAACATACAAAAATGGAATTTTCTCAAAAACGGCTCTAACGATTTTGATTAAATTTTCAGGACGATGTTAGTTACAATTTAAAATGTTTTAGTAAGAACTGCATGTCTCTAACTTGACTAGTTTTTGAGTTATGGCAAAAAACCTATTTGGGAATCAAACTAGCAATTTTCAAAGTTTTAACGATTTTTTAGTGTTTAATATGGGGGAAAGTTTTTTCCAATTCTTTGGAACCATTTATCATCTTTTAAAAATATCTATATTTGCAGTAGGGATCACCTAAGATATAATACATATATGTATCTGCCATGCACGTCTTAAACGGGTTGGGTGCTCTAGCCGTTGGTCGCGCGTCGGCATGAGTGTCGATTGGCGCGATCCTACCAACAATCTTCGGTACTACCTACGCAACTTATCAAGAAGCAGACAATTTTCATTATAGTTTAGAATTTCAGTAAATGTTGTGGCTTTATTCTGTTTGAATAAAAATAAAGTCTACGTAAATGTTGTGGCTTTATTCTGTTTGAATAAAAATAAAGTCTACGTGTACATTTATTTAATAGAGATTGATAACAGCTGGCAAGAGTTAATTGCGATTCAAACTACTACGAGCATCACTAACCTAATCCATGTCACTTTTAGTTTCAACGTCCCACCGCTAGATGCCACACAGCTGTGAATCCCTGTGAGTTGTTGTCCGTATTATTCATTATATGGATTGGTTGTATGATACAACTTTAGGGGCAGCCAATTTGGAACTAAGCAGTAAACTCCTGGTCCGTACTGTAGGAGTTGAGACCTCAGACCACCACCATCTGGCGAGCCGTACTTGATACAGTCCGGCACAGATACTATCGCCAGTCAGGCCGAGTGGATAGTCAATGGAATCAGACTCCAATTACTGTACAGTAACCTTCCTCTACAACTTCCCTCTCCTGGTCCGTACTGTAGGAGTTGAGACCTCAGACAACCACCATCTGGCGAGCCGAACTTGATACCAGTCCATCACAGATACTATCGTTAGTCAGGCCGAGTGCATAGTCAATGGAATCAGACTCCAATTACTGTACAGTAACCTTCCTCTACAACTTCCCTCTCCTGGTCCGTACTGTAGGAGTTGAGACCTCAGACCACCACCATCTGGCGAGCCGAACTTGATACCAGTCCATCACAGATACTATCGCCAGACAGGCCGAGTGGATAGTCAATGGAATCAGACTCCAATTACTGTACAGTAACCTTCCTCTACAACTTCCCTCTCCTGGTCCGTACTGTAGGAGTTGAGACCTCAGACCACCACCATCTGGCGAGCCGTACTTGATACAGTCCGGCACAGATACTATCGCCAGTCAGGCCGAGTGGATAGTCAATGGAATCAGACTCCAATTACTGTACAGTAACCTTCCTCTACAACTTCCCTCTCCTGGTCCGTACTGTAGGAGTTGAGACCTCAGACAACCACCATCTGGCGAGCCGAACTTGATACCAGTCCATCACAGATACTATCGCTAGTCAGGCCGAGTGCATAGTCAACGGAATCAGACTCCAATTACTGTACAGTAACCTTCCTCTACAACTTCCCTCTCCTGGTCCGTACTGTAGAAGTTGAGACCTCAGACAACCACCATCTGGCGAGCCGAACTTGATACCAGTCCATCACAGATACTATCGCTAGTCAGGCCGAGTGCTTAGTCAATGGAATCAGACTCCAATTACTGTACAGTAACCTTCCTCTACAACTTCCCTCTCCTGGTCCGTACTGTAGGAGTTGAGACCTCAGACCACCACCATCTGGCGAGCCGTACTTGATACAGTCCGGCACAGATACTATCGCCAGTCAGGCCGAGTGGATAGTCAATGGAATCAGACTCCAATTACTGTACAGTAACCTTCCTCTACAACTTCCCTCTCCTGGTCCGTACTGTAGGAGTTGAGACCTCAGATAACCACCATCTGGCGAGCCGAACTTGATACCAGTCCGTCACAGATACTATCGCTAGTCAGGCCGAGTGCATAGTCAATGGAATCAGACTCCAATTACTGTACAGTAACCTTCCTCTACAACTTCCCTCTCCTGGTCCGTACTGTAGGAGTTGAGACCGCAGACCACCACCATCTGGCGAGCCTTACTTGATACAGTCCGGCACAGATACTATCGCCAGTCAGGCCGAGTGGATAGTCAATGGAATCAGACTCCAATTACTGTACAGTAACCTTCCTCTACAACTTCCCTCTCCTGGTTCGTACTGTAGGAGTTGAGACCGCAGACCACCACCATCTGGCGAGCCGTACTTGATACAGTCCGGCACAGATACTATCGCCAGTCAGGCCGTGTGGATTAGTCAATGGAATCAGACTCCAATTACTGTAACCTCCACTCCTGAATCTGTTGACCCAAATCACCAATGTAACACAGTGCGGGATTATTGTGTTGGTGGGTGGAGGGAAGAGTTGCGTATGCGAATGTACAAACTACAATGAGTATTGATATCTTATCTATCAACCACTTTACTACAAACTTGGCACGCGCTCTTACACTGTATACAAGTGTAGTGTTACAGAGGTAGGGTTAAAGTGTTAAGAGTATACGTTATCAACTATCAAAGAGAGTAGAGTAAGACGTTATCAACTATTAAAGAATGTATAGTAAGACGTTATCAACTATCAAAGAGAGTAGAGTAAGACGTTATCAACTATCAAAGAGAGTAGAGTAAGACGTTATCAACTATCAAAGAGAGTAGAGTAAGACGTTATCAACTATCAAAGAGAGCATAGTAAGACGTTATCAACTATCAAAGAATGTAGAGTAAGACGTTATAAACTATCAAAGAGAGTAGAGTAAGACGTTATCAACTATCAAAGGGTGTTGCGTAAAACGTTATCAACTATCAAAGAGTGTAGAGTAAGACGTTATCAACCATCAAAGAATGTAGAGTAAGACGTTATCAACCATCAAAGAGTGTAGAGTAAGACGTTACCAACTATCAAAGGGTGTAAACGTTATCAACTATCAAATAGTGTAGAGTAAGACGTTATCAACCATCAAAGAGCGTTGAGTAAGACGTTACCAACTATCAAAGAGAGTAGAGAAAGACGTTATCAACTATCAAAGAATGTTAAACCAATGTTCACGTAACGTCTAATTATGTCACACATAGTTTATGTAACATTTCAGACTCTATAGTCTTGGCTTATTTATTTACAAGACAACTATATGAGGAAACTAAAACCACTATCATGAGATTCATAATAAATAGAAGTACAACATTTTAAACAGTAAATAAGTAGGCTACATTATTTCCGTTGTTTATTGTACATAATGTCACAGTGCTAAAGGTAAATAAATATATGGACGAAGTGGGAAGAACGCCAATTTAACGAGACCGTTTGAGCTGTACCGTGGTGACTGCTTCATTAGACAACGAAGTACCTGTAGGGTGTTATTGTCTGCTACTTGCTATAATTGTTATTTGCTTCCTCAAGTGCCTAGAGTTAGCCAACAATTATATATAGCCTACTGACTAATTAATTAGCCTTTGGCCTGAGGAGAGGTAATCCGCTAGGTATACTGGCGACCCTTTCTGGAGGAGTCACAATTAAATAAATAAAAGGAAAATAAGACTGAATATTTTTCCAAAACACTGGATTTATATATTTTTGGTTAGTGGTTAGTAAATAAAATAGTTTACATCATTTAACACTTGATGAATCCACCTTAAGCTTTATAACATGGAGATATTAATTACCAGAAAGAGTCGTTGACAGGGGACATGAAACTGGACAAGATTCGCAATTCAGGGCGTAATGTTAAGCAACAGACATTTGCATAATCCACTCGCTCTTCCGCATCAGCAAAACCAGGCTGAAGACTGGGATGACTGCACACGGTGGGAGGTGTAGGAAATAGACTCAGGGAAGAGCCGCATGACAACACAGTGTGGTTGAAACGTACGGCAAGGTATGGTGGTGGAAACGGTCGGAGGAAGTAGACTCAGGGAAGAGCCGCATGACAACACAGTGTGGTTGAAACGTACGGCAAGGTATGGTGGTGGAAACGGTCGGAGGAAGAGTAGCGTTAACAACTAATTAATCCGAAATCTGTAAGGAGTGAGGTAGGTAAATCTATTAGGACAATAGTATAATGCTAGACAACAAAGTCGTACAGACAGTGGAATACAGCTGTAGTCTCGTGGTGGTGAAATATACTACCGACCATAGAATGAATATTGAAAAGGGTGTGTTGTGGCAACTGCTCCAGAGTAGCGTATCCTTAACATAGGATGAGACTGTGACCTATAGAAGGAGGATGTAGAGATAGCAAATATTTTCAATATGTCGATATATCGAACTATCGATATATCGCAAACCAAATATCGATCTAACGATAATATCGAAAGAAAATATTGATATATCGGGTAACCGGTTTTTTTAAAAATATTTGTTTAAAATTATGCACTAACTGTTATATCATGGCACTCATGTTTTGCTGTCACTATTTAGAATAGCCTACTGAATGTAAAAAATTAAATTCATTTATCTACACGAAACAAGTTGTGGTCTGTGAATTTGAGTGAAAAAAGAAAACAATATAATAATCTATAGCTTTATTTATTATATTAAATATAAAGTAATAATGTAATAGCATTGTTATTTTTGTTTTTCACACTTAAAATGCCTTTAGGCTTCTTATAAACACTAAAAATTAGACAAATTAATTTACTAAGGCATTCAAATTACTAAATAGACATCTTAGTTTCGGCGTTGTCAACTCACACAGAACTTTATTTACCCGTTCCAGTCTGCAATAAACTACATTTTAGTGCTTTAACCTTGCTTAAAAAAAACTAATAAATTACTTTATTTCAATGCATGTTTAGTACGCATAAAAGGCAATTTAAATGTGTTATCTTTCGAATCATGATGATTTTGAGTAGATAGAATAACGTCAATATTTAGTGATTCGATATATCGGACTAAAATATCGATACGCACGATACTATCGAACGAAAATATCGATACTAATATATCGATATATCGACATGTATTTGTCGATATTTCCGATATATAGATATATTGACACATATTTATCGATATTTCCGATGTATCGATATTTCGTTGCGATTCCTACTTGACATAGACTGAGATTGAGACCTGAAGAAAGAGGATGAGCCTCGGGGTAGCGCGGCTTGACAGCATAATATAACCAAAGCCCAGAGAGGACGAACGGAGGGATGGGCGGTGTGGGAGCAACGGCCCCCGGGAAGCACTCCGTGGTTTCCGCAACATTAGCATAACAAGTCCGGTTGAGATGAGGAACGCTGGATAATTGTCGGTACAAGATCGCTCCACAGTTCAGCGTGCCGCCAGGTATTTATTTACCATTTAGCGCGTTCTGTCCGTGTTCGCTCCTCATTTAGTCGAGTTGTTGCTAATATCTTACCCTTTTATGTCAATAGGTTTGTGTTAACACCTCCAAAATGATCATTTAATGGAAGGCAAACTACTCTGTTGCTAGAGTAATTTCCCGAGACCATTTTACGCTGAAAATGTATTAAGTTCTCACAAGTTTACATGACTGCAGGCCTGTGCGTGACCTCTATTCAACGAGTGTGAAGCGTTGACCGTTATCTGTATGGGAATTAGATCCTAGACTTTGTATTCCGCAGACAAAAACCTTTGCACCTGAGCCACTATTTCTTAATTTAAAGGAGAGTTGGAATCATCATGTCTTAAGTTATTACATATGATTTACAACATACTATCATATGCTCAATGACAGAACCCCTGGTGAACAGACGAATTCCGTTTTTTTAGAACGTTTTTGGAAAAGAAAGAAAAATCAGAGGCAAATGCAACAAATTGTCTTTCGGAAGGCCTATTACCATTTGATTCGTATACTGTTCAAATGTTACCATTCTATTCATATATTGTCTTCTGAATTCTACCCTCAGAAATGGTTTAAATGTGCTTTCAGTCATCTAAACGCAAGATTGCCTAGAGGCTTGTCTATGTTCTTTCTTCTCTTTTTCAAAGTAAATTCCGGCTTTTCCACCTCTCGGTAAAAAAGGTTCATATCATACTGCTCTCGCAACCCCACATTAGTGGCATACAAATATTAAAATCATCTTAGCTATGATGAACAATTCTTTTAGAACCTTGAAGCTAAAGTTTAAATCAACAAAAACGGATGTAGCCTACTTTCCTATGAGTAAGAGACTAGCTGAGTGTAAAATAACACCAATTTAGGCGGTGTTTAGCTAAAATACAAATAACGTCCATAGTATTTGGCAGTTAATTTATATTGATGTCCCAGTTTTAAAATCCACTTGTTGATAACAAGCGAAATAAATAACTAAACCAACATTGTAAAACAAATTGTTTGTCTGTCCTTGTTCATCATCTAGAGTCCCAAATGTTAAAAGTATGGAAAACGTGATCAGTATCTCTCGCAAATTACTGAGATGGAATTTGTCCACTGAACAAGACATTTTTATAGTGAATTCACATTTTATCCTTATGGGAAACGCGGGTCGGAACTGAAAGTAGATTTTTAGAATGCAGTTTGTCTGATGAACAAGAACTTTATTTTCTTCAAATGGTATCGTTGCGAAAAATGTTGGCGGGATCTGACAGTATATCTCTGTAAGAGAATTTTCTGGAAAACAAGGATACTAATGCGTTGAATGATGCTAATCTTAGGATTGGTATTGACTCGTTAGTATTATCTGAAACCAAGCGTTATCCTTTTTATATTCAGAATTATTGAGTGGTCCCTGACCAAAGCAAGCAGTGCTGCCGGACGGGGCCACGCCTCACTCCAGCCCACCGTCTGGTTTTGCCACTGACGATTGGCGGTTTCACGGTCAGTGGACACAGCTCCCGTTTCAATTAATAATCACCATAAGAACAAATAGGGAACTTACGTTGCCCGTTACTGTTGACTTCAGATGCTAAAATCACGATTAACATCCGTTACTTTTCAGGAACTATGTCGATGCGCGGAGATTACCGATTGCTAACATGAGCTGGGGACTTTGTAAAATTTATTTCCTTTTCATTGTATAAATAACTCTTTAGTAATGCATTCATTCCCAAATTACTTATTATACTAGAAAATCTTACTCGTAATGGAAAAAATATAAAAATAGAGTGAATGGAATGGAACTGATTTCTTTCGCACCTACACGCAAAACAATAACGGTAATGTAGATTAAGTTTTGCTTTTAGAGAGAAATCCGAAACTCTTTATTGAGAAACGGCAAATAAACCAAATGCACAATATCACTACATAAATTAGGATCTAATCTAAAGCAAGGTAAAAAATGAGGATAACTTGTACAAAACGTCAAGATTACAAACTGGTTTCAAACAAATTATCAGAGTACAAACTTTAAGGATGTAGATTCACTGAAACTGCAGCAGCATGTTCAGATCAGGAACGCTTTTGTTTCCTTCTTCCAAATATTGATATGAAGGGGGTAATAGCTAGAGGTAAAGCTATTTACTCAGATATAAGTAATCTAAAATATACTTTATACCTTGTCTGTATCATGGTGTGGTACATATGATCTCTCTGGGCATGGTTATTGTGTTGTCAAACCGTGCCATCCTCCATCTATATAGGTCTCAGTCTAATTCTATGTTAATGGTACACTACTCCGAAGATGTTGCTACAACTCACGCTTTTGTGCTCTCTGGTCGGTAGAATATTTCATCACCACGAAACTACAGATGTGTTTCACTCTCTGTGCGACTTTGGTGTCTTGCATTATACTATTGTCCTACTAGATATACCGTTATCACTCCTTACAAATTTCTGAAAAATTAGTTACTACGATACGCTTCCTCTGACCGTTATCACCACTATACCCTTCCGTACGTTTCAATCTCACTGTGGTGTCATCTTGGAGTTCCATATCAGCAACTGCGAGTTGCAACTGTGTTAAAATCGAAAATTGTCTCTAATGAAAAACTGATATTAGAGTATTAACTAATACAGAATTGGACCGTTTTCTTAAGTTCAACAATTATGGTTTCATCGTAAACAAACGAGAAATTTGTGTATAACCATCCGGTGATGGTAGATGGTATGCAATGCAAGTAGACTGTAAACCAGACTCCAGGACTGGAGGCGGACTAGACAACTCCCAAGATGTATCAGCTGGAACGAATTCATTAAAAGCGTCGTTAAAAGCCTTTACTTCTCACGTAGTTTTTCTAAGCAACGCCTTTTTCACTCATCTCCATTAGCGAGTCATTTACTATTACTGGGGTGAATTGAATTATTACCTCACCAGCCCGTGACTCGTATCTTGACTGCTGTCCGAGTCCAGCCAGCAACGTACAGTTCTCTACTCTCATACGTTTATAGCGCCTATGCCATGCAAAGGAAATATTATTACAACTTGATGAACGTGAATTTTGAGATTGAAGCATCCTGCCTAGAGTTAAACCTTTTCACGTGATGCTGATATGATTGTGTTTTGTTAGCTAACCTGAGTGGAGAGGAAGGTTTAAACGACCCTAAATAATTTAAAGTAGCACCACAGCCCTCCTCACTGAGTGTAACCACACCCCACCTCAAGGAATGAGACCCTCTCCAACTCACGGAGTGGGACTACTCCCCACCTCACTAAGTGTAACCACACCCCACCTCACGAAACGAGACCCTCCCAAAACACGGAGTGGGACTACTCCTTATCTCATTGAGTCAAACCACACCCCACCTCAAAGAATGAGACCATGCTCCACCTCCGGTGTGGAATCACTACCCACATCAAGGTGTGAATACGTGATGAGGCCCTCCCAACTCACAGAGTGGGACTACTCCTTATCTCATTGAGTCAAACCACACCCCACCTCAAAGAATGAGACCATGCTCCACCTCCGGCGTGGAATCACTACCCACATCAAGGTGTGAATACGTGATGAGGCCCTCCCAACTCACGGAGTGGGACTACTCCTTATCTCATTGAGTCAAACCACACCCCACCTCAAAGAATGAGACCATGCTCCACCTCCGGTGTGGAATCACTATCCACATCAAGGTGTGAATCCGTGATGAGGCCCTCCCAACTCACAGAGTGGGACCAATCCGTGATGAGGCCCTCCCAACTCACAGAGTGGGACCAATCCGTGATGAGGCCCTCCCAACTCACAGAGTGGGACCAATCCGTGATGAGGCCCTCCCAACTCACAGAGTGGGACCAATCCGTGATGAGGCCCTCCCAACTCACAGAGTGGGACCAATCCGTGATGAGGCCCTCCCAACTCACAGAGTGGGACCAATCCGTGATGAGGCCCTCCCAACTCACAGAGTGGGACCAATACGTGATGAGGCCCTACCAACTCACAGAGTGGGACCAATACGTGATGAGGCCCTCTCAACTCACAGAGTGGGACCAATACGTGATGAGGCCCTCCCAACTCACGGAGTGGGACCAATCCGTGATGAGGCCCTCCCAACTCACAGAGTGGGACCAATCCCCACTTCACTGTTTCTAACCACACCTCAAAGAAAGAGTATTACCCACCTCCGGTGTGAAATCACTCCCCACCTCACTGCGTATAACAATTCCCCACCTTAAGAAAGAGATATTCCCCACCTCATGACGGGAACACTCCCCACCTCACTGAGTGTAACCACACCCCATCTCCGGAGTGAGATCACTCCCCACCTCACTGAGTTCAACCCCACCCCAACTCAAAGAAAGAGTATTCCCCACCTTCGTAGTGAGATCACTCCCCACCTCAAACCCGGTGCGATTACTCTCCACATGACATGCACAGTACAGTATTATTTAAAGAACCACCCAACGTATATTTTTATCCTAACTGATTACCAAACAGTCAATGCACCATCTTTTCTCCCTCAACCAAGTTCAACCTAAAATTTTCCGAACATCTTTCTACACAATTTCAAGTGTTGCCATTACATAAGTTTGTCAGTACAATATTGAATTACGCTTTTACAGATATAGTGTAATACTGTATGTTTATTATATTGAAATATATTAAATAATTATGTCATAATTAGCTTAGGCAATTTAGTAGCCTGTGAGAAAATAGTTTAGTACACTAAGTTTATTTATTATGCTTTGTATTTCTGTTCTAAATATTCTGATAACTAAACAGTTGTTGTTCTTCTTTTTATTTTTACCTAATTATTTAATATAAAATTAGAATGGAATCAGTTAGTATTTAATATTTTTATTTCTATATATTAACTGAGAACTACTTCTAACACGCAATGATTTTGAATACAACTTCAACAAACAGTAAGAAAAGTTACTTTGTATGAGTGACTACACGTAAACAAAAATTATTAACTTCTTGTTAACCATAAAAATATTACTAGTGACACTGGTGTTAATTATTCAATAGAATTAAAATTTCAGTGTTACCGAACAAGAGTTGCCGCGTAAATCCTTCTTTGTGGCATGCACACTAATCCCCCAACCCACCCCTTCCTCAAAAAAGGAACTCTATTCTCTTTCTTGCTAGAAAATAGACAGCATTTGCTGTTTTAAAATATTGTTGACTTATTTTGTATTGATTAGACTATTTAATCGGTGCTTACTTTACATTCATATAAAGGTACATTCAGGTGCATGTTTAGAGTCCAGGAACACAGTTGGGAAATATAGTGACTGAAGCTGTCAAGTGTTATCGTCAACACGATTGTCTTGCTTGGAGCCAAGCCATTATTACCATTACAAGCTCGACTGTGACGTTTCGTGAGCCTTGCTCTGGCCATCCTCCACTTTGTATGGTAATGTATGCAAGTAAACAGCTTTCCTCGCCACCTCTCGTATCGCCTCAACCCATCCGCATCGAACGTTAAACGATCGCTTAATTAGCTCCTCTCTCGTGTTCTTGGATTCCGATGGTGTAAAGCACACACATACTCGACGTGTATTCAATATAGACCACCTTCGGTCGGGCGTATTAGCAATTTGAATTGGACCCCTGTAATACTCGTACTTTCGAGCCAATTTCAACCATATGAAAGGTAAAATCCGATACCCGGAAAATTAGCTCGAATAAATTAATTGGGGTACTTTACCCTCGTCAAATTGCGATGGTCGGACATTGAGCCTGACGGGCTAAATAAATTTTGACATATTAACGATTCGGGCTGGATGTCCTGGTACCGTAAAACCCGTAGGCCTGTATGTTTTGGAAGACGTATTTATAGGGCCTACATGTTTAAGTGCAGTCAATAATTTATAGTTTTGTAATAAAGATTGCTAAACTAGACAAATTACTTTTTTGCGTTAAAATAATAATGTATTAATATTATTCTGAGATTTCTAAAAAACGTTTGAACTTAATTTTTGTCTATTACTTTGTATACATCTTCATACTGTACAAAATTTATTGATATATATTGTTGTAATCCACTAATTTTATTTAATAAAACCGTTATTTAAAATTATATTGTATACTGCTTTTGAAATCACCCGTTCCCGACTCTTCTGTATTATCACTAGATTCAATTGTGTCTTTGCTAAATAAATTTGCTGAAGAATTAAACTTTGTCTTATATGATAGAGCCAGTTAAAGAGGTAATTATTATAGTTGAGATTATTATAATAAACAAAAGAAATAATAGTAACTTAAAGGCCTAAGTTATCTATCATCCTGTTTACCAAAGAAAATGAAAATCTGCTGTAAGCGTCCTCTTATAAGAACGACATACGGCTAAGTTTGGTAACCCTTATAAAAACAATTTTTGTTTTAGAAAGTTTCACTATTAAATTTAAACATAGTTCACACTTAACTCTCAATGAATTCTACGTTGCTATCGGAAACCATCATGTATACCAAACATATATCAGTATATGATTATTTCATATCAGTGAACTTTTTGTTGAATATGTCTGTCATTACTATAGAATATCCCGGAATGGAAGTGTGTCTTATGCGTTCTACCTGAAGAGTCCCAGATTTAACCGCCGGTGCAACTAGACATCAGCAGTGGAGCAGTGGGCCCTATTCAGTGCTTTTGAAAACCGTGAAACCCCGTAGACAAAAGACTCAACAGCAACAGTTCTGCTAAAAGCCGAAATGTCAAAGATGTTACTACTTGGACGTCGACCCTCGTCTCTCGAAGGTGTTTGCAAAACAACTAGTGGCTAATTTGTAAATTTATCACCCGTCGCACTTCTATTCCACTCATCCTAATGGTGTATATATGCCTAATAAATGTATTGAGTAGTGAAAAGCCCTTCGTTATTTTTTTTGGAATGGTTGCTCCCTTCTGTTTTCGTAGTATGACTGATGTAATACGACTCGTCTGTAACATGCTTAGTTGAAGATCAATTCAGTACTAACCTAATCTAAGTAAGGCTTTCCTGCAGACCACAATTCGTTTTGGTATCTGTCATTAAGCTCTTACGGAATCTAAGACAGAGGTTTCCATTCAAGGTTTCCAAGACGGATTTACTGTGTCAGCTTTTGTCAAATTGTTTTAGACATTTCGGTGTCTCCCACGAACTTAGGAGTGTAGCAGAGCTGCTCAGCACTCTGATAAAACGTAGATTGCCTTATATTGTATTTCGATAAAGTACAAAAATAATGAAAGTGGTTATTTTTTGTAGGTGACTGCAAATACAATGATCAGTTGTATGCCTAAATCATTTAGTTAATTTCGATCAGTGCATTCAACATTTTGAAGTCTTCTGGGAAAAGAATTAGGAAATTTTAGACTTGTTGAATTTTTCAGGATCAAATTTCCATGCCATTCCATCCCAACGTACGTAGAGATGGCCGGCCGAACACAAAGGATTATCCAATTGAGTGGAGGCAGTTTTGCCGGTCGATCGTGCGAGACCGCGAGGCCGGCCACCGAGCATTGCAGTGACGGAAGCAGAACTAATGTCGGACCAATGTCTCGGCTGGCCAGTGACCTCCCCATCTCAGCATCCCCTTGCCATACTTGTAGCCGACCACCGAACATTGCAGTGACGGAAGCAGAACTAATGTCGGACCAATGTCTCGGCTGGCCAGTGACCTCCCCATCTCAGCATCCCCTTGCCATACTTGTAGCCGGTCACCAAACATTGGCTGACTTTTAAACTTGAATTATATTGACATTTTCAAAGTCAAATCATTGTCCAATGGCCAGGGCATCTATGGTATCTACAGTTTTACGTGGAATCCGAACCACGTAGTATAGGTCTGATTTTCAGCTAACTGGCAAGCATGACACTCACTAATATTCCCTACACAACGTCGGTAGCCTGACTACTATCCAATACGAATACTCCAGACTTCTATAGTATGTTCCACTTCGATGGCAACCATTGAGCGGATAAAGTATATACTGTACTGACAATAAAGTACCGGCCTTTTTAAAGTGTTTCTATCCATCCTCTGAGGCAACATCCTCAGCAAGGACGTGACATCAAGAACACGTGCAAAAAGTTCACAACTCTCAAATTATTCATATCAATTTCTTTAAAAAGAATCAATTTTCTCAGCCATACCTACTGTTACATAATCACTTCATGTCTTGCTGCTATCAGATGTTTCTTATCACAAGAAGTAGGCGTTTACAACTTTCGTCGCTGTGTTTGATACACCAGTTCACGCCCGTTCTATAAAGATCTATTAGTACGGTAATCATTGCTTTATTGCTTGCCACAAAAATTCATGCTTTTATCAACTAAGCTACGTTATGTCAGCCTGTTATAATCTTAAGTACCCATTGCCTCAAAAAATATGATTTTTATTTTCTCCAATATGCGTTGGCATATAGAAAGTATTGTGATCGTCCACAAAATATGTTTACAAGTTGGTCCAAAAATCCATTTTAGTCCCCCCTGAATCCAAAATAGTAGTTTTCGAAAATAAAATTGGTGTCTGTCTATGTGTATGTGCAGTTCGCTGGAGACCAAACTGATGGATCAATTTTTATGAAATTTGGTATGAAGGTGTATTTAGCCAATATCTCCAAACCGTTTTTTAACTTTTATGAACATTTTTTTATTTTTATGGGCAAAAACATACAAAAATGGAATTTTCTGTAAAACGGCTCTAACGATATTGATTAAATTTTCAGGAAAGGTGTGAATTACAATTAAAAATATTTTAGTAAAAATCGCATTTTTCTAACTTGACTAGTTTTTGAGATATGGCAAAAAACATATTTGGGAATCAAATTGGTAATTTTCAAAGTTTTGATTTTTTTAGTGTTTATTATGGGGAAGTGTAAGAGGGGAAAGTTTGCGCCAATTCTTTGGAACCATATATTGTTTTAATGATACATATCGAGTTCCAGAAACGCAACTAAGTTCATACTACCTCCGCTTTATTTCTATATATTTTATATTTTTATATAAAATATATAGAAGCCTAAGTCCAACTGAGTTCCTCCATGCAGATAGGGGACATTTCTGATCCCCTTGCATGTCAGTATATTTCCCTGCAGCAGTTTTGGTAGTTTTTGTTTACTTAAGATAAATTGCAATGGTACACACACACACACACACATCTATATATATATATATATATATATATATATATATATATATATATATATATATATATATAGTTTTTATCTTGAGCGTCTTTTGTTATAATAAGGATAACATGTAAATTTTGTATGCTGTACGGGAAAATAAACAATTTTCAATTTCAATATACTGGAGTGTGACAAGAGCGAACCCGCCGGAGTCGGTCGCGTGCTGAACATCTGTCCAGTAAGAAGTGGAACCGTCAGGTTGTCTCCCGACATTCGCCAGCTTTGATTTACGAGTTGTAAAAGTCAGCTCAAAATTAAAGCGTCGACCCGAGATCGCTCAATTTGCCGATCCATCCTTTCTTCCCACGCCAATCTGTCATGGTGCTCCAGATTTATTGCCTGGACCCGTCCTGGATCGAACGAATTTATACTGCTTAAGTTAGTAAGTAATTTACTTTACTCGGAAAGTTGTAAGGGAACATACAATGTAGAACTCTGTTTAAAGTATCAGACTTTGCCGTTCTTTGCCCGTCCAAGTGTCTTGTCCGTGGCTCGACATAATTGTTTAATAAAGAAACTAAATATTCATTTCTAAGACGTGGATCGTACAGATACTGGCAAATATGAGAGGCGAATGAGTGTGATGAGTGAAGATGAACGAGTGTAGTCATTGTTACTATCTAAGTTCGACTTAGCTTAGAAAGGACTATTTCTTAATAGCCAGGGCAACTATGGGACCTACAGCTTTACTTGGAATCCGAACCACTTAGTGGTGTTCTAATTTTCAGCTGATAAGCCTGACACTCAATTCTCTTCCCTACTCAACATCCGAACCTTGACTACCAACCACCATAGACTTCTCTAGTAGTATCCTCGTCGATGGCAATCATTGAGTGTATACCGTGTCGGTATTAAGAGGACCGAGCATGGAACATATGGCCTACAATCTCCCACACACTTTATCCCCAAGTAACTGGGTTACAGCATGGCGTCATCAGTGCCGACTGTAAAAAATAAATAATAAAATACAGTAAAAAAATTCCAGTCAGGAAACCGTGTCTAACAACCGATTTATAATTTGAGTTCGATCCTGCTTTGAAAACAAAAATTGTTTACAGCGAATAATTTATAGCTGAATTGAATTACATAGGTAATTTACCGAATTGTAATAGTAAGAAGACTTTGGCACCACATATCCTAACACCGGTAATCTCTGCAGCCCAAAAGTCCATGATTGCCGACAATACCGTATTATGTCAAAGTGTACCTAAATATAGCCGACGTCAGTCGTCATATATGGCCTTACTTCCTGTACTAGGAGGCTTCTATATAATACAACATTGATGTGATCCTGCTTTGAAAACAAAAATTGTTTACAGCGAATAATTTATAGCTGAATTGAATTACATAGGTAATTTACCGAATTGTAATAGTAAGAAGACTTTGGCACCACATATCCTAACACCGGTAATCTCTGCAGCCCAAAAGTCCATGATTGCCGACAATACCGTATTATGTCAAAGTGTACCTAAATATAGCCGACGTCAGTCGTCATATATGGCCTTACTTCCTTTACTAGTGGGCTTCTATATAATACAACATTGATGTGATCCTGCTTTGAAAACAAAAATTGTTTACAGCGAATAATTTATAGCTGAATTGAATTACATAGGTAATTTACCGAATTGTAATAGTAAGAAGACTTTGGCACCACATATCCTAACACCGGTAATCTCTGCAGCCCAAAAGTCCATGATTGCCGACAATACCGTATTATGTCAAAGTGTACCTAAATCTAGCCGACGTCAGTCTTCATATATGGGCTTACTTCCTGTACTAGGAGGCTTCTATATAATACAACATTGAAGTACTGTATGTGTGTGGCCTGTCGTCATGTGCAGCGGACTTGTGCTTTTAAAGTAATTCGTTCTACGCGAGTACCTTGCAGTGTTGCGTGTTTCTTACCTCACGTAATGTTAAATTTAATTATTCTAATTACTGTTATATTAATTTAACAACCACTCATTAATAGTACTAATCACTATTTGTGGTTGTAATGAATTCCGTTACGTTTATTGTTATATTTATTAACTTTTTTGTCTATTTCAGGTGAGTGTTACGTCAGAGTTTAGTCCTTTCCTTGGACGTAATAAATAAAAGTAAAATTTACAAACTTTTTGGGATGGTTTAGGCTCACATTTTGTCTTAATTATGCTATTAAACTCGTTGTTAACTAACCGCGAAAATGTATTTAATCTTAATGATCACGAATTTTATTTTTGTCAAGTGTGAAGGAAAAGGTCGTTTAATAAGGAATATAGTGGTCACATCCAATTTTCATGATGTTTTAAAAACTGGTCAATATTACAAATAAGAATCCAAGGAATTTTCCACCAAAAAACACCGTTTTTTTGACTAAAATTGAAAAAAGGAAAAACATTCCACGCTAAAAACGATGTATTATTATTTATTTATAAACATAATGCTAAAAATAAATAATTGGGATTACAGGAAAATCCCAATTACAAAGTAGCACTAATCAACAATTACAATCAGCATGATGAGAGTTTTTTTTCTACAAGACTTATTATTATAAATATTCCCGCCCATAACAATAACATTCATCTAACAAAACTTAACAATAATATATTTTGAAAAAGCAACAATAACAATGCAAAAACAACATAATTTCATCAAAAATACACATAACAAAACAAATAACAGTATACATATACATATAAAAATTAAACAACACTTAAATTGTTTAACATTAGTTGCTTGTGAAATGCGAAAGAGATAATGAATCAAGAAATTAATTTAATTTGACTCATTTGATATATTTACAAACATTGTTTCTGAAAATCTTTTTAATTAAAAAAAATATCACCAGCGGCTAGCTCAATCGTGCTATATATCTTAAACATTCTATTAATAGGAGACCATGCTCCTAAATTTGTGCGTTGGAAGGGAGGGAGAAGACAAAATGGGCTAAATAGGTTAGGTTATTTTAGGTTATGTTCGTTAAGTAGGTAAGTTACCTAGTATTAATAGATGAAATGTATTTTATCAATATATAATAATTGCCCTGACTTTTGGGCTATTAATAAATAGTCCTTTCTGAGCTAAGTCGAACTCAGATAGTAACAATGACTACATTCCTTCATCTTCACGTATTCACCGCTCATATTCGCCCGTATCTCTACGATCAGCGTCTTAGAAACGAAAAATGAAATTAAATGAAAATATAATAGGTAAATAACCTAATGTAACTGTATTGTTAAATATATCAGTTATCATTTGTCGTATTAAGAAATCTATGTTACAGTCGTGTTTAAGAGGAAAAATTACATAAAACTAATGTAACATAGCCTACGTTCCTTATAGCGTATTTTTCCTTTTTAAATTTTTGCAACAAATTGGTATTTTCGGGTAGAAATTGTGTTGGTCTCTAATATTTTATATTAATTCATTTTAGTACTTTAGCAATAATAAAGCGTGGTGGTTGTAAACCGTTTTTGCTCGGGACAGTAAAAAGTAACGGTGGTGAAATATATCAACAAAAATCGGCCAATGACGTCACGGCAGTCAGCTGACCGATGTGGCGAGATAATCACGGCTTAGCCAGGAGCCTGCTGTTTGACGCCTGTTATGACACCCTTCCACAGGGATATTTTCGCCCCGGTTATCCCTGTCCTGTCCAAATGACAGGTTTAACGCCACTCTATCCTATCGTTTCACATTGACGCCGTCACGGTCCCGACCCCAACCCCCGACATTGAAATGTCATTATTTAGTTGACGTTGACACAGGTTATGAAAACAGATATCACTGGTCTTTACCCCGGATTTAAGTTGGTGCAATCGGTTTTCATTGAGTTAGTTATTTCCCAATTTTATAATCAAATTAGTTAATGGACCTTCCCTTGAGACAGGACAAATATTTAAAAATATTAACCACTACATTAGAACTTGTGGACTTATGAAGTGGTAAATTTAGGTGATTTTAAATCATCTAGAATACGTTTTTTACACGTAACTGAAGGGATTAAGATGTTTTCATTTAAAAAAATGAAAAAATATTTATGATTTTAAAGGTAAAAATTTAAATTATCTGTAAAAAACGTAGTTATAAAAAATAAATGTTTACTTTGAACGGTTTTGTCTTTTGGTTGATTTAAAATCAGCTAAATTCGCCACTTCGTTAGGCCACTAGTTCTAATTTAGTGGTTAAAAATAAAAAAAATATTTTTACTTTCTTAAGGGAAGGTAGCCTACATTAACTAATTTTGATTATAAAATTGGGAAATAATTAATTTATCGAAAACCTACGCACCACCCTAGATCATTAAACTACTATAAACTGAGTAACTTTAGAAAAACGTATTTTTATTGAGATTATAAAAATAGATATAATTTATGGGGTATTCTTTATAAATACTAATATTTCATTAGTGCAAAGCTGTAATTAGTGTAAAGTTAATAGTAATGGATTTGTAGTAAATATTTATGAAGGTATATTCGATTACGTTATAAAACATTACGAGTTTTATTATTATTAATTTGTTTTTTTTCATTTAATTTGTTTTGTTTTATTTAATAAAGTATCTTGTACTGTGCATTGCAGTGTCAGCTAATTTTTTTACAAGCATATCCTTTTTTAACACAATAATTTGAACGTTTTTATTAATTTACTGTATTTAATTTGCGCAAGTGACACGTTTTAAAACCAGGATGATCATGTTGGAATTGATTTTTTGTTGCATGTTTAGAAAAAATGTTAATAGCCCTACATGTTTATAATTATAAAAATGTTTGGAAATGTTAACAAAATAGCCGTTGTATTTTAAAGCAATGTTTGTAACAAGTTTAAAAAACGCAATTTCACGATAGTAGATAGTTTTTATAAGCACGTGCTTTATTCTTTTAACCGTAGGCTATAAGAACATGGTTCACATGGTAAACGTTTACCGAGGACCTTTTCCGTTAAACTACCACTACTTTGGTTAGGTTATGTTAGATTCGGTTTGGTTAGGTTAGGTTAAGCCAAGTTGTTGTGAATTTATCAGAAGAGGTTATTTTGCGATTTTTTTCGGTTTGGTTAGATTAGGTTAAGCCAAGTTGTTGTGAATTTATCAGAAGAGGTTATTTTGCGATTTTTTCGGTTTGGTTAGGTTAGGTTAAGCCAAGTTGTTGTGAATTTATCAGAAGAGGTTATTTTGCGATTTTTTCGGTTTGGTTAGGTTAGGTTAAGCCAAGTTGTTGTGAATTTATCAGAAGAGGTTATTTTGCGATTTTTTCATAAAAATGTCAATAGCAAATTTGTCCTAGAATAAACAGTTTTTTTTTTTTTTGTAAAAGCTGCGTATAGTAAACCATTTAGCTAGATCGCTGCATTACATTCAGAGTCGTTCTTGGACTGGGCGCAAAGCAGTAAGAGGTTTCTGCCGTAGGAACTCTCCGAGGACAAGCCATTAGACCATATTAGCGGTGCGTGCGCGTACGTGTGCGTCGTAATTAACTGCACGGTGCATTTGCACGTGTGTGGGTGGAACTGCACGCTGGTCCATCAGAGTTGACCATAAACACGTTTATTGCGACTGGAGTGTTACCAGTTGAGCCACTCACTCGTCATACAGGAAGCTGTACAAGGACAACTGACGTTCAGCTGTATACGTATTTTACCCTTCCACTGTTTTTGGACAGTCCGTTTATTTATGTTCTATGTTGCAAGGTCGCGAGCAAGTGCTTATTATTTCTGAAGTACAGTAAGTGATATTTTACTTTAGTTTTCAGCTGTTAAGGATTCCTTACGTAATATTGAGCGTATAGATAGCATCGCTAAGAAGTGCCATTTGATAGGTGAATAAGGTCTGTTATAGTGGACCACAGATAATTTTTGTAAAAATTGAGTGTTTTTACAATTTTTTTATCGTTAAATATGTGAAACTTTAAATATAATTCTTGATTATTTTAAACATGTTATAATATCAAGTTACGAGACACTCGATTTGACCTAATCATACAGTGTTCACTATAACCCATCACAATGAATACGAACCGTACAGTTAAAAGGATTAATGGAAAGGAATTAACCGTAGGAAAAAGTGAATAATGGAATGTTGTACTGTATTTGTTTACCTATGAATTACCTATTCAGTAATAGTAACTGGGCACCCGGTTAACAGCTGGGTACTTCGGGATCCTACCGATCCCCGATTTGATTGAATTTATTGTAATCGTGAATTTATTGTAAGTTGATGCATGAAAAAAATGTTGGTGTCTCTCCGTAAGTGTGTCTGTCTGTGTGTATGTGCAGTTAGTTCGCTGGAGACCAAACGGATGGATAAATTTGTATGAAATCTGGTAAGTACGTGTATCTCCAGACCATTTTTTTACTCTTTGGAAATTTTAGTTTTTTTTTATCTTTATGAGCAAAAAACATACAAAAATGAAATTTTCTGGAAAAAAATGGCTCTAACGATTTTGATTAAAATTTCAGGAAATATGTGAATTACAATTTAAACTATTTTAGTAAAAACCGCATGTCAATAACTTTATTTGTTTTTGGGTAATGGCAAAAAAACATGTTTGGGAATCAAACTGGTAATTTTCTAAGTTTTGATTTTTTAGTGTTTAATATGGGGGAAATGTGCCATTTCTTTGGAACCATTTATTTTCCACTTGTATGTGCCAGTTGAACTCTTGAATGAGTCGAAAACGGCCTTGAGGCCCAAACACGTAACACTTGAGAGATGGGACTCAACCATGTGTGTGTGTATTGTCACACAGTTAAGCAGTGGCGGCTTTTGACCTAGTAAAGTGGGGGTTCACACACCGGGGGTTTTGGGGTGTATGGAGTACCCCACAAGTAAAAGCGCACAATTAAAATGTTCTAAAAATTATACGCTTAAACATGCATTTTAAAATATTTTACAAGATATTTTAACGTAGTTAAAAACCATACTTAACCAAACAACAGATTTTAAAAGAAGTCGGAGTGGAGCACACGGCAAGTGTGCACCGCTGGCTTCTATTACAAGACGGCCCCACCACCGCCTTCCAGACAGAACAGCTGATTAGGCCTTGCATATACTCTATGGAGCACAACCCGACAACCGGGACTGTGCGACAGTACTGCGAGATTAGCGGAAGCTAGCTGAAGGCGCCTCTTTGAGTTTTCTTACGTTTAAAGTCACATATTTCGTAATTTCAATGTGTAAATAATTTAACCTAAACTTTAAATGTGGTTCATTTTCTTTTTCAAATCTCACAGGGGGTTCACGTGCTCTTATGGAGTAGCCGCCACTGCAGTTAAGAGGTATGCGCTGCTTTCAGCATACTTCTTAGAAACCTGCCTTAATTGTCGTGAACAAAATCTTGATTTTTTTTGTAAAGGATGATTGCAATGCTACCACATCTGATGACTGGATCACATAGTCCAAAGTATGTGGAAGCAAATGAGTCTCTCGTGCGCAAAGTTTATCTCGGAAATCTCTGGCCAATTATGTCTAACGAGCTACTAAGGCCATGAAGCACTTTTCTAAAAGAACAAACAAAGAATACGACAAGGTGACAGAGTTGATAAATTATATTCAAGACGTGCTCCCACAGTGTCATAAATGAAGGTGATGCTAAGCTGAAATAAGATTTGTTGTGAGCTATTCTTCCGATGGTTTACTGTTTTGCTAATCGAACTGTACCTGCAGAAGTGCCACATTCCGCCGCATGCCGCGCTGCTGTCTGCGCCGATCTCCTGTCCCTATTTCGGGAATGTATACACTCTTGTTTGTCTTCTCGCCTTCTCACCACTTTGTTGTGTCATTAGCACCGTCCAATTCAGGAGTAAATGCCTAAGTATTTTTACAACGGCCTAGCAATGCCAAGGCTTACAGTGTTATGACGCCCTCTACCATGTGTCTCTCTCTCCTGCTCCGGTTCCCCTACAGTTTTCTGTGTCCTCTACCGTATCCCTACAGTGGTGTTTCCTCTAGAAACTAGAAGACCCGTGTTCATATAGTACCTGTGAAGCCGGATTTCCTGTCCAATGAAATTAGATCTTGTACTAATTTGCGCTGTGTTAGGGATATTTCATTGTACATGTTATTGCTCTTTTGTATTATTTATTCACACCCCCCCCCCCACATTTGGGGAGAGTGTTAAGGTAACGTAGGCGATATGCTCAGTTCTCAGGCATTTTAATGCTGTCCATCCAATGATTGCCATTGGCTTATACATTACCATAGGGGTGTCTGTGTTGGATGGTGGTTAGGGTTCGGATGTTGTCCAGGGAAGAGAACCAAGAATCAGGCTTGTCAATTAGCTGAAAATCAGACCTATACTACGTGGTTTGGATTCTACGCAAAGCAGTAAGTCCCTGGTTACCCTGGCTATTGATAAATGGCCCTAAGTTTAACTCATATAGTAAACCAGACTACACAGGTCATCCACACTCATTTTACGATTCATATACACCTTAAAATACGCACAAACTGTTGGTGTCTAAAATCTGAATAATCATTGAAATGACGATTTACCAAACAACTTACGTTAACTCGTGAAGACGACCGCAGTGCTAGGTGGTCGCCTCCCGGCGTGACTACGCGGCCAATCGACGATCTGTCGCCTGGTCTTCTGCCGGCACGCCTCAACTAGATTTATCACACCAGTCGCTCCGCTCGACTGCCCCCCTCCCCCGGCCGCTTCTTCCGCTCCTTCCGGTGGCCTCTCACTTCATTTGACTCTGTGTAAATTAGGCAGGAGAACATAATTATCCACGCATTTGACTGGTGGTAAAATACCACCAGCACCTTGTCAGTCCCTTCCTTTTTCTCTCAAATCCTGAAGGATATCAAGGATAAACGTAGTAATTATTCCTACAGATGAACAAATACTGTATGTACATTTGTTGTATTCTATTTAGAGATTGCAAATATTTTTAACGTATCGATATATCGAATTACCTATATTATATTGCAAACCAAATATCGATATAACCATAATATCGAAAGAAAAATATCGATATATAGGGTAACCGATATATCGAATTGTAAATAATTTATTTTTATAAAATTATGCGCTAACTCCTATATCATGACCAAAAATTCACTTATATTTTCTGTCACTAATATGAATATCCTACTGAATGTAAAAATCAAATACATTTATCTACACAAAAACGTCATGGTCTGTGGGGTTGATAGAAAAAATCAAAATAAGAATAATTATACCATTATATTATGTTAACTATAAAAGAATAATGTAATAACATTCGTTTAGGACCGCCACCCGTCTACAATAAACTACATTTTAGTGCGTTAACCTCACGAAATAAAGTTACTTTATTACTTCAGTGCATAGGAGGCATTTTAAACGTGTATTTTTTTTTTTTTTTTAATCGTGACGATTTTGAGGGGAGATAATAAAGTCAATATTTAGTGTCATGATATATCGGACCAAAATATTGATATGGTCGATATTATCGGAAGAAAATATCGATACTAATATATCGATATATCGAAACATATTTATCGTTGCCATCCCTAATTCTACTTAACCACCGAAACTGTTGTTCGCTGCGGCCAGAAGGAAGTGACTTCTGTTTCTTTTCCTCTGTTCTTAATTTCTACTCTAACCCACATTGTAACAAACAGGTAACAAACAGTGACTTACAACCCTCTTGATGCAGCTGCCATCTCCAAACGACGTATTAGATCTGCTGTGTCAACCTGGGTGGCGAGAAGGGCCATTTGCGGCTAAAGCGTGCTCCCACTTTTTGCACTTGTTCTGGGAGCAGTTTTTGCACACTTGCGCTAAGGACTTGGGTGGTTCTGCGAATGAAATTAAAGTACCGGTAACTACGATAATCAACTCAGAGTCGATTTTATTCTTTAATTTTTAGTTGTATTAATACAGTAAAATAAAAAATAGCTGAAAATTAGTGATGGGTAATAAAGTCTTTAAGGTTATAAATTTTCCACGCTTTTTACAAAACTCTGCAGGCATGCGAAGCGTGCAAGGGTTTCCCCTAGTTACTCTAATATAAAGCTTGACTGGAATCACTGACTGACCGATTGACATAAATGTTTACCCACTTCGGAGTGTCGGAATAATTTGAAATTTGGACTGAGGGTAGATCTAACCATGTCGATCCCAGAAAAATGAAAACATTTTCAATTTTCTGAATAAATAAGGGCTGTTTTGGGTTTGAAAATCAAACTCTACCCATAAGAATAACATGGTCGGCTGGGCCGGACAGAAAATGGTTTCGTTCCAACGGCGTTTTATTAATCCATACAAGAAATTTTAAGAAGGTACACATGTGGCATATCGTTTTTTTACAGGAAGAAACGAGGATTACAATGGTAGCTGATTATTACGTCGTGGTTGTGACGGATCATTTATATAAATGTTAAAATGAAAACGAGGTTTATAATTTATTTATATTATTTACGAGATCATCATTAAAGTAAGTATTAACTTTTAGGAAACATTTATTTACTTTCAAAATAATGAAATTACAGTGAACTTGAAATCCCCCTCGTGTATGTCATCAATTCTGCATACAACAATATTGTAGAGCTCAAACAGATTGTCGGTGATGAAGACACGAGGGTGTTCCGCCCTCACACTGGGGTGATGAACAGCCACTCGGGAGGCTCGCGAGCCTCTTCCTGATCAAATTTGGCCGGTGAAAAATGGATTGCCCCCCCCCCCTCCTGTTGGTTTATGGAGTCGTGAGAGCTATTCTGGGGGGGGGGGGATGGGCTGTTGAACGATGTGGGTTAGTGGTTTGGGGTTTCAAGATCGGGGACGAGGAACCTACTTCTTGGTGTTTATAGGGTTATAAATAGTTGTAGAAATATTTATTTAACTGAGTGATAATTGTGTCAAGAACGCTATTTCGGCCGCTGACTTTATTTAAAATTCAATTTAAGGGAAGGAAAATATTTTGTGGATGTTTATTGAAGTTATACTTCTTTGCGCCCGTTAGACACTTTGGGATGGGATGTTGGTCGAGAAACCGCGTCACGCTGAAAAGTAAGAACAAATTTTTAAGAACTATCGATTAATCGATTGTTAATCGAAGAAATTTAATGGAAGAAATTACTGATAATGATAATATAGGTGTATAATATAATAGTGAAGTCACGTATAATATATTGAAGATAAATATATTGAATAATATTGAAAAATGTCTTATATTTCATTTATATATCCTGTCTGTTTGTGTGCGTGAGTGGGTGTTTTTAAAATGCAGACTTTACTTACGAGGTTACATTTTTAGTATTTGGTTTGAAAAATATTTCATATTCAATATTCACAGTACGGTTAGTGAGTTAAAATATAATAATATTTATAAATTTTCCCGTCCAATTTAAATAATACTAGGCACTTAACTTATATAATACTAATTTACACTTCCATTTTCTTATTTGATAGTTGTGCAATAAACTGTCTGATCACTTAAGAACCCCAAAATTGAGAGGGGAACTACTGTATATGCAAAACTATTAAAATAATGTTTATACAAGATTGAAGACTTCTTTAAAAGTCTACTTTTACTTATTTGCAAATTTAATAATTTATTTTTTAACTTTGTTATTAATCAGTACCTAACTGTTAGATGTTAAATGTAATTTCCGAATTAGTGGTTTATTTAATTTCGATATTCAAAGGCAAGTTTTTAGAGTAGAAAAGTTTATAGATTTTTGACAACGATGTACTTTGCTTCAATTCGCTACCCATGCCTCTTTAGAGAATTGTTCTTTGTCCTGGTTGTCCAGTGGATGTTGGAACTATCCTATTATCACGTGATCCGGAATATCACTAATCTAACTGTAATCTAATCTGCCGCTATCGCAGTATCCCAACTTCACGATGCAAAGTGCTCGTTCGATCCACCAGAAGGTCATTTGCCCAGACGGCCATTGAGTTGGATTGCCAAGGTAAGAAGAACACTTTAGTAAATAATTACAAACTGGAGGATTTTTAATGTGGAGGCTACAAAGATTTAATTACAAACAGGCTACAATATGGAGGATTTTTACTTTAACGGTTCGTCCATTTACCGCATACACCAATATTAAACCGTCTGTCCTCCCTCCCTTGTGTGCGGCCTACCACGACCTACACACTCGCTCTACTCAAAGCTCCACTTATTGTGATCCTTTAAGTTAAGTTTAGTTAAAGTGTTTTTAATTACTGGTCTGAACTAGATATGCTTAGTATGGTAAGTTGTTGTTCTTATTGAAGCCACTAAACATAAGTTAGTATCATGGCTACAGTACCAGTACTATTCTGTATTTAAGACACTGGCTCAGTGATAAATGCCCGTACAAGTCCTCGTACAGCCGCCGTACATCTGGGAAGGAGTTATTAACATAATGAGGGGATGACACGGTCGAGTGAACTGGTATGTAGCCTCACGCACGGGTCCTCTAATGGTGATATGTAGCCTCGCAAATGGGTCTTTTGATGGTGACATTACGTAGCCTCACACGCGGTATCCTCTGACGCTGACGTGAAGCCTCTCCACACATGAGTCGTCTGATGTTGATACAGTAGGCCTACTATGTAGTCTCATACACGGGTCCTCTGATGGTGACGTCATGTAGCCTCACACACCTGTCCTCAGATGGTGATATGTAGCCGCACAAACGGGCCCTCTGATGGTAGCATTATGTAGCCCTACAAACGGGCACTCTGATGGTGACAATATGTAGCTCACACACGGGTTCTCTGATGGTGACATGTAGTCTCACACACGGGTTCTCTGATGGTGACATGTAGTGTCACACACGGGTCCTCTGACGGTGATATTGGGCGTTTAGTCGCGCCAGCACATTTTATCACTTGTTTTCCAGACGGGTCACTTTGGCCCCTCCTAATTGGCTCTTTGACGCCTCATTGGCTGGACACCTCACTCATTAATGAGTTTCAGAGTGGGTCAGAGGGGAGTGGGATTAGCGAGTACGGGCGGAGGAAGGGGGTTGATTAGCTTCCGCACTGGCTTGTTGACAGCGTGTCGGCCTCTCAATTGTAAATAAACATATCTTGTTTACTACGGAAGGTAAATTTATAGTAACAACAATAGAGATTAAAAAGTAAAATAGCATTGTAGTTTTCTCACCATAAAGTACGTATAAAAATTAAAAGGAATTAGGTGCTATTTTAAATTAATTTTATCTTTTCGCTAATATCACTAAGATTCGTTAGTTACATCACTTAATGATTTCCATCCAAACAAAGGTACCAGCTATTTTCAACTTTGTAATACTGTGGGAAACGTAAAGAGAAAGACATTTTGGTGAGAGCAATATTTTTTTCACAAAAGAGTTGTGAAATCTTTAGCCACGTATGCTGTTAAAATATTTTGAGTAAAACGCTCGAAAAAAGGCGCTTTGCCGGGGTTTTCTAGGCGCGGAATTTTTCCGCAGCGCAGAGCGGAGCGAGGATTTTCTCCGCTCGTAGTTTCCGCTCCGCGGAATTCTATTTTCCTAGGCGCGGACTTAAAGACGATGACATCAAAGAAGAAGAAAGATGTCAAATTGTTACATTGTTCATGTGTGCGGAATCCTAACAGGGACACGTTTAAATTGCAGGAAAATGAGGTCGTTTGTAAAGATTACTTAGTAATCACCTCACTGACGATGAGATATGGTTTGAACAAATTTTCAGTAGATTTTCACACCTTACTTGGTGAAATACGGCATGTGAATGGACTCAACCCCAGCCGTACAACAGGGACATTACACCCATACCACCTGAAGGTTAACTAACCCACTAAGGAAAGAGTTGTAATACGGGATGTGAATGGACTCAACCCCAGCCGTACAACAGGGACATTACACCCATACCACCTGACGGTTAACTAACCCACTAAGGAAAGAGTTGTAATACGTGATGTGAATGGACTCAACCCCAGCCGTACAACAGGGACATTACACCCATACCACCTGACGGTTAACTAACCCACTAAGGAAAGAGTTGTAATACGGGATGTGAATGGACTCAACCCCAGCCGTACAACAGGGACATTACACCCATACCACCTGACGGTTAACTAACCCACTAAGGAAAGAGTTGTAATACGGGATGTGAATGGACTCAACCCCAGCCGTACTACAGGGACATTACACCCATACCACCTGACGGTTAACTAACCCACCAAGGAAAGAGTTGTGTAATACGGGATGTGAATGGACTCAACACCAGCCGTACAACAGGGACATTACACCCATACCACCTGACGGTTAACTAACCCACTAAGAAAAGAGTTGTAATACGGGATGTGAATGGACTCAACCCCAGCCGTACAACAGGGACATTACACCCTTACCACCTGACGGTTAACTAACCCACTAAGGAAAGAGTTGTAATACGTGATGTGAATGGACTCAACCCCAGCCGTACAACAGGGACATTACACCCATACCACATGAAGGTTAACTAACCCACCAAGGAAAGAGTTGTAATACGGGATGTGAATGGACTCAACCCCAGCCGTACAACAGGGACATTACACCCATACCACCTGACGGTTAACTAACCCACTAAGGAAAGAGTTGTAATACGGGATGTGAATGGACTCAACCCCAGCCGTACAACAGGGACATTACACCCATACCACCTGAAGGTTAACTAACCCACTAAGGAAAGAGTTGTAATACGGGATGTGAATGGACTCAACCCCAGCCGTACAACAGGGACATTACACCCATACCACCTGAAGGTTAACTAACCCACTAAGGAAAGAGTTGTAATACGGGATGTGAAAGGACTCAACCCCAGCCGTACAACAGGGACATTACACCCATACCACCTGAAGGTTAACTAACCCACTAAGGAAAGAGTTGTATTATTTTTTAAATTAATTTATCTATAGTTAATGACGTAGATATTAACCAATTAATGTTCAAAATCAACCGTTAAATAATAAAAGAAACATTGTTTGATTTGTGTAATAGTTGAAGGTATAGCCAATCTTAATAATTTCGACACATGTATGTTCTACCTTAAAACTATCAATATCAATCTCTTGCACAGGAACTCAGTTACTTATATTACACGACAATTACATTTATGTGTTCTCATATAGTTTAAAAGATGAATATCATACCAAAAATGTTTAGAAAATATAAGATAAAACAATTGTATTATATTTGGTTAGAGCGTGTTGCTTTTTATATATATATATATATATATATATATATATATATATATATATATATATATATATATATATATATATAGATAAGAATTTTACCAGTTGAAGGTAGTATGCATGATTTTTTTATTGTCTCATTAAACCTTTTGTTACCATGAATAATCTTCAAGGATTTTAAATGATATTGGGATATTTCCCGTATTCTTGATTGTTAGCATTTACAACGTTTCTATTCATTATATCTACCTCCATCGGCATGTTTTGGTACAACAAATTATGTGCTCATTAATATTGGTTAGTTCAGTGTATTCGTTTTAAATAAGCAAACACAAGTATAATGGCAGAAAATAACATAAATTACATTAATTGAAGTTTAAGACCGGCGTATCAGCGATAATCGGCAAGACGGGGAAATCTTGTGATTCAGCAGGTGCAGGTAGGCAGTAACTCGCGACCTGTCATATATAACTAACCTGCAATTAGTGCCCCCCTCCTCCTCGCTCACTTGAACTGTAATAAATACTGCGGTAATCAGCTACCTCTATACATACAGCCGACTACATGCTCACTTCTAACGGAATACCTACCTGCGCGCATTTATCTCCGCAGGCCGGTTCTCGGTCAATCACAAGTCACATAATCGGACAGGGGTGAACTGCGCAAGTGGTCAAAAGTCCTAAACGGACCCCCAGGGCTATGATCCCTGGGTGACTGGGTGGATTGGAAGTCACCCTCAAGCCGTTCATTATTTTATAAGTAAAACTTGTACCGAAATTCTGCAAGATACCGTTTGTAAGCATACTTTTTCTTACTAAAGGAATTTTGTCCTTCAGGAAGTTCCAAATTTTAGGTGGAATACACAATGATACTTTCCACGCGGTAAGACAAAGAGGGTGATAAAGGTTCATTCATTCATTTATTCATTCATTATTATTAATCTCTAAGACGCCGATCGTAGAGATATGGGCGAATATGAGGCATGAATGAGTGTGATGAGTGTAGATGAACGAGTGTAGTCATTGTTACTATCTGAGTTCGACTTAGCTCAGAAAGAACTATTTATTAATAGCCCAATAGCCAGGGCAACTATGGGACCTACAGCTTTACGTGGAATCCGAACCACGTAGTGTTGGTCTGATTTTTCAGCTAACTGACAAGTTTGACACTCTGTTCTCTTCCCTAAACATCATCCGAACCTTGACTACCAGTCAACACGGACACTCCAGACTTCTCTAGTAGTGTCTACGTTGATGACAACCATTGAGCGGACGCCGTGTCGGTATTAAGAGAACCGAGCATGGAACCTATCGCCTACAATCTCCCAAACACTTTGTCCCCAAGTAGCTGAGTTACAGCATTGCGCCACCAGTGCCGACTCAGTTGTTAGTTCCATGAATGTACATCCTGCCAGCCAAATACAATCTGGTTAAATTAGCCTCCAACAAATAATTTATTTGTCCTGTTATGAAGGCTTTTGCTTGATATTTAGTTACATAATTTAAGAAGAGGTGATCACTCTTAACTTCTTAGGTCTAATTAAAATACATGTTCTACTCTGCCGTACTAACCTGTCTATTACATAATAATACGTCTTCTATATATAATACGTACTATATATCCACGTATATACGATTCCAAGATCCACTGTCGGATTTCAATGCCCATGTTCCTTGTAATTAGCAAATCTACCCTAGAACTGCAGACCTAGCGTTATGAAATATTGAATAAGGTATGCTGTTAAAATATTCTGAGGGAGACGTTTCACTTCCTAGATCTTTGAACCGTCTATAATTTAGGCGAAAATATTTGTTAACAACTATCTTCAATAGACCTACTAACATTAAGACGAGACTGTATTCATTGATTACATAAGCCTACATTACAGTCTATTTACCAACATTTATATCCTGCTAGTTTTTGCTGGAGGACTTCCAAGGACTCGTCCTTGTCCAAGGAGGAAATCCTTTTCATGTTAATCGTTTTTCTTCTTCGCATTTAAATCTCACTTCCATTGTTGGGGACTTTGTGATAACGTCAAAAAAATTAAGTCAGTCACAGTTTTTTAGGGTATATTATTATTTATAAATAGCCCTTCTGTGCAGAAGAAAGCTGAGTTTTAAATAGCATAGGCGTGCATGCAGTGTTTCAAATTATCGCTCAAGAGTAGAAAAAAATCAGAGATCGCATCCAATAGCGCGTTGAATGATTGTGTTTGTTTTTCCAGTTTGCCACGCAAATGCCAGGACGAGAATCTTGTCAGTCACTCTCTTTATTTTACCAACTCATCAAGGATACACGTCTCAATATGTACATTCGTTAAAATCTATTTATAACTGCCACTTAAGCGTTCAGTGTAGGATATAAGAAAGTGACCTCTATTTATTTTATCTCTGTAATATTTTCGAATTGAAATAATAACTGGGACGATGTATTATAAAGTCAAACGCGTTGGACTTTGGTTCTTATAAATGACTTATTCATGGTTTATCAAGCAAACAAATGCAATAATGAATTTTCGAACTTAGTGCTTTAACCATCCCGTGGGGCTTCATCTGCCAGGACCTCGTAGGAATATTGCCCCCCCCCCATGTTCCCTCGTCAGATCGTTTGTGATGATGGCCGTCCCCCTGACAGGCGCGTGACTCCTGGACTACCGGATATTGGGCACACGTGCTGGAGAGTCCATCACTACCTAGGCGCGTGCTGCCAGCGTAATCTCGACCGAGTGTGCATGTTTACGGTTGAGTGAACCATGCTTATAACACGGTATGCGCACAGCTCATTAGCTATTGACATCGATAACACCTGAAATCGAGTATTCAGATCGAGTAAGTGTTTTAGTTGAATATCGGCGAATTAATTTATTTGCTAAAACCGGTTATATTTTCATAAAATGCACTGAAGACAGTTTTGATTGTACTGTACTGCCTCATATAATTGGGCCGGGCAGAAAGCGACCTGCGTGTTATATTTAGCTAGCGCACACAGGGGTTCCAGCGGCAGAGGGGAATCTTTCGTACGCTCATGCACCTTGCTTCAGTTCCCCCGTCAATTGTTCAACTTCCTTAACAGTCTTTATTTGGGAGTAGGGGGGGGGGACTAACGAACACTACAAGTTTGTAAAAATGCTATTTATTGTTTACATTATTATTCATTGAGTTATTGCTATTATTAATTGTTATTTGGATACTCTAAATAATGATTTCATTGTTATAACCTTGATCGTCATCACATGACAAAGGGGAGAAATAAGCATCCGACACAGCTCACTACTGAATGCGACCTCTGTTTACTGTCTTCTCTGTGGTTCATGTCATATGCTGGAACAAAACTGCAGTTTACTATTTCGATTTCGAATAGCCATATTTTAAAATAACCCGTTTTTAAACACTGGAAGCGTATACCTACAAACATGATATATACAGAAGATTGACTAAAGCCGACTTAGTGACTGAAAAAATTTGTATGACCGACTGTTAAGACGTGTCAGGCCGGTCTCGCTGGATTAATTCGAGAACAATGGACGACTTTTTGTCCGTACTCAGCCGTTCCTGTGTGGACTCGCCCTTTCATCTTGGTCTCATGTAGTTGGAAACAGTTCGCTAAATTCCAACTAATTTTGATCTCCTTTTTTAACCCCCCTACCCCAACCCTTCACGTATGTGACTGAGTGAAATTACTGTTCCAACAACCGCTCATTGTTCCATTGTATCTCACTTACCAACTAAACTATTTTAAACTGAACTGTTTATTTGTGGATATTTATTGTACCGGTATGTTATGTGTAATGTATTCAAAATAGTGTCTTTAAACAGGATATTATAGATTGTGCCCATTGTTTAAGCAATGAAATTGTGTAGTCATTCAGCATTCTTATCATTTCGGATAGAGTTGACGTACATTTTAGTTTTTCTTGAACATTGATAATTTGTTTCGTGTCTCATTGAGAGGTTAATGTTTGGAATGTTTATAAGAAACAATCAACATTTCCAATTGTGGAGATAAAGACAAAGTTGTCGTACACACTAAAAAGTACTCTGCACTTTTATAATTTACAACAAATATGTCATAGCACTGATTTAAGAAACGGACTGACCAAAGGAATGAATATATCGGTGAAACATATCTCGATGAACTGTCTCAGATAAGGGCGCGGACGGCTGTTTTGTGTTGTAACAGATCCACCAAATTGATAGGTAAATTAATTAAAATAAATAAATAATAAAATTATTGTATATAAGGAAAAGGATATATTTAATTTGAAGAAATAAAGAAGGTCAAAACTATGTTAGAGAATTGTCGTGAGAAAGACGCCAGTTGGGTAGACGTGGAGACAGAAATATGTCCCCTCAAACAAAACCATTTGTTCGAAACAGGATGGGTGGGCTTGTTCCAAGAATTATCAAAACATATGGGAATGTCTGAGACATAACAGTCAACAAAGATAAAACGGAGTTGGCGTGGGACAGGACTCGGCGGGTCGGTTAGAACGTTCCATAGGCCACACCCCGGATCTGGCGCAGTACAACGACGCAAGAGTCAATCTTTTAAGGGAACCAATCAGAACGGGACATGTAATTCCAAAAATGCCCGTAGAGTGCAGCACAGTACGGGGAGAACAGTATACGATATGGGTCTGCTACCTCGTGGCAAAACCGGAAGGACCGATAGTCTTGAACCCAGAGGGGAATAATACCGGAAAAGAAAGTAAAAGTGGGGGACTTGAACGCAACGCTTTAGAGATGTTCCTCGCCCAGTTCGAGACACCACCAGACAGGTCGTCCCACAGCAACACCATCGGCTCCAGGTTACATCTACGGGAGAAAGTGTTTAAAATATTTTTGCGTTTTCATATATTAAACAACAGTCATTAGTTAACAATTAATTATCAGATTAGTTTAATTTGCGTAGTTTTGAGCAAACGACGGGACGTAAAACGGACATGATCTTCAGCCAAAAACTTTGCCTCCTCAGATAAGCATACAATAAGTAGTTTATAAGGAATAATTAATGTTTTTTATCAGTTTGATTAAAGTTAAAAATTCATATTAAAAATTTTGTTTTTTGTAAAGCAAGTTGAATTAGTTATAACACTTTATGTTATAACCAAATAATGATTTTATTCTTTGTGGAAAACATGTAATTAAAATGATTTTGTAAAGACTCTACTGTCTTGATTTATTGTACTACATAGATCCACCGATTTACCCGATATTAGACCCTGAGAAAGAAAAAAGAGATCTCATAAAAAGAATTTAAAGAAAATTTAATTTATTAAATAATTTAATTGAATAAATTAAGTAAAAGTAATTAATGTAACTACCTTTTAAAGGAGAAATGTTACAGTGTACTATTAGCTCAATGATTAGTTACTTCATTGTGTGATGAAGACAGACAGACAGGCAGGTGGGGAGGGAGGGAGGGAGGGAGGGAGGGATGTAGGGAGGGTGGGAGAGAGGGAGGGAGAGAGGGAGAGAGAGAGAGAGAGAGAGAGAGAGAGAGAGAGAGAGAGAGAGAGAGAGAGAGAGAGGGGGGGGGGAGATGATGATGGTGGATGATGATAGACTACTGGTGCTATTTACATAGGAAGGAAAGTTGGCTAACGGTACCTATACGAGCGAACAGAATTCTTGTTTCTATTGACATTGGTCATAGACCCCGCTCTGTAAGACCTTGTGGGTGGTTCGTGGAACGCACACAGGTTACCGCCAAGACACAACAACAGCCAGTAGCACGGCCACGGTGTGAAGTACGTACTGAAGACCTGTGTGGTCTCTGGCGTTGACGACAGTAGCGCTCGTAAATGCTCTGGCGGCGCCCCAGCCAATTACTGTCGTTACGTGTGCAATTACAATTCAGTTTGAGACCTGTTTGTTGTCGTCAAACCCAGGGTGATGGAACATCGAGCGAGATTCATTCACACTGATTCTCGGCTAGTATCCAGATCATTAAGTACAAAGTAGAAGAGAATTGAATAAGCGGTAATATTTACGAGTAATATATATATAGGGGTTGAGGGCGCCCTGAGTACAACTCGTATAGCAATAAAATTATTATAGAAGTAATATTCATAACAGTTTGTTTGGATTTAACATTGTATAATGTCTCGCATCACTCTCTGCAGCAACATTTTTTTGTAAACTTATGTTTCAGTAAACTTATGTTAACAGTAAGCCCCCTTTTCAGAACAAATTTTCTCTTGAGGAGTAAAACCTAAACTTATCTTTCGATGAAAACTAACTGGAAGAACTCCCAATTTTTAACGGAGAATTTATTAAAAATGCAGATTTTAAAACACCAAAACTAAAATTCGTAAGACAGACATATATTGGGGGGATACGTCCCCATTCTAAAGTGGCGCTAGACCACCTCTCACACACTACTGCTGTTGTAGGCCGACGAAGTTTTTTTATATCGGCTGCTATTACTTCACGCGCTCCACGCACGTTCTCGCAGTCGCGTGACGTCTTGGCACCCACGTTCATATTAGCTTGAGTATTTCTATAATTTTATTAATATTACTTTTATTAGTCAATCAAATATACTATAGTATATATATAAAAAAACTGTGTTAAACTTCTGTATTTTTGTTTAATTACAAACATAGAGTATTCTCGGTTTTCAGACGAGAAATTTTGTGTTTTTGTGGATTAAGAAAAATAGTTCAATAAACCAATCAATTATTGTCTATGAAGTTCAAGTTTTTAATTTCAAACCATCGCCATTTTGACTAGGTTGCGGCACAGTATTCTACTAGTAGAGACCTTTAATCTGATTTACATCTCAGCCTATAGTCTAATTTAACACTTTCTTCTGACTCCTTGTGGACCGTCCCCAGTATGATGTAAAAAATAATGTCGTCTCCAGACTTTTGGCACATCCTGTAAAATTATCCAATGTTCGATCCCGGGATTTAAGCGGATTCTCAAGTCAACTAAAACAAATACGCCAGTCGTGTGAGGTGAGGGAATTCGCGCGAGAAGCCATCAAATGTCCTGTCCCACTTCCGGTCCGATATCCGCCGGCGGACTATTGATTGATAGCGGCCATATTGCTGATCACTTCCGGCACTCGTCGTTGCAAAGAGGATCAGAAATATTTATATAAGAGTGAACAGGCTAGTGATTACGGCCAACACGAATCTATTCTCCATAGGACTTTAAATTTAATATTTTCTCAAATCAAGCAGAAATAAGAATCCGCTAAAAAGTCGTTGAAGCGTTGTAATTAGCTAATTTTAACGCTTACAATTTTGAAATATTCTGGACAAAATTCTCTAAGGTGATAGCTATATTGTTTCTAGAATATTTTTACGTTTTCTATATTGATACAGTATATTGATACAGTAGTTTTATACACAAATTATTCACTTTGATACAGAAACAAAATATATTTTTTAGTTGTATTATTTTCCATCCACATTGGTAAGATTGGTCGTCAATATATGAGCGAATATGAGGGGCGAATGAGTATAGATGAACGAGTGTAGTCAGTGTTACTAACTAAGGTCGACTGCTCCTTAGAAATAGCTATTTATTAACAGCCCAATAGCCAGGGCAAGTAAGGGACCTACAACTTTACGTGGAATCTGAGCCACGTAGTATTGGTTTTATTTTCAGCTAACTGACAAATCTAACACAGTTCTCTTTCCTTCACAACATCTGAATCTTGACTACCATCCAACATGGACACTCCAGATTTCTCTAATAGTGTCCACGTAGATGGCTACCATTGAGCTGTACTGGTATTAAGAGGGCCAGGGCTAGAAAATATCGCCTACAATTTCCTCAACACTTTGTCCCCAAGTAACTGGGATTCAGCACTGTGTTAAACTAATATTTAACTTTAAATTTGTTATGTGATTTATAATGTGATCATGAATCTTTACGATTAATGAAGTTTTTTTTAAAATTATTATGTCTATCTAAGTTTTTAATCATATAATTATCATTATATATTTTATTCTTTACGTTATCTTCTAGCTTTGTTCATGGCTTATTTAGTATGTTTTGAAAACATTAGAAATAGCTGTGTTTTCGTTTTCCGATGTCTACAAGAATACACTCCATGTACCCAGTATAGGCTATAGTTTGTATACAAGGTGTTTGGGAACTCTTTAGCCAAACTTTGGGATTTAGTTCTGGACACGAAAACAAGAAAATAATGTCATATAACAGTATTGTCTATCTCACTTGGTTAACCGTCTGTCCGTATGTTTGTGATTTTTATAAAAAAAGTAATATCTCAGGAACCATAAATGCCACAGATTTCAAATTTTGCATACTTAGTAAGACTGACAGCACCTAAACGTAAAACTATTTTCGATAGTTTTCGTTCATCCGTTTGGAAATAGCTTAGGATAGGAAAATTAATAGTTTTTCCGATTTTTTATTTTTGAAACGTAAGCAATTTCCAAACGGTTGAACAAAAATTTTGACATTAGTTGTAAGTTTGTTAGGTGCTATCAGTCTTACTAAGTATGCAAAATCTGAAATCTGTGGCATTTATGGTTCATGAGTTATTACTTTTTTTATAAAAATCACAAACATACGGACGGACGGTTAACGAAGCGAGATTGACCATACTATTATTTGGCATTTCTTGTTTGTTCTCCTGTCCTAAGTTTGGCTAAATAGTTGCCAAACACCCTGTTTACGTAACATCTGCTGTTATCTAATCATTTGTTTGTTGTAGCAGAGATCTCCTGGCTGTTGAATACAATTGTACACAATACATCACCGGTGTAATTACTTGTAATTCATGTTATTATATAATCCTAACTACGAAATACTGTGTGTATGTACTTATTATTTTATTTATTTTTCAGGTAAGCGGAAAGTTATCAATAGTGGGAATCGCAACTCCAGTAAGTACTGCGACTTTTCCTCATCAAATTGCCTGGCGGATTTGTATTTATTTTGGGGAGGACCTTGCATGGAGGATCTGATACTTAGGATTTAGTGGTTTTAACCCACTATCAAGTATAAGTGGCACAAGAATACAAGATTTATTTGTTTAGGCTATATTATGTAGGCTATACTGTACAACAGATTCAGTTAGAAAAATTGACTAGTTATATGTATTTTCAATATAATACGTTTATTTTGTAATTGGGCCGGGTAGAAACTGACCTGCGTGTTATATTGAGTGTATCTAGGGGTTTCAGCGGCAGAGGGGATTCTCTACTGGACTGAGCTGCCTTTCTTTACAAGCATGACTAACTTCCGCAACAGTTGTAAGTTGAACAAATAACTGTAACGAACTGCACACGTTTGTTTGAATGCTCTTTATTGTTTACATTATTATTCATCGTTGTTAATAAATTTTCACAAAATCACCAATAAATAATACTTTTTTCGAGGCCTTTCGCCAGCAAAGCTTGCATCATCAGACAACACAAATTTATTATTTATTGGTGATTTTGTGAAAATTTATTAACAACGAAGAATACCAATATCAACTCCATCTGAAATTTACAAATTATTCATCGTGGTGTTGCCATTATTAATAATTGTTGTTTGAAAACTATACAAAGATTAAATGTAATCGTTCTAAGCTTGACTCGTCAATGTTTATCAAATCACCCAATGGGGCCACTGCTGCTAATGACGTAAAATGGGTGGGGCTTACTATTGCGCCGTCGGCACGTGGCCTACCGCTCTGGTTGCCATGACAACTTTTAAATTTAATTACACAGTGGAGGAAGAGAGTTCTCTGTCTCACTTGCATAATCTTTGTATATTACTCGCACAAGTGCGTTGGAAAGGTCGTTTTCTAAGCGGCCTATGTATAATAAACATGTCAATTATATCAAAGAAACTAAACACTTTTCTTCTTAAGAACTTTCGTATCCCAAAGTAAGTGAACTGGGAAGGAAACACAAGTTTTCTCTTGTAGATAACAAGCTTTCATTGGGCCTTTGAGTGAACTCATATCGATAAGACACTTTGGTTGGTATACAAAGGAATGCCAAAATGTAGAACCCTGTGTAGCAGATAGTTTTTCAGAACCCGGCTTCCTTTTGAGCTAAGCCAGGTGTAAAAATAACCGAGTTTATAATTTATTGTACTCTGCTAACGTTTTTATTTCTATAAATTATTTGGTATAAAGTCAATGACTACAATAAAAACTCTATTTTTTGTTCTAGCCGTATATTTTTATACGAGTAATTATGTAATCATTTAGTATAACCTAAGATCATCGCCTTGCGTATTTAATACTTGCTCTTAGATTTTTCTATTGACAAATACAACAAGCTTTCTTATAGACAAAGAAATAATAAGATCAAGGCCAGAGAGAACTGTGTGTTCGAAGTTAGAATGATGATGATACAGAGAGACAGATTATAGATATAGACCAGGATTAAATGACAGACTGACGTCAAACGGGTTGTTACGACGTAACTTGGATGAAGGAGGATAGGATGGTGAGGATAAAGGAGGATAGGATGGCGAGGATAAAGAAGAATAGGATGACGAGGATGAAGGAGGATAGGATGGCGAGGATGAAAGACGTTAGGATGACGAGCATGAAGGAAGGTAGGATGACGAGGATGAAAGAGGATAGGATGACGAGTATGAAGAAGAATAGGATGGCGAGGATGAAGGAGGTTAGTGTAATGAGGATGAAGGAGGATAGGATGGTGAGGATAACGGAGGATAGGATGGTAAGGATGAAGGAGAATGGGATGGCGAGGAAGAAGGAGGATAGGTTGGCGAGGATAAAAGACGATAAGATGACGAGGATGAAGAAGGATAGGATGACCAGGATGAAGGAAGATAGGATGGCAAGGATGAAAGAGGATAGGAAGACGAGGATGAAGAAGGTTAGGATGACGAGGATGAAGGAGGATAGGATGGCGAGGAGAAGGAAGGAGGTAGGCTGGCGAGAATGAAGGAGGTTAGGATGATGAGGATGAAGGAGGTTAGGATGGTGAGGATGAAGGAGAACAGGATGGTGAGGAAGGAGGATAGGATGGTGAGAATGAAGGAGAACAGGATGGTGAGGATGAAGGAGGTTAGGATGGTGAGGATAAAGAAGGATATGATGAAGGAGAATAGGATGGTGAGGAAGAAGGAAGATTGGATGGCGAGGATGTAAGACGATAGGATAACTATACTTTAGAACACATGTTGCAAAAAGAGGAGTTGGTGGAAAACAAGAGAGGAAACAAGTCGGGAAATCAAAGTACTGTAGAGATGGAGGTCCCCGTAAATTGGTTTTGATGTAGTTAATGTTTAAACTAATAATATTTGCTTTAAAAATACTAGCATAAAATATACTAGCATAAAATACTAGCATAAAATGTACTAGCATAAAATACTAGCATAAAATCTTGATCAAGTCGACGTACGTTAAAGTAACAATACGTCACTGTACATGGCAACAATCAATTAATTGATCTCAGTCAGGTCAATAAATATTGTTTCAAATATATCGGTATAAGAGGCATATCCATTAACACGACCGACTGTATTAACCATTAAATTAAACAACGCTATTCAAGTGGTACAGAGATCCAAAGCCAGTTTTGATAGCCCTACAGATAACGTGGTCGGGGTTGTATTAAATAACAGCCAGTTGAACACAATCCGGCCCGGCTATTATTTACCCCCCCCCCCGCCTCACCCCTGACAAGTGAATCAGCAAGCGCCCGCTGTGCGCTCCGCCGGACCACAAACTGCGCTACTGCAGTTGCAGTTTTTGCCACACCTTCCTTAGATACGGTTTCCAAACGTAAGATTGTTTTTACGAGGAGAATTACGTTTTTGTCGAAAAATGTCACATCGTTTGCGATCACGACATTTATGTAGGGAAAGTATAAGGGTCCGTCAAGTGATCATGGTCTGCATGGGAACTTTAAGGGTACATGGGGAGGTCAATCAAGATCAATAGCAGGTTACAAAGAGTGGGTGTCAGGTTTTTCTCTCTCTTTGGTCAAGACAGGAAGACTTAATCCTATATGTTGACAATATATGGAACGTAATATATTATGAACTTTTGTAGGTATTATTTATGTTATTTATATTCACTCCCTGCTTTTCTCGTACCAACCTGTCTGCTAACTCTCCACTCAATGTTATGATTAGGCTATACAATTCGCTTTCCGTAAGTGTTGATATTTTTAGTTTTTCGTTACATGATTTTTTAAAAGCTGTAAAAGCCAGTATGCATTAATTTAGTATATTGTTAAATTAATTTATTGTAACATTTTTTATTGATCTAATTAACGGCATTGTAATTTATTAATTTCAAAATATTTTAATTATACGTTTTTATTTGAGCATGTGCAGAATAATTGTCTTGTAATATCTTATTTAAATATTTATTAACCCACTTTTTATATGTTTAGTTTGTTGTAATTATTAAATAACCTAATAGATTTTGTATGAGCATAATCTCGTCTGTTTGCATGTTTAATATATTTATTATTTGTTGTTTGTTTTTCTGTAAGCTGTGAATAATGTATTATTTTAGTGCAACATTGTAATTGGGTTATAATGTTCCTGATCAAATGGATTTTTGTGTTATCATTTAAGTTGTTGGCGTATTTATTCATCTAATAGTGTTGAATAAGTCTTATTCATTGTTTTGGTTTAAAAAATGAATTATCAACATTTAAAAATAGTGTAGGAATCTCTTTAGTTTGAATTGAATGGCTCCTTATTTGTAATAAATCTACAACTCTGTTGCTAAAATCGTATCAGGAGATATCATTTACTATACTCCGAAAAGATTTCCAGTCGTAAAGCTAAATGTAAACACCTGAAAAGATCAACGGTATTAATATTAAGGGGTTCAGTAGTCCGCGAGGGGCACGCCTTTCTTGGTTTACTCACTCACCCTCTGTTGGCCAATTACAGCCAACGATCCTCCCTTGGTAGGCGTTCTCACCGCCCCTGACTTGGTAATCTAGTTACGTCTCGTGTATCGATGACGGTAACTGTTTAATTGGTTAGTATAGTGGTAAAGTTAGAACGTTCAGTCTGGGTGGTACAGTTATGTATTGTTGTCAGGGCACATGTACGTCTACGATCCCGAAACACGTTCTCAGTCGCGGTGACTTGTTAAGGCTATCGTTTACTGAAAAGTAAAAAAATCTGCATTTCCTTAAATTTCTTACTTGTTATACACTTTTATATGATAATTATGTACAATGTTAAGGAAATATGAAGTTTTTAAATTTTAAAAATTTACATAATTCTACACAAGTAAATTTTTAAACAAAACGTAAACTTTTTTCCAAATTGATATTCTTTGGGAACCATAAGTCCAAACTTAAGTTTTTGGTGTCAAATGTTACGTAATAATAAGGCCTAAAAACTCATGTCATATCATATTTGTATTTATACGGCAGCTACAAATAAAATCTGTTACAAAATCTTTTTTATTAATTGAAATATTAAACTTTTTTTTATTTTATTTATTACAAAATAACCATACAACTTGTAACCACAACATTACATGAAAATTTAGTTTATACATCTGATATCAGGCACAGAAAATTTCATCCATTTATTTAAAGCAGTTTTTTTTAGAATAAAAAATTTTGTCCCTGAAAAACAAGAAAAGTTCAATTTACGGGAAATGGACTATGTTCTCAAACAGGCGATTAAAAAAAACAACTTACACAAAGTATACGTATACAAATACGTGGCATTATGACTATTTGACGATTATTAACTTATTTATATTCTTTACTATCAATATACATGCCATAATATACATTTTTATACTATACAAACTTACCAATACAAAAATTGCCAAAATTAGACGTTCGCGACAATGTACTTGCCATACGAAAACGTATGTCATAAACGTAAACAACGCATAAGATATTAGTTGTAATGTGTTTTTGTGCAATTAAAATAGATTATTAAAATTTAAAAAACATGCAAAAAATAAAAAAAAATACCATTTTCAGTTGCCAATCCCCCTAAGTTGTAGAGAGAAAAGCAACGGGCCATATTAATGTAAGCTGAATACCAATGTAGGTTGGTAAATTACAGAATGACACCTACTCATTTAAAATATATAATTGGTTTTTAACTAATACAAAGACATTTTTTATGAAAATCCTAACAATTAACAAACGAATAATATTCTATTTTGAATCAATTACTTATTGCCTTATTTACTAATTAAAACATTTTTCATACGAAATTTTTATCAAAGATATATTTAAAGTCAACATTTAATACTAGACTAAGTACAACGAGATGTAAATTTTAGTGACTGATAGCCTGGTAGTTTTACTCAGAACGACTTAAGAGTCTGCAGAGCTGTCGGCCATGTTGGTTTCTTAATCCAAAAAGAACTATGTTAATTGCGAATCAATATTTTTTTCATTTATTAACCAAAAGATGTGTACGAGATGTCATTTTAAACGTTATCATATTGCGCATATGCTTTTGATATTTTAAATACATACACCTAGTTTTGAAAAAATAGGTGAAAATAAAAACTTCATTCTAAACTTTTGTTATATTTTTTCTGTAAAACTAATTATAAATTCGCAAAGCAATTCCAACGCGTAATTTCATTCTTGAACAAATGCATTTTGTTGAAAAAAATTCGTTTAAAAATAATTCTTAAATTTGGATACACGTGATCGTAGGCTATGTCCGGTTTGAAAATAACATTGTTCTTATGGGATTAAAACCAACATGGCCGACAGCCTCTGCTGAGTCTTAAGTAGAAAGAATACACATGTAACTGGATCTCCGTAAGATGTCGTGGTTTTCTCAGATTTTGTATATTTTTCATTCTTGGACCGTATGTATGAACAGTGTAACTTCCCTGTAGAGGTGATGGGAGTGATCAAATGTCAAGAGCCACCGTCCACATTCCTCATCGCCAAGGTGGTCCGCCAACGACGATAATGATCGCACGATTTCCGAAACGTGAATGAGTCGGTAATGGAATACCCGTGCAAACATGCCGAGTTATGGCGTTGTTGGCCTTGCTGGATTGTACTTGGTAGCATTGTCACGCTTTGTGATATGTAACATGTGAACAATGTTACCAAGGAAAACACTTGTCGGTTAAACCCTATGGGGAGAGTAACACTTTCTAGAAACTGGATTAAATATATTTTCCACATATCGATATATTGCAAACCAAATATCGATCTAACGATAATATCGAAAGAAAAATATCGATAAATAATATATCTGTTTAAAATTATTATGCACTTACAAGAGTAACTTGTCATGACCAAAAATACATTCATATTTTGCTGTCACTATTTAGAATTGCCTACTGAATGTAAAAATTAAATTTATCTACACGAAACATGTTGTGGTTCAATGAAAAAAATTCAAAATAATATTATACCTTTAATTATGATAATTATAAAAGAATAATGCAATAACATTGTTATTTCTTTCACATTTAAAATGCCACTGCGCTTCTTATAAACACTAAACACTAAACAAATGAATTCACTAAATTTTAGTGCGTTAACCTTACGTAAAAATACTAAATAAAGTTACTTTATTATTTCAATGCAAGTTTTGTACGCATAAGAGGCATAAATTTGAATGTGTTTTTTTCCTAATCATGATTATTTTGAGAGAGAATAACGTCAATGTTAATGATATGATGTATCGGACCAAAATATCGATATGGCCGATATTATCGAAAGAAAATATCGATACATCGAAACTTATTTACCGATATTTCCTATATATCTTTGCATTCTTAGTTTTTATTGGCCTATCTACAACACTGTAAATTCTTATAACAATGTTATTTATCCATTTCTTCTTTGAGTTCTTTATTGAAATTGTAAATAATTTAAGAAATTCTCAAAAATTCCAATAAAATGCTTTATTATTTTTGTTGATGTCTGACGATGCCTACATTGTAGGTGAAAGGCCTCACATAATAAAGCATTTTATTGGAATTTTTGAGAATTTCTTAAATTATAATGTTATTTATGTTTATTCCCATCAACAATATTGTTAATAGTCAAAAACTTTGTCACGTTCTATCTGTTAATAGATTCTTATTTTGTTGTTTCAAGTCCCTACACTTGATAAAGGATTATAATTTTTACAGCATTGTTCTTTAATTCCTTTTATTTAGTCCAATATCGTAAATTCTGATATCGCTGTTATTTTACGATACTTTTTTTGAAACAATATTGTAGAGGTTTATTTTGGTTGTTTCAAAATCATAGATGCTGATTGCGCTGTTATTTTACTTTTGCAAACGTGATACAAGATTGTATGGTTATTTTTGTTATTGTACGTCTCTACACTGTATAATAAGATCGAAAATTTCTTTGCGTTGTTTCTTACGTCCGCATATCTGCAAGATGGTAGATTCTTATAGGATTTCTGTTTATTTTTATGTTTTATATAATATTTTAATTGTTCCTATTATTTTAGTTTTACATTGTTTATTTAATTAAACATTTCAATTATCTGTGTTTAGTTGTTTTACGTAGGTCGTGCTTCCAGTACCTGGTAAAGATTGTAAATACGCATTGCGTTGCTGAGGTAGAATACATTTGTTCGATTTTAATAGCAGATCTCCGTTGGTTCTGGGCATTATTGTCCAACTCGTAAATATTCAATCCAACTTGTTAAAAAATTAAAACAGTTAATTTCCCAAGTAATTCAATCGTTCCCTTGAGCGTGTTAAAAGATGGCTGTGAAACAATTCAATGTTTTTTAACACGCCACAAAATTAAACAACAATAACATTTTTAAGACGATATATGAACGATATTTAAAAATCTACGTTTAGTTGTCATTTTTTGCTCATAAAAACATGCTATGCCCAATGAGTATCGTCAAAATCCTATTTTTTCTGAATATGTTTTAGAAATAATCACAACTTTTGATCCTATTTTATGACACTGCCATTGCTAGTTTTGACAGCCAGCCAAGCGTTTCTTTATCAATTTAAATGAAAAAAAAAAAAAATATTGCTCAGTACTGGTATGATTTTTCTTGTACAATAAATCTAATTAAACCATCAAATACAATTACGAGCAATGTATTAATAGGGATGGTAATGATGTTAGTATTGTTGCGTTTTAGACCGACATTTATCCAGGTTATAGATACATTGCGCTGACTAGGTACTCTTGAGTCTATAGTAGGTCAAAACTAAGAGGAAGGCGAGGATGCAGGAGGCCATAGGAAGGTCGTAGAAAGGTCAATCCTGGAGGGCTCGGCCAGTTTACGCACTTCTGTCAGAGTAATACCATCGTGTTCTGTGCAGAGGATTTTCTGAGAGGGGACGCGAAAACGTTCTGAGTATGAGACAACCTTGTTTCCTTTTTCCAATTATTTTATAATTGGTAATGCAAACACAAACCTGCTAAAATTCCCGAAATAGTCCCAAATGTCTTTATGAAGGAAGTAGGGGCATTAAAGAAATTCTTACAAACAAATTTGTGTAAGTTCGCGGTAACATATTGGCTTTAAAATACGACATAAACGTAGTAAAGTTGTGTACTGTCGGGTGTATCGACTCCCTGAGACAGTTACACTTGCTGTCACTTGAGTGACGCCGACTGTCCCTCACCTAACGTGTGTCCTCACCTTGTCTGTACAAGCCGACTTGTCCTGAGAGTGATTTGTGTTCGTGACTTGACGGACCGTCCAATACCACCTAGGCTACATAACGCACCGAGTATTTACTGTCGGGTGTATCAACTCCCTGAGACAGTTACACTTGCTGTCACTTGAGTGATGCCGATTGTCCCTCACCTGACATGTCTCCTCACCTTGTCTGTACAAGCCGACTTGTCCTGAGAGTGATTTGTGTTCGTGACTTGACGGACCGTCCAATACCATCTACAAAACGCACCGAGTGTTTACTGTCGGGTGTATCGACTCCCTGAGACAGTTACACGTGCTGTCACTTGAGTGACGCCGACTGTCCCTCACCTGACATGTCTCCTCACCTTGTCTGTACAAGCCAACTTGTCCTGAGAGTGATTTGTGTTCGTGACTTGACGGACCGTCTAATACCATCTACATAACTTGCCAAGTTGAGTACCGTCCGTGTATCGACTCCCTGAGACAGTCACACGTGCTGTCACTTGAGTGACGCCGACTGTCCCTCACCTGACATGTCTCCTCACCTTGTCTGTACAAGCCGACTTGTCCTGAGAGTGATTTGTATTCGTGACTTGACGGACCGTCCAATACCATCTACCTTATTAATTACGCGTCTTCTCGGAAAACGACTGAAGTCTTCTTGTCGTAATATGAAAACTTCTCATACTATGTTATTGTTTTGTACACTTCGATAATTCCTAATAACTTAAGTACTACTTAGTACTAAGTACTATGCCTACTAATGACTTATGTAGCCATATTTTCTAAACATTAATTTTACTTTTTATATGATATCTGTGTAATATGGTGTTACAGGGGCGTATCCAGGGTGTGTTTGTAGGGGGTCGACTGACCAATGTATAAAATGTCATTCAAACTAAAAATAAAACTCAAATTATCTTTATTTTTATATTATGTATGGCATATAACTAGTTAAGCCTACAAATGGTTAAAGTTATGAAGAAAGAGCTACCCTCTATAATGATGAAGAAGTAACTATTTTCAACTATTAACCATTACAGTTATTGCTAAGTGTTGTTCCCCTTTGCTTTTGAACAAAATTAATTAGGTTTGGGGGACTCTAGCCCCCCCCCCCCCCCCCCCCGAGTACGCCACTGTTCGTGTATTATCAATGTAGTTACTTCTACATATTGTAGATGCATTTTATTGTAGAGAACATTAAATATTATTGAATAAACTCTCAATGTACGAATAAACTTTAAATAGTATTACTGACGATGCCTTTCGTCATATAAATGGTTTTATTGTGAATATTGGTTAAATTTATTAAACAAGTGCCTTTAGCTATCTTATAATTTCCTTCTAACCCCATACTATATGTATGGCAAAGTTACATAATACGCCTACATATAAACAAGTTAATAATTTATACGCCTAAATAAAAACGTAAATTACGAGTTCGTGTACCACAAAATTATAAATGTTATCCTTATATATGGGTCAAGGCTAGAAATTTAACAAAATATGTTTTTACTTTTTTTCAAGGCTGACTTAAAATTGATACTCCGCTTACACAAGTGTCAATCTTGCAAAAGCTTTTAAAAGGAAGCCACATTTTAACAATTCCCAATACTTACATTTCAAAGGGTTGATAATATTGCAAAATAACAAACACTACGTGGGTGAACCAACTTAAAAAACCACACATATTTTTGGTCTACAGTGTTTCGGATATACCATAATAAAAATGTTCTCAAAATTTAAAACGTGACATAAAATAATACAAATTCCTAAACTAAAACATAAATCAAGAGTTCTTATACCATAACGTTTTAATACAATAGAAGACTTCTATAATGAAGATGAATTCTAAGAACAACAATACAGGTTGTGTTATTGTTATTGAAAATAGAATAGATATAGTCAATCAGTGTCACACGAAATATATTTCAACAATGGCTTCATTTAAATCAATTACTTATAAATTTCTCATCTTAGGAACTAACCAGTAATAAAAGCTTGTAAGTTACGACGCGCGATGGTCGTAAAACTTGAAACATTTAGCGTTGCTTAACGTAACTCTAAAGCCATCTCATCGTAAACGTATTGTACACTGCAACCTGTAACTCCTCTCTACAATGATGAGTTATACAATCAAACTTTCTCTTCTGTGAAATTCTTTCCTTTCGTTTACACATTTTTGCTACCTTCTAATAAAACAGTGCTTGTATCATGGTTTCACATCCCTTCAAAACTAGTTCTATGTTGTAAGTACATAGCAAGTGCTCGTCGACACCTGAGATATTGTGACCTTGGAGCACGCGTGATTCACGTGCCATATTTTAAAAATACATTTTTCTTTTTCATCTTAGCTGAATTCTAAAAATAATCAACCTGTCAGAGGTCAAGGTCGTAGTCAGTCGCCTCTGATAAGAGCTATTCACTTATCACTTGTTGTTGGAGTGTGCTGCTGTCCTGATATGAGGGATCATTAAAAGTTTTTCTGGCTCATTAAAAAGTTATAATTTTCACTGAGGTTAAGTTTCTTTGTAGTGAGCAGTGTTGTATTTTTGGAACTGAGGTATTTCACATTTTTTGCAAATTTTTGTTTGTTTGCCTGTTCTCAGAAATGAGTATGTTTTCAAGCCAAAAGTGGTCAGAATGAATTTTAGTGAACAATATTACAAAGTAAAAATATGTTTATTATTTGCAGTAATAACTTCTTTTAAAACGCAAACCATGATTTGAAATAAAAATGACAAACAGTACAATGGTCTATCACACATTTGGGGGCACTCGAGGTGCGACATGGACTACCTGAGGGTCATAATTGGACACTCGAGGTGCGACATGGCGCTTCGGCAAGCAGTGTGGCCGTGTTGGTCTGGCGGCTAATAGTTGATATATTTACAGTGATAAAATTATCTGAAAACTACAGCCATACAATGAAACACATGATTAACGATGATTCAATAATTAATTATCGCTCAATGTCAATTTATAGTTTAACTTAAACAAAGAAATTTATTACAATAAAAATGTTTAACGGCGTCAAATAGTTTAAAAATTTGGTTGTTAGATTGTTAAAAAAAAGGTTAGGTTAGCTAATAATAATCTATTTAGCTATGTAAAGCAGATCGGAGTGTCCAGAAAAAATTATAGTTCTACTACTTTTTATTGAAATAAAAATAATTGTATTTCCGGAAAATATTGATTCCTTTTTAAGTGTGAAAGTCTGTATTTAATTACACTAGTTATTGAAATGGTGTGATTATCATAGTAACGTAGGTCCTATTTTGTATATATATATTTATAGACAGAGAGAGAGAGCGCGTCTACAACCCCGCAACCCTTCGTCGGGCTACCTGAGGTGGCATGTCGGGCCGTAGAACGTTTGGCACACATTTTTGGCCGATTTGGAATGGCACTTTGGCACAGTCATTAGAGGGGATTAAGAAGGGTCAACCTGTAAGTTTCAGAAAGGCACGATTGGCACACACCGCCCGGCCAGGTAGTAGCAGCCAGGTGGCCAGAATGCGGGAAAATGGGAACTTTTTTGCCCCCGCAAATTCCCTGCTGTGGTGCTTATTGAAGTAAGCAACTAACCTAACCTAACCTAACGTGAGGTTTAAATTAAAAATTTTGTTATATCACGGGCAAATGACTGCCACGCAGAGTTGACGGGAATAATAAAATTCCCGTTTTCCCTCGTTCGATGGCGTCTACCTGGTCGAGCGACTGTGCCAATCCTGCCTTTTCCAAGCAGGCGAGTTGACCCTACTTATTCCGCTCTAATGATTGTGCCAATACTGCCATGGGCAGAAGGTCCAAAAATGTGTGCCAATCGTCCCGTCCCCGCATGTCGCACCTCGAGTGCCACCACAAATTTTATTATTGTTAAGATTTATGTACTATGTACATGATTTTAATGAAATTTTTGTTTAAGTTTATTTGATAAAAAAGAAATAATAATAATAAAGAAATATTCTTCCACCATACACTATCTCTGCTCTTTGCTCAAAACCATGTTTCTAACCTCAACTTAATTACATTGCACGAAACCCAAATAAAGTGAACAACAATGGAACACTGTAAATCAGCTGATAGCCAAGAAAGAAGAAGAACCAGGGCTACCAACCTATGAACTTGTAATTATCTTAAACCTTAATTTTCTGTACTTGTAAATAAGGTTGCGTTTTATAAGAAACACACTATACATACGTTTAAGAAGGGAAATCACAATTAACTGATATTAAAGACAAATTCCATATAATAAGAATATGTCCCATGTTTGTAACGGATCTAGCCGTAGCATTACCTGGGTTTGTTGAAGCAGTGGGTGACAACAGTGAACAGTAACACCGATGGAAACGACTCGCTTTATGGAAACAAATTGTGTGAAAAGTTCTCAACAATCCTTCGGTAGGAAGTGAATGAGAGATTTAATAACATCATCTGTAGGAAAGTGTGTGTGATATTCGTGCCATTTATTTATTCGAATGTGTATAATAGAGTTTCTACTTGTACAGAGTTGTGTTAGACCGATCCTAGTATCTTGTTAGTACATAGTATCAGGAGTGCCATATTGTGCGAGGAGAGATATAGCTTACGTCATACGTCGTCACAACGGCGCGTCGAGTTAAATGTGAGCAACGTTCCGGCCCACATGACGCCTTTATCAATTTTTAAGTCAGTATAGAACCACTCAGAATATATACAATAGATATTATTACATATTGACATAGATGGCCCATGAAAAATGTTACTTCATTAAATTGATAAGAATATTTGTTTTGCTCATGTGTTAGGCAATTCCTATGCTGTATCTAAATTGCATTCCTCCGTGGTGTAGAACACTGGTAGCTTGCGTCCTCCTGGTGTAGAACACTGGTAGCATGCGTCCTCCGTGGTGTAGAACACTGGCAGCATGCGTCCTCCGTGGTGTAGAACACTGGCAGCATGCGTCCTCCGTGGTGTAGAACACTGGCAGCATGCGTCCTCCGTGGTGTAGAACACTGGCAGCATGCGTCCTCCGTGGTGTAGAACACTGACAGCATGCATCCTCCGTGGTGTAGAACACTGGTAGCATGCGTCCTCCGTGGTGTAGAACACTGGCAGCATGCGTCCTCCGTGGTGTAGAACACTGGCAGCATGCGTCCTCCGTGGTGTAGAACACTGGCAGCATGCGTCCTCCGTGGTGTAGAACACTGGTAGCATGCGTCCTCCTGGTGTAGAACACTGGTAGCATGCGTCCTCCGTGGTGTAGAACACTAGTAGCATACGTCCTCCGTGGTGTAGAACACTGGCAACATGCGTCCTCCGTGGTGTAGAACACTGGTAGCATGCGTCCCCCTGGTGTAGAACACTGGTAGCATGCGTCCTCCGTGGTGTAGAACACTGGCAGCATGCGTCCTCCGTGGTGTAGAAGACTGAGAAGCTCATATTTTTAAGAACCGCTATCCGAGATTCGTCAATGCGTCAATTGCGCAACAGTCGATTGCAGGCATAGCTATAGAACCGTTTTTCAAGACCATGCTGTATTTAAGGAAGGATAGTTCCCCTAATTTTTAGCTACGTGACACGAAAGCCGTTGTTGCCACATCAGTTGCCTCCTAGCCAATATGTTGCGTGAACGGAGCGCAATGACGAATTTGGCAATTGGGGTAGTGTGAATCACTGACGGGCGAACAGTGAATGAGTCGATACTTTTTAGTGGCTCAGTAGGTAAACTCGAAGAGTAAGGAGTCGATAGCTGAAGAGTCGTTAGTAGCGCGTAGTATGGGAGTAAACTAAATTTCTAAACATAAATAATACTTTTCAACTCCTACAATTTACACCCGAATATTTTGTGTCTATCTCTGTGTTCGAATCGAGAATACACAATGGGGCATCCGTGACCGGTGTCGTGTAGTTGACGCCACAGTCAGGCTTACTGACAGGAATGACACGGGTAAATGGTGACGACCACCCATTTAGATATTTAGATAGCGCATTTAGTAGTTCATGGAAGTCAAGTCCACACAGTCAGGGTTACTGACAGGATTGACAAGGGTAAAAGGTGACGACCACCCATTTAGATAGCACTGGATATGGGAACAGTTTGTCGTTTCACAACATTCCTGTCCTACAGACATGTGTCGTGTAGTCCATGGAAGTGAAGTCCACACAGTCAGGGTTACTGACTGGATTGACACGGGTAAAAGGTGATGACCACCCATTTAGATAGCACTGGATATGGGAACACTGTCGTTCCACAACATTCCTGTCCTACAGACAGGTGTCGTGTAGTCCATGGAAGTGAAGTCCATACAGTCAGGGTTACTGACTGGATTGACACGGGTAAAAGGTGATGACCACCCATTTAGATAGCACTGGATATGGGAACACTATCGTTCCACAATCGCTTCTGTTCTACAGACAGGTGTCGTGTAGTTCATGGAAGTCGAGGCCACACAGTCAGGGTTACTGACTGGATTGACACGGGTAAAAGGTGACGACCACCCATTTAGATAGCACTGGATATGGGAACAGCTTGTCGTTCCACAGTCGCTCCTGTCCTAGAGACACAACGCATGCTTTCATTCTATTTCTGACTTGGTGGGCGTGAAAATATCTTGGGCGAGTGCTCCTTATATAGATTAAGAATTGTGACAGACGAGAAAGTATTTCCCCCTTTTTTCATGTAGATAAACGTTCAAGTATGTTCTTGGAAGCTATATTTACAGAAAATATCATGGATATCATTTCCAGCATTGTGACCTGAAATTCCTTTGGGACTAAGTATTCTTTTGAATTGTGTTATATAAACTTGCATTATTAATTGAGCGATATTATTTTGGGCACAAATTAAAGGGTAATGCAATAGTTATAGATAGAATTGTCAAAAAATAGTATGAAATATTTTTTACAAGATGGTTGATTTTAAAAGGGGACATGCTCCTAAAGCTTTGTTTAAGTTTGCACAAAGAACAGTGTCCTTACATTTTCACGTGCCCAAACACGTAACTGTGTTAACTATAGAGATATTCAAGGCCACTTCATGCAAATACAAGTACTTGTATGTTGGCTGGCTGCCTCAACATTCGTTGCTCAAAGTTATATGTCTTGCCGTTAAACAAAAGCGTAGAAATAACAGCTAAATTAAAAAAGTTAAGGATCGTCTTATTTTATCAGGCTAAGAATAATGTAGAGTTGGACGATGATTATAAATTCTTTACTTTAAAGGACAGTATAGTGTGTGTTCCTTTGTGAACACGACGATCGGCAAGTTTCTGTAAAAGAAACGAGTTCTTTCGGGTCACAGAGAGAACAAATACCGCTTTCTTATAGCCTCAGCAAATGTCTAAATGGCAGTTACTAATGGAATACAACGAAAGGAAATCGTTACAAATCTGTATTATTAATTACTACTCTACCCTTAAGGATTAGGATTGATCTCAAAAATAAAATTCCATAAATGAAAATTCCATAAATTAAAAAAATAAATGGTTAAATTTTGACAAAGTGTCAAAAGTTAACCAATGTTGTAGATGATGTTGTCGTAATTCAAAGAGCATACTGAAGTAACAAGATATGAAATAAATTTGCTCCCTCCAGGACAGGTTGCTTCGGTATCGAGATCACTGACCATAGCTGGAGGCCGTAGTGTAAGTACGCCAACGCCGCCGTCTAAGGACATGTCCCGCCTCCTCACTTACCATCACATACAACGTGCCATTCAGGCGAGCTCCCTCCAAGACAGGTGGCTCTGGTATCGAGACCACTGACCATAGCTGGAGGCCGTAGTGTAATTACGCCAACACCGCCGTCTAAGGACATGTCCCGTCTCCTCACTTACCATCACATACAACGTGCCATTCAGGTGAGCTCCCTCCAGGACATGAATCCCCGGTATTGAGACCACTAACCATAGCTGGAGGCCGTAGTGTAATTACGCCAACACCGCCGTCTAAGGACATGTCCCGTCTCCTCACTTACCATCACATACAACGTGCCATTCAGGCGAGCTCCCTCCAGGACATGAATCCCCGGTATTGAGACCACTAACCATAGCTCGAGGCCGTAGTGTAAGTACGCCAACGCCGCCGTCTAAGGACATTTCCCGCCTCCTCACTTACATCACATACAACATGCCATTCAGGTGACCACCCTACAGGACAGGTGGCCCCGGTATCGAGACCACTGACCATCGATGGAGGCCGTAGTGTAAGTACGCCAATACCGCCGTCTAAGGACATGTCTCGCCTCCTCACTTACCATCACATAGACTTCCCATTCAGATGAGCTCCCTCCAGGACAGGAGATCCCGATATCGAGACGACTAACCATAGCTGGAGGCGGTAGTGCAAGTACGCCAACACCGCCGTCTAAGGACACGTCCCGCCTCCTCACTTACCATCACATAGAACGTCCCATTCAGATGAGCTCCCTCCAGGACAGTAGATCCCGGTATCGATTCGACTAACCATAGCTGGAGGCCGTAGTGCAAGTACGCCAACACCGCCGTCTAAGGACACGTCCCGCCTCCTCACTTACCATCACATTCAACGTGCCATTCAGGTGTTCTCCCTCCAGGACAGGTAGCCCCGGTATATAGCTGGAGGCCGTAGTGCAAGTAGGCCTACACCGCCGTCTAAGGACATGTCCCACCTCCTCACTTACCATCGTAACAAAGGACTGTTCTTCTTTATTTTGAATTTCACGTATTTTAGGCTAGATTCAATGATTTGACAATTAACTTGTCCAATAACCACAATCGTAATTTCGAAAACAAAAAAATCATAAAATAGTTGCTGAAGGAAATATTTTAATTTTCTTAATTCATAATTTTCACATGCGCTTGTGTAAGGAAAATATAAAACCAAATGAAATAATGCTCTCTTACCTCTAGTGCCAGCAAAATGCGTAATTACGCACTTGAGTGCGCTCTTTTATAGCAAAAGCTTTACTATGAACTTGAGCCGCGGCCGCAAACTACTGTTAAGTTTCCGATAGTTTAATGTTCTACGTTAGTCGCCGGAAACACGAAAAAGCGTCAATCATCAATAATTTTTCGATTCGACATATTGCGTTTGATCAAGTAAAGTACTTACTCACAAAGAGGATTTCTTAAGGAAGTCTTAGCCTTAATTTCTTAAGGATTCGCCATCTTAGCTCTGTAATCCATGGTATGATATATAGTGAATCTTTCACGCAAAATTATTCGTTTTATTACTCAATCATTTTTTTAGAGTGCTCATAAGTTGACATATTTATTTGATATTGCATGTTCGTACCTAACTTGTATTATACGTAATGGAAACTACATAAAGATTATAGAACATTATTGTTAGACTATTTTTCTGAATATTATTGTTTCCATGGTAACCTATAATCATCTTTTTGTATTGTAGGTACATTACTTCTACTTTCGCCTACATGATACATTTTGGCTGTCTCACATTTTTCATTTTAATATCAAAACATTGTTTCCACATTGTTCCTTATTTTGTTTATTTTTTCTTTTTTTACATTGTATATAATATTCTACATAATATTTTTGAAGATATTGTCACCAAAATATAAGTAGGTTTATAGTAAATTAATAATTTTTTTAATGTTATGACTAATCAGCCAAAAATGTACTTAATATACTTTTATGTGAGAAAAAAGAAGCTGCCAGCTCGAGGGTTAAAAAATATAGAAGATAAAACTACGATTTATTGGTACGTAAATACAACTTTTGAAACTAAATCGAATCCATTCCTCTGTCCAGAATATTTGTCAATCTTCTAATTCTTTTCCAGTAATTTTCGCAGTCAATTTTCTTTTTATTGTTTGAGTTTAAAAACACGAATTATTTTGTTTCAAACAAGTTCTAATTGGAGCGTAATCGCATAGACAGTGCTAAATATTTTAAGAAGTCGTCCAACGATCTACCTTCTCTAGATGTCTTATATTTACAATTTGGCGAGTCCAAGGTCAAGAGGTTGAACTCTTTAATGGTGCCGGAGTCTGGTGTTTGTGGTCAGACAGCCACAAGTGTTCGTGGTGTGTTTATCAACAAGAGGACATAGTGCAGAGGCCAGGTGGAGGGATCTAGCAGGTGTGTCCGCCATCTGCTACTTCCTTACCCTCTGCTTCCTTCCTTCCCTCCGATGTCCTTGGCGAGTCCTTGGGGTTGTAATAATCCTTCAAGGGGTAGCATAGAACCTTGGATGATTGGGTAGAATTGTTATACTGTATAACCACTGTCAAAGCAAATCGTTCAAATAGGAATCAAAGGTTAGTATAAAATAATTGTCCTTGGATGATTGGGTAGAATTGTTATACTGTATAACCACTGTCAAAGCAAATCGTTCAAATAGGAATCAAAGGTTAGTATAAAATAATTGTAAGGGTATAAAAGCTAAGTTTGACACTCTCATCAAAAGTAAAAATTTTGCTCTACGTTCTTTCAAACAAAATGTTACTTTTTCATTTTTCATTTCTAAGACGCTGATCGTAAATATATGGGCGAATAAGAGGGGTAAATGAGTGTGATGAGTGAAGATGAACGAGTGTAGTCATTGTTACTATCTGAGTTCAACTTAGCTCATAAAGGACTATTACTAATAGCCCAATAGCCAGGGCAATTATGGGACCTACAGCTTTACGTGGAATCCGAACCATGTAGTGTTGGTCTTTCATAACATTACAACATTTTAAACAATATAAGCAGTACAGTATAACCCTTTCATTATATGTTGAATTTTGGTGTCCTTCTTTCTACCTTTTTTGATGGAGCATTATTCATTTTATTTCATTAATTAACATTGTTATTTCGTACATAGTAGGTTAAAAAAAAAAGAGTTTTAGGCTCTTTTCGTTTAAAAATATGAACAAATACTGAATATTTATTAATTTTTCAATATACTAATATTTTCCGTAGTATTTTCTCAATCTTAAAAACTGTCAAAATAATTTCTAATTTCGAAAACGGTGAATTAATAAGATAATTACCGGTCTAAACATGTATTGTCGATATCTTGTACTCTATCTACTCAATACAAATTTCGTTAAACTAAATGTTATCATATAAATAAAGAATGCAGTCAATATGTAATGAAACTTTAAATATCAAGAGGCCAGACGTTGATACTTTCCAAGCAGATTACATCAGTGGACTTTCCAGAAAATACCTTAATGTTTCCTGAGTTCTTTAAAGTAAATTTTAATCAGTAAAACGTTAAAATCGGTTCAGTTGAGTAAATCGTAAAGTAGAATCGTTGTTGTGGCGTTGTTTTTAAATGAACCCTTTATTAGTATGTTTGAAAAAAAGGAGGACATTCTTACATATGAGACGCCGACACAACGTTGTTGGTAGTTTAAGGCGAATATGAATGGTTATATGAGTGTAGGGTGAGTGTGGATGATTGTAGTCTGGTTACTAACTGAGTTCAACTATTCCTCAGAAAGAGCAATTTATTAATAGCCCAACAGCCAGGGCAACTAAGGGACCTAAAGCTTTACGTGGAAATCGAACCACGTAGTGCTCGTCTGATTTTCAGCTAATTGACAAGTCTGATACTCAGTTATCTCCCCACACAACATCCGCATAATGATTACCACCCAACATGGACACCCCAGACTTCTCTAGTAGTGTCCACGCCGATAGCAACCATTAAGCGGACGCCGTGTCGGTATTAAGAGGACCGAGTATCCAACCTATCGCCTACAATCTCCCAAACACTTGAATTTCGATATTTCTTGAAAATTGAATAAATATATTGATTTAACAAAAAAGTAACAATTCTTGCTATCTTTTTACTGACTCGACACCAGATACAATCCTGTATATCGATTTGTTCATATCGATTGGACGATTGACATCATTGACCATCTGTAGTATACCATGTCAACGATCAGTCAAATCGTTTGACAGTGGAATTCATATTATTGAGGTCAGCTTGTTTTGGGTCAAAGTTCAGGGTCAATTCTCACTGTCACCATTGCTATCTCACGCCGCAATACTACCCCCTCCCCCAACCCTCGACTGTGGTATTTGTTTTGTATTGCATCAACTTGTCACTTAAACACACGATCGTAAAGATGGTGTGCGAATGAATGAAATGGGTTTATTATATCGAGCGTAACCTAATGTCTAACTGAGGACGACTAATTCTTGGAAAGGGGCAGCTAAACCACCTTCGGTTAACAAAGAATCTGAACCACCAAATAGTAGTAAAGTTCTCTGCTGGTTTAGAACATTGAATACTGTGGACAACAACGAGACACTTAGGACACCACGAAACTCGGACATCCAATAGTATCATCCAAGAAAAAAAACTATAAACACTCGAGTTTGAAACATCACCGTAAAGAACTCTCTTAGAACTTAGGTTCTAGAATACTAGAAAAATACAAATGACACTCAAATTTTCACTGTTATTCGTGCGTTTTTGAGTGTAAATGTAAAATTATTATCTTTTTAATAGTTTTTTTATCGTGGGTAGAATAAAAAAGGAAGTGATTTCTAATGTTTTTACAGGAACATTGACTTTAAAAATGTCTACAGTAAAACCCCCTTGTCAGATTATATTGAAACTTTAATAGGTCATTTATCAACTATTTTACTAACTTATGCTAGAGTTTTATGAACATTTATTAATTAATAAAAATGTTCTTATAAAAAATGTAAAACATCTTTTTCTAGTGATTAAATAGGCCTACGAAATCGAATAAAACTTCGTTTTGTACATCACAATATCATTACTTCAAAAAAGGAACGAATGTTTACATAAAATTACGCTGATGGCAACCAGTGAGTAAACATTGTGTTGCCATTGAGAACGGAATCTTCCGCCTTACAAATCACTGTTAGTTAATTGTAGATTATTCTTTAGAGACGAACTTTCTTTGTAAAGTGTCGTCATGTAAGTAAGTTGTAACCTAAGACATATATTCAATGTTTCATTCATGTTTCAGTTCAGCACAAGTAAGTACTAGTTGTGCCGTCATCACAATCGTGTACTTGTACAGTCAGTTTATAGTGGCTAGTTCTAATAATGTCAGAATAACAATGAACAAGGAAACGGCAATAACATCGTTGTAGCAAAGTAGATGGCGATGTTTTCATACCAAGCTGCTGTAGGAAGATACAACCGAACAAACAAACTAATATGCATCCATCCATCCATGAGGGTAGATTTGTTTCTCCAAACAGTCCACGTTGCAACAACATGTTTTCGTTTTATTTCAACTTCCTCGCACTACAAAGTGTAGAGTGCTCGTTAACCGGGACACGTTTGTTTCTCCGAACAGTCCACGTTGCAACAACATGTTTTCGTTTTATTTCAACTTCCTCGCACTACAAACTGTAGAGTGCTCGTTAACCGGGACACGTTTGTTTCTCCGAACAGTCCACGCTGCAACAACATGTTTTCGTTTTATTTCAACTTCCTCGCACTACAAACTGTAGAGTGCTCGTTAACCGGGACACGTTTGTTTCTCCGAACAGTCCACGTTGCAACAACATGTTTTCGTTTTATTTCAACTTCCTCGCACTACAAACTGTAGAGTGCTCGTTAACCGGGACACGTTTGTTTCTCCAAACAGTCCACGTTGCAACAACATGTTTTCGTTTTATTTCAACTTAACTGCACTACAAACTGTAGAGTGCTCGTTAACCGGGACACGTTTGTTTCTCCGAACAGTCCACGTTGCAACAACATGTTTTCGTTTTATTTCAACTTAACTGTACTACAAACTGTAGAGTGCTCGTTAACCGGGACACGTTTGTTTCTCCAAACAGTCCACGTTGCAACAACATGTTTTCGTTTTATTTCAACTTAACTGCACTACAAACTGTATAGTGCTCGTTAATCGGGACACGTTTGTTTCTCCAAACAGTCCACGTTGCAACAACATGTTTTAGTTTTATTTCAACTTCCTCGCACTACAAAATGTAGAGTGCTTGTTAACCGCTACACGTTTGTTTCTCCAAACAGTCCACGTTGCAACAACATGTTTTCGTTTTATTTCAACTTCCTCGCACTACAAACTGTAGAGTGCTCGTTAACCGGGACACGTTTGTTTCTCCAAACAGTCCACGTTGCAAACAACATGTTTTCGTTTTATTTCAACTTCCTCGCACTACAAACTGTAGAGTGCTCGTTAACGCATTTGTTTCTCCAAGCAGTCCACGTTGCAACAACATGTTTTAGTTTTATTTCAACTTCCTCGCACTACAAACTGTAGAGTGCTCGTTCACCGGGACACGTTTGTTTCTCCAAACAGTCCACGTTGCAACAACATGTTTAGTTTTATTTCAAACTTAACTGCACTACAAACTGTAGAGTGCTCGTTAACGCATTTGTTTCTCCGAACTGTCCACATTGCAACAACATGTTTTAGTTTTATTCAACTTAACTGCACTACAACTTCGCCCCACTACAAACTGTAGAGTGCTCGTTAACCGGGACACGTTTGTTTCTCCAAACAGTCCACGTTGCAACAACATGTTTTCGTTTTATTTCAACTTCCTCGCACTACAAACTGTAGAGTGCTCGTTAACGCATTTGTTTCTCCAAGCAGTCCACGTTGCAACAACATGTTTTAGTTTTATTTCAACTTCCTCGCACTACAAACTGTAGAGTGCTCGTTAACCGGGACACGTTTGTTTCTCCAAACAGTCCACGTTGCAACAACATGTTTTAGTTTTATTTCAACTTAACTGCACTACAAACTGTAGAGTGCTTGTTAACGCATTTGTTTCTCCGAACTGTCCACATTGCAACAACATGTTTTAGTTTTATTTCAACTTAACTGCACTACAAACTGTAGAGTGCTCGTTAACCGGGACACGTTTGTTTCTCCAAACATTCCACGTTGCAACAACATGTTTTCGTTTTATTTCAACTTCCTCGCACTACAAACTGTAGAGTGCTCGTCAACCGGGACACGTTTGTTTCTTCAAACAGTCCACGTTGCAACAACATGTTTTCGTTTTATTTCAACTTAACTGCACTACAAACTGTAGAGTGCTCGTTAACTGGGACACATTTGTTTTCTTTTATGACCGTGTAAAACAAGACCCCATATTCGGAACACCCTGTTCGTGAACACTTGGGTGTGGTGGGAAGTGGACACTTGTTAAAGAATAGTCGTTACTTAATATAACCACTCTACTATTGAAGACATATAGATCTACTGTACTTAGTTCTACTGTACTTAATGTATATAATGTTTTAACAGTACAGTATTTAGTTTTTAAATACACTATCTTAAAAAATGTTCCGGACTGATCTATACTCTGTTTGATTAGAATTAAAACTCTTGTACTCAAGTTTCGTCAATAACGCACAGTCATTCTGATGAATTTTAAGAATGAATAATGAAATTATAGTCATCACTTATTACTTATATAAATACGTATGTCTTATTAAAAACTCTCCTTTGCTATTAATGAAGGGTGAAATTATTCTTATCAACAATAAATTTCCTATGAACAAACAACAGGCTTGCTTTTTTTATTACAGTACAAGTAAACGTCACACAACACAAATTTATTAGAATATAAGCACAAAATGTACAAATATATTACAATACAAGTACATGATTCTTTTGTGAATACCTCTGGTCTGAGGAAGGTAAGCGTGGTTCACCGAAATCGATCGCCATAATATTCGTGCATTTTGTACTTGTATTGTAATATATTTGTACATTTTGTGCTTATATTGTAATAAATTTGTGTTGTGTGACGTTTACTTGTACTGTATATGTACCAACACGTATTATGCTAATTAAAAAACTACTATTTTATTATAATTTGAACGGTTTTCCAAACTGACTTGACTTTTTTATTTGTTTACAAATAAAATCGTTGTATTCAATGAAAACACGTAAAACAATGTCCAAAGAAAACAGATAAAAAAATGGATAATGTCGATGTGAAAAAAATCAGCACGTCTTCGTCGCAAGCTACTGTAAAGGTTGCGTACATTACACGCTTCTAGGGTTCGCAGTGTTTGATAGCCTAACTACCACAAAAACGTCGAACCTTGTGACCCACTTGTCTCGAATGTTGTGCTGGAAGAAAGAAGTAAATAATCAATATATTTGAGTTAAAAAAACGTTATAAATGATGGTGTGTAAGTAGTGAATGCATTGTCAGCAGCAGTTAGTGTTTATAAGGCTGAAACTCCCTTCCCATGGGGTAGCGGAAAAGTAGTACCTGGAAAATGACAAAAACTGCAACAAAGCCTAACATTGAATGAACAGTTCTAAGTATGCAGCATCAATGTAAATATTTTATATAGTTAATGGTGTGAGATGCTCAAGTCTTTTCTGAAAGCAAATTAGAATTGAACTTAACTAGAATCTACAGTTTCCGGTGACAACCGCGTCAAGGTACTATCTACAATATTTACAAGATGACCAGACGTTTCGCCCATACTGTGATGTGGCATCCTCAGTGGTTCTCTGGAGTCTCAGAGAAACCACTGAGGGTCTCAGAGAAACCACTGAGGATGCCACATCACAGTATGGGCGAAACGTCTGGTCATCTTGTAAATATTGTAGATAGTACCTTGACGCGGTTGTCACCGGAAACTGTAGATTCTAGTTATGACACCGGCCGCTTAAGCCTAAGTTCTAAGATTAGAATTGAACTTAACTAATCATATGGGAAGACTAGTAATTTCTTTCGAACGCTGTGACACTGCGAGGAGTTTAAATGGATGGACGGGTACTAAAACATAAGGAAAAAGTCCAAAAAAAACTGACCCTCAACACAGAACAAAAACATGGCAACGAACATTTATTACTCACCTGTAAACTTAAATTCCTGGTGGGTGAGGTATTTTTCTCCCCTTGCCGATCCGTGATTCGACATCATGTAAAACAGCTGGTTCAGAGCGATTATAGGCCTCTTCAATCATAACGTCGTCTGTGTAAGTAAAGATATCTTTTTCTGTTTTGTATTTCAGTAGAACTAATTTTTGAATTTAAATAAAGGCTACAATTTAATTAATTTCCTGTAAAAAATTTATAAAAACAATCCAATGACAAAACTTCTCTGCGATTGCATTTAAAATTTACTAGCAGGAAGAACACACAGCAGTAATTGTTAACCATATTTACGCATTCTTCTCGATACATTTGTATTTTCTGTTTTTTCCGCATGCATTTAATTCTTTAGTGATCGTTAGTATGCGGATTTTGTTTAACAGTCCGTCCTGAAGTGACATGGCTGATCAATCCAGAAAACGTGTGTTGATCCATTTGTGATAGTTTCTTTCTAGAGCTGGAAGCAAAATTGAATAACATAAGCAAACACGTCAAGCCAAAACATAAAACAACACTTTTCAATTCACTATTGAGTGTTATGTCCACGGGAACTAGCTCTGCAGTGAGTTAGAAGAAAAAAACATGTTAAGGTTAAATATTACAGTTGCTACAAAATCTAATAACCTTCACAAAACCAAATAACAAATTAACCAAACACCAAAAGGATGTCTCATATGAGTGATATTCTGAGTTCAGGAAGAATGGGCGTATCTGGACTTACGCCACAATGAAGTTATCAATTGTTGACCAATTTCACTCTAGTCGGAAAGAGGTACCAGTTAAGCTTTTTTCAAATTTTAATATTTCCTGTAACATCGAGTTACGTCTTATTTTGATATTTTTTTATATCAATATCTAAAAAAAGTGTGAGTAACAACCGTTTTACAGTTGACAAAAGCTTGACTAAATGAAATAGGTGGTGGACTTATCTCATTTTTGGAAACATTTGAGTTACTTTCTTTCGTTTTAAGTGCGTTGTTATGAAAAGTTCTTGTAGGACACGTGTCACAAATACCTTTTGCCAGATCCGTGTCTTGGAACACATTCTTTCGTTGTTTTACCCACAGATGATCGTTGAGGAAATGGTGTTGACAGATTGATATTTTTTACCCAGTCTCCCCTCCTCAACAAAGGAATTGTTTAGTGTTCCTCACTGTAGAGTTGACCCAGAATCCTCAGTAGGTCACCGTCTACACCTCTTTTTATTTTCCTTTCTCCCATCTCCATTCGTCCCCAGCCGTTTGTTCTGACGTCTCCGAGCCTGGTAACTCGCGATTCGTTTCGGCTTGTGGGCGTACCGGCGGCCTACTTGCTGACCCGACACGACTCGGCGTGGAACGACCCTTTTATTGTACTTTTGTAGCGGCTCATTTTTATTGATGCCCATTAGACCAAACAATGTTGGCCAACGAGTTTCTGTCGTTTCGATTGGCATGACACAGTAATTGGTGTAACTATGTTCTTTTACGTTCTATATTAATTAATCATCTCACAATATTTAGTTACAGATAGGATAGACACGTTGAATGCTGGTTATAAGGGTTGAACGAGTGTGATTGTTACTAAAATCGACTGTTCCTTAGAAAGAGCCATTTATTAATATAGTCTACCAATTGCTAGGGTGACTTTGGGGTTTGTAGATTTACGTGAAATACTAACCACGTAGTATTGGTCTTATTTTCAGCTGATTGATAAGTCTGAAACTCAGTTTTCTCCCCTACACAACATCCGGACACTGAATACCACCCAACATGGACACCCCTTAGACGTCTCTAGTAGTGTCCACGTCGATGGCTACCATTGAGTGGATGTCGTATCGGTATTGAGAGGACCGAGCATAGGAGCTGTCGTCTACTTATCATTGCGTAAGCTTTCAAATTGATATTTTGTTTGTGAAGTGGACTGTAGTAGATCAGTCTGCGTGTACATCAACGATGTTGTTACAGACGTAAATACGTTACTTATACATATTTTTTTGTTTTGATGGGAGTCGTGAGATCACACACACACACACACACACACACACACACACACACACACACACACACACACACACACACACACACACACACACACACACACACACACACACACACACACACACACACACACGCACGCACGCACGCACGCACGCACGCACGCACGCACGCACGCACGCACGCACGCACGCACGCACGCACGCACGCACGCACGCACGCACGCACGCACGCACGCACGCACGCACGCACGCACGCACGCACGCACGCACGCACGCACGCACGCACGCACGCACGCACGCACGCACGCACGCACGCACGCACGCACGCACGCGCGCGCGCGCGCGCACGCACACACACACACACACACACACACACACACACACACACACACACACACACACACACACACACCAGACGACATTTACACGACGAACCTCTGTCCTGGTCGTCCAACAGCGACCATGTGATAGTTGAATCACACGAGTGCTAGCCAGTTACTCACAGTTGTAATGTGACAAGTACTCCAACGGCCGTCTCTCATGTGATCCTTGCTGCACTTGGCCTCCAATGTGACAGCTACGAGCTCCATCGCGTTGATATAAGGAGATTGCAGACCACCACTGGACAACCATAACATAAATCAATGCTATATAACCAAGCTACTTGGGGACAAAGTGTTCAGGAGATTGTAGCCGATGGTTATATGCTCGGTCCTAATAGCGACATGACGTCCGCTAAATGGTTGCCATCGACGTGGACACCACTAGAGAAGTTGGGGTGTCCATGTTGGGTGGTAGTCAAGTGTCCGGATGTTGTGTAGGGAAGAGAACTGAGTATCAGTCTTGTCAATTAGCTGAAAATCAGGCAAATACTACATGGTTCGGATTCCACGTAAATCTGTAGGTTCCTTAGTTTGCTATTAGGCTATTAATAAATGAGCCTTTCTGAGCTAAGTCGAACTCAGTTAGTAACCAGACTACTCAGGTCATCCACACTCGTCCTACTCTCAGGTAATGTACAGTACTGTCAGTGTTTTAAATCGATCACATTCAATCCGTTTTTTGTATGTAAAAATACCACCACATATTTATATACTATGCAAGTAAACGTCACACAACACAAATTTTTTGCAATACAAGTTTCAAATGTTCAAACATTACAGTGATCGGTTTAGAGAACCTCATTTACAATCCTCAGACTAGAAAGATTCCAAAGGAATCTTTGTCCAACTAAGCGTTACTATGCCATCGATCACCATTGCATTTGTACATTCCGTTCTTGTATTAGTGTTGTGTGACTTACACTTGTATTGTATTTTTACCAATACTTGCTAATCAAGAAACACTTTTTATTATATTCAACGGCAAAAAAATATTACTTTCAAACCATCAATGGTGTCTTCTGCTGCAACTTCATCCTGAGGGAATTGTGGGTACATTTTGAAGTACAGGTTACGACCACTCGCGGACAATAGTGAATTTTGCAATATTCAGAGGCGTGTCGTAGAAATTGGCATATATGTTCGTTTATAGCTTTTTATAAAAACAACTCGTCTCACATATTGCCATTTTCAACAGTTTTTTATTCCATGTTCAAAAAAAAACATGTTTTTTTTTTACAGCCATGTTCAACAGTTTCTTTATTCCGTAATTATACTCTGTAATTATTCTTTTCGAGTTGTATCCTTTAATTCCTACAGTGTTGTAACTCACCTTTACAAACCTTTCTCTCACAGTTCAATAGTTATTATTTACTAAACTCAATAACTAATTAACTTTACAAGCCAAATGTATAAAAACCGCAACTCTTCCCCCGCGTTGAGAAGCGTAAAAACTGCTTTGCGCGGTCGCAGATACTGCCTATAGGCCTACTTACTGTCGTAAAATTATAAATGAAACATATATTTAATGATAAAGACTCTTTTTTAGATTAGAATCGCTTTTTAAAATTTTCGAATTCTTCTTTATTTTGATTTTATGAGTTACTAAATTTATTCAATATTCAAACTAGTGTCAAAATAAAAATAGAACTGTTATTGAAATTAAAAAAAGTGATTCTAGTCAGAAATGTATCTTGTTTCAATTTAGTTCTGGTTTTAGATCGATATCTTCGAAGGTTTAGACGCAATGTGGGACCGTGCAAATGCCTGCATGGTAATTTATTGCTAAAAAAATGCGGTGATTCATGAGATTCAAGTGCGAAAACACGAACTTTTTAGTCGCGGATGGATTTTACTACAGTACTTCATTCAAAACAATCTTTCTTCATTTACCTAAACATCGATGGATGCACGTAGGCCTACGATTTATATAAGTTTCATTTTACAGACTGCTATCCTTAATTAGAGTTAGTCGACTTAGTTTTTTAATTGGCTAATTTCGTTTAGGTACTATTAAAACGTGCGTTCCCATGTGTCCCTGAAATAACCTAACCACAAAGTAGAGAATAGAACTTTTATTAGTAATGACAATTTGTAGTGCACAATATTTATTATGGCATGACTAATACTATTATTCTATAACCGTTCTAACCTTTGAGGGGAGCGCAACATGGCAACACAGTGTATCTTTTTTTATTATTTTTTTAACAAGGAGAGACCAATCCTCCTTCTTAACCTTACCCTTTTTGGTCACTACGGTCACACAGAACCTTAGTATCTCAAACACTACGAAGCTTATGAGATTAGGTAAAACTATTTTTATTTGTGAGGAAAATGATTGTCAATAAATTATGTCTGTATTACAACCAGTTGATTGGGTTTTGTTCAATACATATATTGTCAATAGTTAATTGTAACGTACACTACTTACGTGAGAGCATTCAGCGTGTATTAGTGGTCATGTGATCGCCTTTCAGACGTGAACAGGCCTATCAGCAAGGTCGGTCAGCACCGATAACCCTCAACAATTACGCCGTGATAAGATGCTGGGGACGGACAACGTCACAATCGGTTTCCACACCAAACATCACTCACACTGCCTTGTCTTGTAGGTCATCTCTAGACAACAAGTCGACCTATGTTCATGTGTCTGGTATATTCTAGTTCTACTTAAATTGATAGTGATGATTGATTAGTTAACGGAAAAATCTGTTAGTATTGTAAAGCATTGATGGACATGTTCCAGTTTAATTCACATTGTGTATTTAAAGAGTAATTAAAAAAAATCCTCAAACATAAGGAATTTTTGGTGTTTAAATCCGTTTGTTCTCAACGTGGGAAGCTTTAGACGTTCAAAGGAAACGTGAGTTATAAAGCAATAAATCAACTAAACAACGTATGTTAATAATAATTTGTTTGAAATTATTAAGTTATGTGCAGTCTAATTTAAGTTAGCTGTTCAGTTAAATTTTAGTTTGATTAAACGAAATTTAATATTAAAGCTAAATAACTTCAAACTAAAATTTTACTTTATAGCTCATTTTACAGAACTTAATTTAATCTTCTTTTGTTTATTCTGACTACATATAGGGGGATGGGGCGTGACCGGTTGTGTGCTAACTCGTCCAAGTGAGATCTCGTCCAGGACCCATATTCCTGGAAGTAAGTGTCAACTCGTCCAGGCGGGTTTTACGCATCAGTTAACAGCATAATTGAGTCCATCCCTACGGGTCCACTACCTGCCCAGGTATTTGAGCGTGGTTCATTGGTCCTGCCCGCTGATCTTGTGACACATTGGTCATCTGGTTTTTGTGCCTCTTGTTTGAGTGAGAGTGCAACACTTAGATATCCTCATTCCCACTGGTGACCTCAAAGTAAATACAACTATTTAAGTAATGAAATTCATAACAACGCAAAGGGAGCAACAAAGCTTGTTGTATATGGGCTACCGGTATACGAAGAAAAGAGAGTACAAGTCTGGTGAAGTGGTGTTGTGATTCGCGGCCATATGCTGGAAAAGTGATGGTATATGTTCCTTAAATCTTTTACTAAAACTTCTTCCTGTTTGGCTAATGTAATATTTAGGACAAGTTGATCATGTAATTTTATATATATTCCAGAATTATTGTATTTTTTTCTTTTTTATTATTTGTAGAATAATTATGCTGGGGTATATTTTCGATGCTGCTGCCTTGTGTTATATGTAAGTTTATAATCTTTGTTTGGAAAATATATTATATAAAGATTTATTAACATCATGATGACATGTTATACATAGGAGTGTAGTTATTTTTGTTAATAGTTTATTTTATTATTATCTTCCACATTTTATATATTTATGTTTAGTTTTTATATTTTAAGAGAGCTTATGTTAACATATTTTTATAGAAATTTACAGGATGTTCTATAAAAAAACTTAGCAGCAAGTACTTTATATGTGCAGTTATAAAAGTAAAAACTAAGTTAATTTCAAAATACTGATAGCGTAGGATGCCAGAGGCACCAGATCTACGTAATTTTAGCAAAACTAGGACTTTGTGAGTAAATAATTCATCGAGTGTAAATTAAGGTCTACTTTAATTTATTTGTCTATGATACAAATTTAGACCAGTGCTTTTTGTATTAAGTAACTTGGCTACTACTTTGCGAAGTTAAAACATTTTTTTGAAAAGTATTTTTTTCAACGACGCTATTGAACATATTTTTAAAATCTTTAGTATAAATATTATATATATGACTATGCATGTGTGCAAAAAATTTAGATCTGCATCTGTAATAGCTCCTGAGAAAAAGGTACATAAGTAAAAAATAACACAAACTTCGGATAGTTCCAATTGAAAAAGAAACTTTAGTTGAAATATATATTTTTGATAGTTTCCTGGGTCATATGGAGGGTAGTCCACGTGTCCTTCTTCTTCAAATACTTCTTCTAACTAACTATGTGATACGTGATCAATTTTGAATTCTACTTTTCTATTATTTTCTTTAAAAACCTCAAATGTTGTTATACAAAGCATTCTTTCAGTTTATTAAGTTTGTATACGATTAGAGTAAAATGAATTCCACTAACGTGAATAGAACCTGTTTGTACTTCTCGTATGGCTAGTGATTGGGCACAAAAACAGCCTGAACGTCTTATGTAAATGTGATTCTTATATAATGCATCATCAATGATAGTGAAGGTTGCATTGAAGAAATATGTTACAGACTACGGCAAAGTGAATGGCATGACCGTAAGGGTATTCTACTGGGGAGAGGGGTTGATTAATTTAAAAGTTTACAATACCACGGGTATTTGAATGCAAGTATTATCTCCAAAACGTACTACTGTATCATTTATCGTGTGTTGGAAGCCATTGGAGCTATGTATTGCTTAAGGTGGTGCAATCGGTTTTCGGTGAGTTTATTATTTTCAAATTTTATAATCAAAATTAGTTAATGTACCTTGCCTTGAGACAGGACAAATACATAAAAAAAAACATTTTTAGCTACTACATTAGAACTTATGGCCTTCTGAAGTGGTGAATTTAGCTGATTTTAAATAAACCAGAAAAGGAAACCGTTAAATGTACAAATTTAATTTTTTATAACTACGTTTTTATCGTTATGTGTAGAAAACGTAGTTATAAAAAAATTAATTTGTACTTTGAATGGTTTTGTCTTAATGCTAATTTAAAATCAGATAAATTCAACACATCCAAAAGCCACTATTTCTATTGTAGTGGTTACAAGATTTTTTGTAGTATTTTTTCTGTATAGAACAACCTTAAGGGAAAATTTATTAACAAATTTTGATTACAGAATTGGGAAATAATTAACTCACCGTAAACAGTTTGTTCCACCTTTGTTCTTATTCTTACTTTGAAGTCAACTATGTGTAAAGACTTCAAATTTGGTTCAATTGAAATCTAGATGTTTTTGTGAACATTTTAATTGTTTTATAAATACTCCATCTACACTATAATTTCTACTATAATTAATAATATTAATCAGTTAAATGCTTTTAAATTAGAGCCTACCAATCTAGTTAGTTAAATTATACGCCTAGCCTAAACGGCGCATCTCATTACCATGTATTACTCGAGTGTAATAAATGGGGATAATTAATAAAGCCATGTTCCCTTATAAACAGTGAATAAATCATGGCCATTCACTTCCTATTGTGAGCTGACAGACTTTGACCGCTTGTTGACGAGAAATGTTACAGATCCAGCTAGCTGCTTGGGACTTTCCAATTTATCAAACATATGAAAGAGAAATCCATTGGCACGAAACAGGACGAGGAACGCTTATCTGCTGAGGAAAGGAGTATAGAAAAATGCTCACATGTATGTATGAAGTGAAGTATGCTAAAAAGCACACAAATGCAGTCAAAGGAATTCAGGATACACGAGACAGAAATGGACACTGGTATGTCATTGGTGTACCTCAGATACAAAAGAGGACCAAGCACTGAACCCTGTGGCACACCAGAACAAAATAGTCGGGCTTTAGTTTGTAACGGAACTACATTCACCCATCTACACTCATCATACCCATTCGAAATCTATATTTGCCTTTATTTTTACGATCGGTGTCTTACATTAATTAAATAAAAATACATTTTAAAAAAACTTTGACGATTTTTGTGTTTCAAACACCAGCGAAAAATGGCCTCAATCTTAAGGCCTTTGGAAAGCTTTTGTTTGTTAGAAAATATATAATTTTTCTAATATTACAAGGTAAAACACCCATTACTTGGTTCGAAAGAAAAAAGTTATCATATTAATTTTTAAATTTTTAATTACCAGCTAATTATCAAAACTGTTCGGTTATAGGCCTATATTTTAGATTTGTTCTAAATGAAGCTTCATAAATTTAGTATTCTGAACATCTGCAGCTATTGCACCTGCTATCAGTTTTCTGCAGCTATTGCACCTGCTATCAGTTTTAAAATCTATTTTATGCTGCCCCCATTTAGATAACAATACCTTGAATCACTGCGTTTTTACCTGGCATGTTTGTTATCTAATGAATTTTTAGTTTTGAATATTTTTTTGTTGTATTTGAATTTATTTTGCATGTTGATTTATTCAGTTTTTTCTTCAGGTAACTATCGTTGGGAAGTTGACATGCCTTGCTGCAGTGGACCGCCGAGTCGGCTCTGTAAGTTTTATTGAATTTTGTTTTTTTGCGTTTATACATTTGCGTATTTTGAAAGTGTTTCATTGCGTAGTTCCATTGTTTTTGTAATCTTTTTTTTTCATTCAGTTAAGTACGTTGAATGTATTCTACATTTATTAAACTTAGTGACAAAATAAATAAATAAAAAAAAAATACAAGAACGTTGCGCTGCAATAAGTCTACCTTTTAAACTGAAATAAATTACCATTGTGTGATGACATTTCCATTTTTTATACGCTTTTCATTTTTGTTTTGCCCGGGATTTTTATTAAAAATTTGTATAATAGCTATATATATTAATTTTAATGATCTTTATTCGTCAGGAAATAAAATAAAACATCAATGAACTTTTCGTTCACTATAACTTTTGTCTTCTACTTTCGTTTGTATTTTCTTTTGTTTTTATTAGTATGTTTAGAAACTTGTTTTGGTTTTCGTAATTATTTAATAAGGGTTGATTATTCAAAGGTCTTTTTAACTTTAAAGTAGTTTTTAAGTAAATTGTTACCACGTTTTTCTCTTAGCATTACTACCCTTTTTAGTTATTTTGATTTAGATTTATTTGTTGATTTATTATTTTTTTTATACAACAAACCGCGAAACTGATGCTCTTTAGATTATAAGGCGTGGCAGTACGCGTATAGATTCAAAAACTTGTGTTTAAATTTATTTTTGTTCGTTTTCTAAGTAGATGGGCGTTTAGATTTAACCCTGAGGAAACTAGACTTAATAGCAATCATAAATTCTAAAAGGAGTGGATTAATTATAAGGTATTCAAATAGGAAGAGTTTTAAAAATTAAAACTGTTAAATGGACAACGAACTGTCTTTCATATAAACTCAAAGAACACCGCTTAAATAAGGCGTCATAGAAAAAAATACAAATGAAATTTGAAATAGCTACCCGAGTATGTTGAAATGTCAATTTCCTTGATTCAATATCGGGCTGCAACAGCTGTGACGACGGTAACAGATCTGGCTGTAAATAAGTTATGACTTTGAATAAATTACGAATTGAAATCGAAATAAAACATATCTTACACACGTAACATTTTTACTAACGGAATTTAAATAAGCGTTTATGTCATTGAGCATTAAATTCGAGAAAAGGCTCGTTTTCTTTTTTTTATTTTGCTGAATTGTGGCTGATGGATTTTTAACGACCGGCAGTGGACATGTTTTTGGTATTTCAAATTCATTGGTTAGTCAGTTTGTAATATAAATCGTTTGGAATAAGGCAAGGAAGGGAGGGCCTAAACGATTCACGATTAGATTTGCACTCTAGTTATTTTATTACGTTTTACCCAGAGTTATTTATGCAAGTTATTTGTTTTTGTACATAAATGAAGGTCAGTTTATTTGTAACTTGCTTTGAATATGTTTTCAAACATGTTATAGGTTCGTTGTTTCAAAGATCGATTTATCAATTTCTGTTTTGACATTTTTTTAAAGTACTATTGTAAATGTAGCCGTCCTCACTATTGAACTTAACTAGTTGAGTTAATTGATTTTTTAAAACAGATTATAATACATGTTTGTAATAAATGTCTAAAGTAGGTCAAATGGTGGTTAGATAACTAAAATGTTAATAACAGTTTTGGGCTGGAGTTTAATTTATGAAGAAGTTTATACACAATTGGGTAGACTACCAAATATAATATTAATATATAAATCTATTTATTTGAAAAATCTATAATTTAGCTCCTTTCAGTATATATGATGTATATATATTGATTCATATCATATATACATATATTATATAAGTATATATGATTGACTTTTCATTATATATATGATGTGGAATAAATTTCATTTTGGCCTGATCCTGGTAAGAAATAAATCATTATTTAAATGTATGATAGGAAATGATTTATTTATTACCAGGATCAGGCCAAAGTGAATTTTATTCCACATCATCTATGTAAAAGGACATTTGGGCTTATAGTGTTTGTGTTTTTTATTTTTCTTTTAACAAAACAAATACTTTCTTATATATAGGCCATGCATATAAAATAGATATTTTATCGTAGTGTGCGATCATATTTATGGCCAAAATAAAATAAATAGGACCTACAAATAATAAAACGAAAAATATCACAATTTCTATGTACAAAATCTGTTGTGTTATCTATGAAGACGTCGATTACTTGGGGTTGTTAGTTGGGAATAGGTGATAGCCATCAATTTTACCAGACAATAAAATATCGATGGTTATGTGAATCGAGCGTCCTCAATTTATCAATAGTTGTGTGAATCGAGCAACCAAATTTTATCGATGGCTGTGTGAGTCGAGAATCCACATCCTATTGATGGTTGTGTGATTCGAGCAATCACATTTTATCGATGGTTTTGTGAATCTGAGCATCTTCAACTTATCGATGGTTGTGTGAATCGAGCATCCTCAACTTATCGATGGTTGTGTGAATCGAGCATCCTCAACTTATCGATGGTTTTGTGAATCGAGCATCCTCAGCTTTTCGTTGGTTGTGTAAATCGAGCATTCATATCTTATGATGGTTGTGTGAATCGACCATCCATAGAAGGGTTGAGGGGAAAACGACGAATGTCCACTTTTTATAGTTTTTAGAAGAATTAGTCTCATTTCTAACATTTTAGGGTACTGAATTTTGTTTTAAAGTAAATTACAAAATTACTATATAAAAATAACAGTTTTAACTGCTTTGAATAAAAAATCTCCATATTAATACATTTAAAAAAAATTATTTGTTACAAATATACATTTTATAACAGGATAAAATGATGAGAGTTCATTAGAAGTAGAGGGAAAACGATGAGAGTCCAATTAAAACTAAGTTGCTCTGAGTAAAATGGTATATATAACTGTCGATGACAATTTAAAAATAGTGACTACTTAAATTTCATATATATATATACATATATATGTATATGTATATATATATGAAATTTAATATATGTATATATATATATGTATATATATATACATATATATATATATATATATATATATATATATATATATATATATATATATATATATATATATATATATATATATATATATATATATATATGAAATCGGTGTAATACTTTTCTTCTTAATTTTTATTTAAAGTACTGTATTTCCATCAGCTGGTTTAGTTCGATCCAAAATTGTTTCTGAAAAGAAACGAAAGTTTAAAAAAATTATGTTTACATTTTTAATATATTTTTTGTATCTTTTCCGTTATGCGTGAAAAAACTTGAAAATAATTATATAGAAAGGAATAGTAATAGATATTGAACCTAACCTAACCTAACTGGAGAGGACCGCACCATATACTGGCACGAACTGGCCGCTGGTTAAGTTAGGGCACGGAACTAGAATAATTCGGTAGGGATCACGCGCATGATGCATAGTAAATCTTGGTGTCACTTAGACGTATCAGCTGTTACAATGAAAGTAGCAATAACCAGTAACTGCTCTTCCTAAATCACTGTTTTCACTAACACTTCATACCCGGTACTATTAATTAATCAGTATATACAAATACTTATGTAATGATACTGTTATTATGATGGAAATTTGATGAAAAGAATAAAATAGAACATTTTCAGACACAATAACTGATTTTTTTTTAGTTTAAAAAAGTATAATTACTGTAATAATTCAAGAAGGAATTATTAATATTATGCTAAATTTAAACCGCTGTTTCAATACTTGGCACTTTTGTTATTTAATTACACATTTCCAAATAAAAATCCAAACATGCATCTTTTAATTGGATTTATTGGACAATAAATGGAAACATCTTATAAAATAATACCAAACGTCAAAGAAAATGAATATGTAGGGTACGTAAATTAATTTACTATGATGTATTGTCTCCGAACACGTTCATTCACAAGAATCAAAGGAAGAACAGTTTTAAAAGAACAGTTTCTCCCCAAAAAAGAAGCTAATAGAAAAAATTGTAAGAAAATGTACAAAATTCTTAACTAATAACGTAGGACTAGTGTATGAATAAATACGTAAATGTTACGTATAACTTACGTTTATTTAAAAGACAAAATGTATAAAAATAGTTACTAGGCGCTGTGTAGGCAATTGACATACACGCGGGGAGGAGTCCTGTAGCCAGATTGCCTATCCAGCGCCGTCACATCTTTAAGGGGAGACGTGACTAAAAGAACATTTTTATTTTGTTCTATCACGGTGGATTCGGATAACGTTGATGATTTCGCTCATGCATGATTTTTGTGTTTATACGAGTATATTAATTTGTTATCCTTTTTAATGATATGCTAGGTGAAACCCCTGCACACTTCGCGTGCCAATCCCATCACTCGCTGCGCTCGTGACGCCTCGTCCTTCGGCATATAACTTTTGGACTACATTTATAAGTAACTAAACTGTATTAAGTAAAATCACATTATTTAAATTCATTTACAGTAGCTCACTCACTGCATTTGATTTGCATTCTATTTATAGTATAATAATTATAAACAATCAATGTTATTACTAAGCCTATTTCAAATTGTTTCATTTTATTTAACGGCTGATAATAACATACAAACAGACATACATGTATTCCCTCTTTTAATTAACTTGATATTATTTTACTGTGCTGATCTCTCTGTTTAACCTGACAACTTATTTGGACTATTTAACATTTGTTTATGCCGCCAGCTGGTCAATTAAAATTAATCTCCATAAGAATAACATTGCAACTTTGACGTGGTGTAGGACAAATACCTACGGGAATTTCAATAATCCAGCTCTGGTACGACTTACAACAAAATTATCTTTAGAATAAAAAATAATTTATCAATATCAATCAAATAATAACTTCAGAAAGTTAATGAACTAAAATAACTAAGTGACTCGATTGTTTTAATATATAGGATTAACGAGTTTGCAGTCTTTTTGTTGATGAAATCAGTGATTTAGGAATAGCAGTTACTGATTATTACTACATTCTGTGTAACAGCTGATACGTCTGTGTGACGTCATTGACACCAATATTTACTGCGTACCATGTGCGTGATCCTTACCGTTTCTTCTAGTTACCGTGGGTTAGGGTATGTTAGGTTAGGTTAGGTTAGGGTATGTTAGGTTAGGTTAGGTTAGGGTATGTTAGGTTAGGTTAGGGTATGTTAGGTTAGGGAATGTTAGGTTAGGTTAGGGTATGTTAGGTTAGGGTATGTTAGGTTAGGTTAGGTTAGGGTATGTTAGGTTAGGGTATGTTAGGTTAGGTTCTACATCTAGTACCATTCATTTCTATAACTATTCCTTTCTACAGAAAATGTCTCAGATTTGTTGACACATAAGGGAAAAGATACTAATTTTTAACATAAATATTTAGAATGTAATAGCGGGCCATAGGGAATGGTTAGATAATTTAGTTTTATCTAGTGAGGCTATTTGGAAGACAGTCTCTAAGTCCTATAACAATGTCTCATAAAAATAATGTTATCTACTTAATTTAAAACTGTTGAATAAAGGCAAAATTATTGATTAAAATACATTTACTCTTTATCTATAAAAACAATAAAAGTTACCTATATTCCATTAATCGTTTTCTTCTGAAACTCTTTCTGCAAACTGAATTTTATGATAAAACATTTGTGCCTCATGAGATACAAACTTCTTAAGTGACTGTAGGTCATTCAACTTTGCCAAAGACACAGGTATTGGTCCGTTATAAGGTACCTGAGGATGTTCAAATTCTCCTTCTTCCAAGTTAAAACCTCCTCCTATAACATCTTTTTTTCTATTCTTCTTAGACGTCTTTGGTATGACAGCCGTTTTACTGAATTCCCCGTTATAGTTGCCTCTGTGTAAAGTTAGTTTAGGTTGAGCAACATGTATTTTCAATTCCCGTATAGATCGAGTTTGAAATGGACACTTTTTCTGAAACTTTGAGCTTAGAAACACTGTCCAGTCACGGAACTATGTTTGTTCTTATTCGATAACATTGAAAAGTGATGGTTTAACTCTGGAATTTCTTATCACTTCAGCCCATTCGGAAGGAGTTTCTACTATTGCTTTTTGGTTTATAAGTCTCGGTCTCACCATATGTAGGAGTGACCACGAATGGGAAATATCATTTGTACACTGTCAAGTCGTTTACGAATGTGGACAACAAAATAGAAAAACTTTATTAGTGTATTGTTTTTATTCTGCCTCGCACATAAGTAAATTTCATTTTTTTAATGTTGGACTCTACTCTATCCCCCCCCCAACCCTTCATATGTTATCGATAGTTCTGTGAATCGAGCAACCACATTTTATCGATGGTTGTGTGAATCGAACATCCACAATTTATCGATGGTTGTATGAATCGAGCATCCACATTTTAACGATGGTTGTGTGATTAGAGCATCCACATTTTATCTATGGTTGTGTGAATCGACCATCCACATTTTAACGATGGTTGTGTGAATCGAGCATCCACATTTTTTCGATGGTTGTGTGAATCCGAGCATCCTCAACTTATCGATGGTTGTGTGAATCGAGCATCTTCAACTTATCGATGGTTGTGTGAATCGAGCATTCTCAACTTATCGACGAAGGGTTGATTGATTGTACTTCTTTAATTTTATCCAGATCTCATTCAACTACTTTATTTCATAATGAAGAAGGCAGAAATTGGTGAGAATATGTTTTGAATGATATAACACTGCAAGGAATGTTTCTTTAAATAAGAACAAAAGTCGAGCTGGTTGTCATTGTAAACGCTGCCATTGCATTCATATTATTTGATGGCCACTATTAATTCCCCTATAAATGTACATTGTCCAAAATAATAAAAATTCCTTGCCCTAAAATTTTGATTATAGGCAAGCTTAACTCTCCTTCTAGTTTGTACCAAATTAAACTCGAAATAGTAATCTAGTCAGTAAAAGTATGTCAAAACCCAATTGTAGCCTATTTGATTATTCATTTTTTTAAAGAATGTTTATTTAATTATTTATTTTTGGTTCCTGGTCATAAGTGTAGTATTTTTATATATTAATTCAGTAAACCAGCTGACCTCATGGCTCAAGGGCTACGGACTTGTGGCGTCCTTGTGTCAAGATTCAAATCTCAAACTGACCTGTCGGTTGGTAAATATTCGCAGAGTGAACTTTCGAGTAAGTTAAAAAAAATATCTACTCGATCCATCTGGTTGAAGATGTGTGATTGTTGATCAAAACGACTGATTAAAGCCGATCGTTTGACGCAGTGCTAACCCAGCAGTAGAACCTCTTTAATCCGAACTTCTGGAATTCGAATCCGAACGCCACCACGAGAAAGAAAAAAATGTGCATATACATATTTTTATTGATTCAGAAGAAAATGTCTGACTTTTTTCAATAATGTTTGTAATTATTGCAGTATGTATTGATTATATTTCCAGCTTTTATATAAATATTTACCAGGTTTAATTTCTTATTTTTATTATAAAAGCAACATTATCAAATATATGTGATAAGCAGTATAGCTTTACTTACCGTACTTAATGTTTATATTGAATGTAATTTGTTGAATAAACAATACAATATTTTAAACTCTAAAAGCATTTGTCCCTTCTCTTTAGACCTTAATTATGTTCTATTTTAGCCATATTTTAATTATTTATGTGAAAATAACAATATGTTCTGTAATCCGAACGATTTGATAATCCGAACACCCCCGGTTTTAATTAGTTCGTAATTAAAGAGGTTCTACTACTTGAAGGCTTCGTGTAGGCGATATGACACGACGTCGACTCAATGGTTGCCATCGACGTGGGCACTAATAGAGAAGTCTGGTAAGGTTGCAAAGATTCAGATGTCGCGTTAATGAGAGAACTGAGTATTTTTACTTGTCAACCGAAAGGCAAACCAATATTGCATGGTTTGGATTCCACACTAAACTGCAGGTCCCTTAGTTGCGCTGGCCATTGGGGTATATTAACTAATGGAACTTTCTAGGAAACAGTTGACCCTAATTAGTTACATTAAGTACATCGTTGATTAACACTCGTCACACTCATTCGCTTCCTATAAATTGAAGTTCGATAAAAATTAAATCTTTAATAGAGTTATTCAGTGAAAGGTATGTTCTTAAAAAGCATGCATCTATATAAAATAATGTTTATATATATCCCTCTCTAGCTCTATCCCTCATCTGTTCCTCTTCCTCCCCCCACCTACCCCGCGAGACCCGACCAATCGGTGACGTGATCACGTGACGTACGTTCCCATTGTGGACATAAGACGCTGACGTCCAAACACAATATTAGACCCACTGGTGTTATTATTTTGTGTTAATAAAGGTGTTAAAGGGCCGTAATGTGGACAATGTAATTGGGCGAAATAACGGTAATTAGTGAGTTATATGAGTGAATTGAGCCGTTGAGTCAGCCTCCAGGTTGTAATTTCCCGTCATCAATAGATATTAGAGTAATGGACCGTTTGGTGGGGCCGCCTTGTAAATGGCTCCATTACACCGGCTTACTGTGTTGAGGCCTCGCAAGTATTAATTTGTGTGTATAAGAAGGTCGCGGAGTGTCCAGTCCTTCGGCTAGTAGTAGTTACCCCCACTACTCGACCAAGTAGGGGCTATAACTATAAAACATTTGTACAGTGCTTAAATCTGTGTACATATGGTACAGATACATATGATACAGGGTGGAAAAAATACGGAAACGCTTTCACAACAATGTTATTTTTTTCCATACATAATTTGATTGTTTAATTTTTTTTAATAATTGTGTTCCATTAAGTATAATTTTTGAACAGAATAATTTACTTAAATCCGTTTAATAGCGAAGAAATAATATTGTTCAAATTAGTTAATTTGGAATTCAAATGACCGCTACTTTGGAAAGGATAGACCTTCCGAAGACCGGTTTGCGGCAATTAATTTCTCTTGAATATACCTTTTATTTGATATTATACTCGACCTAGGCTTACGCTGAAGATTTACCTTCCAACTCCTCGCGGCCCGTCCCCATGAAAAGATGAAATGTCACTAATGTCGTAAAAAAGTATGTTCTTTGTAACCATGATCGTGTACAAGATTTCGCTTTTACAACTGAAGTCTTACAAAGTTGTGAAAGTGTTTCCATATTTTTATCCACCCTGTATATACAGGATAATATGTCTGTCTCTGAACTATCTGATAATCCCGATTGGTTATTGTTTCTGGATCATTTAGAATAACAAATATTATATTTAAAGTGTTCGAAACACCAGTTTTATCTGTTTATCCTTCTGCCATTTTTATTATTTATTTTAAACTTGTATTTTAAAAGAAAAAAGGTGTATTAAGCTAGAATTTCGTATGGTCCTTTATGACATAAACATCCATTTTGAGAACAATTATTGGTTTTCTTGTATGGAAAGTTCAAAATGGGGTTATTTAAAATGTTAAATTCCAAATAACTCATAAACCAATAACTATATTAAAAGTCACATAGAATAATGGTGTTTTAAGAAATTCTATTACAAATCTAATGAGATATAACGGTTTTAAAAATCGGATAAAAATAACAAAGAAAATAAATATGTGACAATATGTACAATGTGCAACACACATGCAACAACTGATAATAATAAAGTAATTTGTGATAGACTTAAATCACATGTTTACATAAACTTTATTGTACTAGCCAGCTGATTTAAGACTATCACAAATAACTTAATTACTATGGAACAACCCTGCACGCTTCGCTCGATACAACTCGGCCTCCAGCCCCTACTTGTGACTTTTGACTACAAATAATAGTAGGTTAACTGTATAACGTAAAATAACATTAATTAAATTAACACTATCTCACTCACATTACTTGCGTTGCCACCTATTTATTAGTACAGTATAAACACCCAGTGATATTACTTAGCATATTTCAAACGTAGTTATTTCATTTGTTTGTTTTAACAGCCGAAGATGAATTAAATAAATAAACTAACTGCATTTAGATTACCATTTAAAACTTCGAGTCCAGTAGAACGGAGCCCTACTATTGAATTTGAATAAAACTATGCTTACAACCTTCCCTGGTTTATCATTATGAAATATTTAAACTTCTAAATATTACAAACACCATTGTTTACATTGCAACAGCTGTTACTTTTCGATTAGTTTAAACCTCTCTCTATATTATTCTTATGGACAATAAACGTACTTTAAGGGCTTCCCGTGGCCTTCATGGTGATAGTATTGAATAATTAAGACCTTATCGCACAACTTCGAACAGAGGAAAAATTTTTTTGACACCTCAACCGTTTGAATTTGTCAAGAAATAAGGAAGGAGTTGCGTTGATACAAAACGGTTTCATCATTTATAAGGATTATTTTCTGTTACACGTGTGTTGCAAATTGTGCAGACATATTGCATTGTACATAGGCCTACTGTCACATAAATTATCTTTCCTTTGCTATTTATCATCCGATTTTTTAAAATGTTATATTATTGGATTTTTAATTGAATCAATTTTGCATTTTAATCAATTGAGAACTTGTACGCGGTTGGACATTTCAAACACAAACGATATATGTAACTCCTTGAAAACTAAAAACTAATTTTAAAGTGCGCAAAATGTTGTGACATTCTTTGATTTCACAATGTGATATTATTCACTTAAGCAATGCAGCCGCTTTACGCTTTACGTTTATTAACAAATAAATCTGGAGTTTGGCATCGATAGTGTTGGCAAGGTGCTGTTTGTTACAGTAATATAATGCAGTTGCACCTCGTGATGCAGTTTTACCTTCAATCAACAGCGTGTTTGTAAAGATACGGTTTCACTGGTGAAACAAACACGTTTGCCGTGTTTTCGTCCCTTAAACGGGGCGACACGTGTAGACATTACGGGGAGGGACGGGCGCACGTTGTCCACCTCTACGTAGAGATGGCAAATATTTTCTACATATCGATATATCGCGAACCAACAAATTAATTCACTAAACCATATTTTAGTGCCTAAATATCGATTTGGCCGTTATTATCGAAAGAAAATATCGAAACTAATATATAGATATACTGAAAAATATTTATCGATATTTTCTATATATCGTTGCCATCCCTACTTCTACGACACAGCTATTTGTGTGTAGATCATGTAACATCTGCAACGTTTTCTTGTCCGTAAATCCCCCCCCCACCTTTAGAACTTCTCACAAGTCATGAGTTGGGTAAGAACATTTCTAACCATGTTTACATAACACTCACTTCAAACACAATTCTCGTAATGTATCTGATAAACTGTCGACAGACAGTTTGTTTAAACGTTTGTTGTATACTTTTTAACCTTTCTCTGCCAATTCCTTATAGACAATAATTGTTGTGTGTGGGGAACTTCTCAGACAGAGTAAGCGGGAGAATCAGAACAGGACAAGTTGATTACTACTTATAAAAACTACCAGTCAAGGCCATGATTCGAAGCTCTGTGTCGTAATGCTCTAATGTTTTCTGTTATGTTTATAGTTCTTGACTCTTGGAGTCAGGGGCGGGTAAGTGTAACAAAAAAATTTGTTCTGTAAAATACTGCAACTGATTAACATCCGTTAAGGTACATTCCAAATAGGACAACACCTTTGCCTTTATAGCGTGGATTTTAACATTTTTGTAGCCATTAGTGATAGTAAATTTAACAATTTTATATTTTAAAAATCGTTAGGATAAGCGGTGTGGCACAAAAACAACGATTTAGCGTTTCTATCGTTGTAATAGTTATATGACACTTGGATGGGATATCGAGATGACACAGTGACTCCTGGGGTAGGTGGTTAACAACCGGAAGTAGATTAGAGGTGAGGTGGTATCTACTTCCGCCACACCTTCATATCTCTTGTCCGGCACGACGTTTAAGGTAAAGGAAGTGTGATGATCGTGTCACTAATAAAAACACCCACTTTCATTTCGGGTTACCATGCTCGTTGTAGAGCGGCTCCACGCTCATCTCTCTCCGTCTGCATTGCATTGTCTGACGAACTCACCATTGTAGGATCCAAGCATTCCTCGTATTGTAATCGATTTTTTAAATATAGTTTCAATTTTGTAAAAATAACTGGATGTTACAAGGTGTTTTGATTCCTCTACTGGGTTTCTCGCTGTTTGTATGAAGTGCTCCAAATAAAATAATGAGAAAACTGCAAAAAATTGTCTTCGTTGACGGTGGAGATCATACGTGGATTGTGAAATTAAAGCACAGTTTAAGATAATATATTCCGATAATAATGACTATCGTATTCTATAATTTAAGCAACTAGTCTTTTACGTTAGGTACATAATACGATTTCAGATGGTGTAAAACCTGGGTGCACCGGGACTACGCCGCATATTAAGCCCTAATGACAGAGCCGATAAAGTCTACCCCTGAATGCAACGGGACTGCGTCGCTACAATCCCAGGTAACCTAAGCTGGTTGGCAGTCAATACATTTGGGTTCTAGATTCATCAGATTTGTGGTGAACGACGAGCTCATGTGAAAGCTTACACAGTAACTTCAAGAAATCATGTTAGTCTCAACTGGTCACGTACGTTGGCATTAATGGTGTAAAAAATCATGAGTCGCCTTGAAAAAACGAAAATTTCGTCGAAAAAAAACTTCAATGACTTAAAAATGGCCAAGTAGACATTGTGAAATGTTGTCAATATTACTTTATTAGTTTAAAATAAGAAATTATATAAATAGAAGAGTGATACATTTTATATTCTATGTATATCATGCTTAAATCATTTAGTTTTTAATCAATAATAAAAATATTAAGCCGTTACAAATAATCAGAGAGTGTTATATGGTTGAATATTCCTTGCATAGATAGGAATTTATCAGACATTCAATTAGCATAGACATTCATTGAGATAGGGGGAAAATGAAGGAAAACAACTTCAGGACTGGAATGAATTTTCTATATAGGAGTGGAATCTTCAAAAAGAAGGCCTCTGCGGCGCAGTTTTTGCACTGAAAAACCTTAAGAAAAGGACGAAAAAGTGTTGTGTTATCGTGCACTGCTACTTTGAAATGGGCGCTTGTAAAAATTAATTTCGCAAGTTTGTTTGTTTGTGTTATGATTAGAGCCGAATGCGTCGACCGATTGTTATGAAATTTGGTCTGAATATACTTCGTTTAAAGGACGAACTTATGTGTAATCTAATTTGTTTGAAATTTACTTCTAATTCAAAGTGGCGGCCAGCAAAAGGAAGTCTGCTCTATGTTGTCTATTGGCAATACCCTCTCTACATTCGTATTGAGTGTACGTTGAGGTAGTTTAAGTTAGGTTAGGTTAGGGTTACGGTGTGGTGACAAATAAGTGATAACTGATCAACTGATCGCACACCGGAATACTCGGCTGATATCCAGTTGCACCGGCGGTCAAAGGAATTTCCACGGGTCAAAACATTCCTCCGTCCGAAAAGTGTCCAGATGCACCGGTGGTCAAAATCTACCCACCTCACTTATCCCCGCTGCAAATTCCTTCAACCGCCGGAGCCGGTGCAATTGGAAGGCCCCTTCCTTCCCCACCCCACTACATTTCTTCAAACATAGTTTATAAGTGTTTAACAATTTCGCAATGGAATATTCTATCAAACACTTGCCGATGTTTCGTGGCACATACTAATGGTAGACCATAGCAGGTTCTAACTAATAAATATGGTAACTATGTATTTAATGTTTAATTTTGTGTTTATCCGTGGCAACACTAACATCTAACCTAACCTAACCTAACCTAACCTAACCTAACCTAACCGACTCATGACTCATGTCATAACAAAGGGTGTGGAATTTGGCACGGTCAGCTTGGGGTTACTGTACTAGGAATCCGGCCTGGTTGGACTTTCCCGGCTCATGTCATAAACAAGGGCCTCTGGTGCAATTGGAACACTCCCGGAATACTCTGGTCTGAAGCGGTTACTACTACCGGTAAGTGTCGGCGTACAGCTAGCTATTGGTAAGGAAATAGATCTGAACTTGGTACCCTTTCATTAGCAGGACCACTTCGGTCTGTTGTGCGGACAGATTCAAATCTCGTACATATGCCCCCCCTCCCCCCGGGTTAAATGAACTTGTTCAGGAGTCACTTGGCCCGAAGTTGTAACGTATCGCTGTCGTCAGGTGCGAGGCGGAGAAGATATCTTGCACCGCGATCAGAGAGATCGCCGGACATGCCCGGAGGCTGGCCGTGCTGATACTGTCGTCATCACTGTTCGTGGATCTCTGGTAGATAACTTGGAAATATTAAACCACCAGTACAGCTTTCTTCCTTGAGCTTTCTTATATGGAAAGGAAAAAAAATGTAATGTAAATAACTCGTGTTGTGGGATTGTTAACTTTTTTGTAAACATATTAACTGTTGTAGATTCAATAAACAATCACGTTATCAAGGTTCTTAATTCGGAACGTGTTTGAGTAATCCTAGCTACTATTTCATCACTAGTTCATCAAAATTGCACTACAAAAATCAACTGCAAGTAAAATTGTATACTGTGTAACGCTAATTCCCATAAGTTAAAACAAAACTTTCAAATGAGCACTTAGTAGAAGAATTTATCACGGCAAAGTGAAAGGGGGTCCAGAACTAATTGCCGAGCTTGTTTACAAACATTGGCCACTCAACGTCCGGATTCTAGGAAGGACAGACAGCCTCGGAGGCCACCTCAGACCACTTGACTGGGCCATTGTTCACCCCTAGTGATGTCCCTTCTGACGTGCCTGACGTAATTGTTTACAAACACGGCCACTCGGAGTGTAGAGTTTTAAATTATTATCGGAAGGACGTATACAGTGAGACACTAGAAAAACCACTTGACTTGGGGCCATTGTTCACCCACAGTGATGTCCCTTATGACGTGACTGACGTAATTGTTTACAAACACGGCCACTCGGAGTGTAGAGTTTTAAATTATTAAATTTAAATAAACACTAGATTAAAGACTTGTCTTGGCCTTTGTTCACCCACTATGATGTCTCTTCTGACGTGACTGACGTAATTGTTTACAAACACGACCACTCGGTGTGTTGAGTTGTAAAGGATCATCGGAAGGATGATAATTACAGCAAGCCACCAGACATACCACTTGACTTGGCCATTGTTCACCCACAGTGATGTCTCTTCTGACGTGACTGACGTAATTGTTTACAAACACGACCACTCGGTGTGTTGAGTTGTAAAGGATCATCGGAAGGATGATAGTTACAGCAAGCCACCAGACATACCACTTGACTTGGCCATTGTTCACCCACTGTGATGTCTCTTCTGACGTGACTGACGTAATTGTTTACAAACACGACCACTCGGTGTGTTGAGTTGTAAAGGATCATCGGAAGAATGATAGTTACGGCAAGCCACCAGACATACCACTTGACTTGGCCATTGTTCACCCACATTGATGTCTCTTCTGACGTGACTGACGTAATTGTTTACAAACACGACCACTCGGTGTGTTGAGTTGTAAAGGATCATCGGAAGGATGATAGTTACAGCAAGCCACCAGACATACCACTTGACTTGGCCATTGTTCACCCACAGTGATGTCTCTTCTGACGTGACTGGACTGACGTAATTGTTTACAAACACGACCACTCGGTGTGTTGAGTTGTAAAGGATCATCGGAAGAATGATAGTTACAGCAAGCCACCAGACATACCACTTGACTTGGCCATTGTTCACCTACAGTGATGTCTCTTCTGACGTGACTGACGTAATTGTTTACAAACACGACCACTCGGAGTGTAGAGTTGTAAAGGATCATCGGAAGGACGATAGTTACAGCAAGCCACCAGACATACCACTTGACTTGGCCATTGTTCACCTACAGTGATGTCTCTTCTGACGTGACTGACGTAATTGTTTACAAACACGACCACTCGGTGTGTTGAGTTGTAAAGGATCATCGGAAGGATGATAGTTACAGCAAGCCACCAGACATACCACTTGACTTGGCCATTGTTCACCCACATTGATGTCTCTTCTGAAGTGACTGACGTAATGTTTTCAAACTACGATTGTTGTTCACGACCACCCGGTGTGTTGAGTTGACCTGTCAACAATAATATTTATTTGACGAATAATGAATTAAATTTAGTTTTAATAACATAATAAACAATATACCTGTAGCATATTTAATTTTCTTTAAAGTGCTCATGTCAGTATAGTCAGAGCAAGCACAAAGCCAAATTCCACAATAGTGTGATAGTCGCCGTGTACGGACGCGCACGGGCAAGCACACCCAGAGGACATGTTGCTGACAGAAGTGGCGCGCCCGGCCGGACTAACGGTTGCCATCGAGTAACTGTATCGATCATATATAACCCATTACTTCAGCTGTCATAGTCGATTTAAGTCTAATCAATTCTCGAGATGTTGGATCGCATTGTTGGAGTAACTATTTAGACCTACTTCCTCGACCCGTTTTCAAACCCCTGGTACAATAATGACGATGAAAAATAACACATTTTGTTTGATTTATTTAAGAAATAAAATATTCTTAAATTTAAAGGTGGGTTGGAGTGATTACATTTTATGGTCCCTCTAATATGTTCTTTGTAACACCAATATTATTATATATTTTCAGATGAATCAAAATCGTAGCTCAACAACTAATTCTATGACACGTTTGTTTATTAGCTGATTTGAACTGTTTAAATTGGTGATGGTATTTCGTCAGTCGACTCCTCGTCAAGTACATTGTTGACAAGTCGTCTATCGGCTTGCAATTGGCCTCATGTAGAATTTATCCAAGACGGTCAGCTGTAAGTATCTGCTACAACTGTGCTTGGAACGTGAGAGAGGTACTACGTGCTAAAGTGCCACGTGTCGGGAGAGCCGCGTAAACTACGTGGTGAAGTGTCACGTGTCGGGAGAGAAGCGCGAACTACGTGGTGAAGTGCCAGTGCCACCTGTCGAGAGAGCCGCGTGAACTACGTGGCGAAGTGCCAGTTCCACGTGTCGACGAGAGAGCCGCGCGAACTACGTGGTGAAGTGCCAGTTCCACGTGTCGACGAGAGAGCCGCGCGAACTACGTGGCGAAGTGCCAGTTCCACGTGTCGACGAGAGAGCCGCGCGAACTACGTGGTGAAGTGCCAGTTCCACGTGTCGACGAGAGAGCCGCGCGAACTACGTGGTGAAGTGTCAGTGCCACGTGTCGACGAGAGATCCGCGCGAACTACGTGGTGAAGTGCCAGTTCCACGTGTCGTGAGAGCCGCGCAAACTACCCGACAAAGATTAGATAATTGACAACCTAAGCCAGATGGAACAGCCGCTGGGCTGCCAACACAAATTAGCGTGAGTTCCAAATTGAATACAAACTAATCTGAAATTAATACTAGCTTAAATTCATTAAAATACGGGCGCTTCCATATTGTATCCAAGGCGTTAGAATGTGTCATAATATAATCAGATATTTATTTAAGGGAAAGTTAGCTAAAAGACAAAACAGCATTCAGGAGAAAGAATAAAACTTTCCATTTTTTGTTTTTTGACTTCTTTGATCAATAATTAAAAAAAATGTAATATTACCTAAAAAGGAACTTTATATTTGTACTTTAAATCTTCGAATTGTAAACATCAATCTCTAGAACTACTTAAGTAGTCGTATTATATCCTAAAAGTGTGGAAGGGCGGAGGGAAATGAATGTGCGTCATTTATATAAACTAGTCTACAGTAAACAGGTTAGTTAGAGTAGTGTACATCGATAATGTGGGAACATTTGTAGAGGCGCGGTGCGGTAAAGCATGACGGTAGCCGTCGAGCCCGGACAAGGTCGTTCGACAAGGTCACCGTCACACATCTACGTAGCTAAAGGGAGTCAGAGACAAGTACATCACAGATATGTAAGCGAAGGGTGCGGTGCGGTAAAGCACGACGGTGGACGGCGGGGCTGGACAAGTTCGTTCGACACACCGTCTACATAGATAAAGGGAGTCAGAGACAAGTACATCACAGATATGTAAGCAAAGGGTGCGGTGCGGTAAAGCATGAAGGTAGCCGTCGGGCCCAGACAAGGTCGTTCGACAAGGTCACCGTCACACATCTACATAGATAAAGGGAGTCAGAGACAAGTACATCACAGATATGTAAGCAAAGGGTGCGGTGCGGTAAAGCATGACGGTAGCCGTCGAGCCCGGACAAGGTCGTTCGACAAGGTCACCGTCACACATCTACATAGATAAGGGGAGTCAGAGACAAGTACATCACAGATATGTAAGCGAAGGGTGCGGTGCGGTAAAGCACGACGGTGGACGGCGGGGCCGGACAAGGTCGTCTGACAAGGTCACCGTCACACATCTACATAGATAAAGGGAGTCAGAGACAAGTACATCACAGATATGTAAGCAAAGGGTGCGGTGCGGTAAAGCATGACGGTAGCCGTCGAGCCCGGACAAGGTCGTTCGACAAGGTCACCGTCACACATCTACATAGATAAAGGGAGTCAGAGACAAGTACATCACAGATATGTAAGCGAAGGGTGCGGTGCAGTAAAGCACGACGGTGGACGGCGGGGCCGGACAAGGTCGTCTGACAAGGTCACCGTCACACATCTACATAGATAAAGGGAGTCAGAGACAAGTACATCACAGATATGTAAGCAAAGGGTGCGGTGCGGTAAAGCACGACTGTGACTGACTGGGCTGGACAAGGTCACCGTCACACCGTCTTCATTGATAAAGGGAATCGGAGAGAAGCACATTACAAATAACGCAGTTGTTATCGATCGTTGAGCAGTCCAAGAATTTATTTGACCAAAGCGTGAATTCTACAATAACAACAGCTCACTAGATTTCACAGTCGATGTTTCTCCTTTTATTGCCGCCTATCAAGGCCTGTGTTTAGACAGGCTCTTGGCGTGCTTCGACCTTGTGGTACAGGTAGTCTTTCGCGTGTCTCGCATATTTTATTCATCGAATAATATCCTTCAATGGCTGAGCAGTCACTTCTCGAGCAATGCGTTCTAATCATGCTTAAATACATCCAAACTACTGTTGAATTGAACCATATCAACGTGAGCTGAATGCTACCTCACTTTGAGAAATTGTAGATCATAAAAAATAGCTGTCGTAATTAATTGTGCAATCGTACTACTTGGGAAAACTGTCGCTAAGCAAGAAAATGAGAAGTGAACTAGTTTTAGCACTTAGGTAACAGGTAATAACATACCGATGGAATAACCAGTTTGATACAATTAGAAATTTGCTGTAGAGAACATATCTAGTTTTTAGTTGCCATAAGGCAGGGCATAGTGGCCATGATTACATTCCAGCCGGCAACTGGAACCTGGATCACTGTCTCTGGAGTACCACGTAGAATGTACTTAGTATGGGGGTTTTATGTAATATTTACGCATACGTACGTTAATAGTGGTCAAATGTAGTCTTACATGTTACTAGTAGTGCTCATGTGTGTATTATAAACACGGTAATATACACACGCAGTGCACATGTTGATGGAGTTACCAGGTTGACCAACCTCGGACCGAAGGAGTTCTTTATGGATCCCTATGGTGTAACAATGGTAAGCGTGGTTTGTCAACATCAATCCATAATACATTTATTATCTTGTACTCACATTGTATTAAACAAGTTTGTCGTTTGGCTTGGTAGTGACGGGTTTTCTCATAAAAAAATCACTGATTTTTTAAACATGTATCAAGGTTCAGTGAGATAATTGGGCGGTGTACAAAATACGAATGGTAGAAAGAACAGTATACAACAATTGTTTTGCTCTGTTATTGGGTGTGTACTAAAGAACTACTTTTAGTTCAATTTCTATTGCAGTGGCTGATGAGTTTAAATTACCTGAAGGACTAACTTCCTTTAGTAAGAAAAAATGTCCCTACAAACTGTACCTTGCAGAATAATATGGGGAGTGTGTTTCGGTACAATTTGTAGTAATAAAATAGTGGACGGCCTGAGCGTGCCTAGTGCAAGCGAGATCCAACACAGGTAGCCGCCTCGAAAGTGTAACGAAATGTCTAGTGTTCTAAACTTATATATTATTGTGTACATTTGAATGACAGTAGTTGGATGGACTACTTGAGAACGAGAATTGTCGCAACTCGGGCACTAGTTTGGTAACCCTTTGGGACACCTGTATTGACGTCGAAAGAACTGTCGGAACTCGTTAACCGCCTCAGTAATCAAAGTAATCAAGTATTAAGACTGATATTGTCCTGTACAATTTCCTTGCTTTTACGAGCCTCCTGAGTAAAAATACAGAAGACCGCGTTCACACGTTCAAACGAACATATTCCAGTGATTAACTCAGTCCGTGCTGACGGCATATGTGGAACCAAGTTGTGTAGTGTACATTTAACTTTCTTCTGCCTATTTTGATGTGTTACACCGCTACTTGGATGTCCACACTTGGCTGGAAAAGTGTCAACGAAGCAAGAACATGCTGCGTCATCTTTCCAAACTCGTGTTCAACCAATGACACACCTCGTAATGAAAACGCTTTTTAACAATGAAAAATATTTCAAATCACTCTTTTAATTATCTAAAGTTTGAATCGTTCTACAAGTTCCTAATCGATCGGCCATTAAGCTAACTTTGTCCATATAAGGTTTTCTGGGCATTTTTTCATCAGATTTTCTGCTTGCATTTTCCCAGAATTTAAATCGTCCCTAGTAGAAGTCTTTATACAAAGTTTTGCTCTAAAAACATTAAAAGCAGACGCAATTTAAATAGTCTTTGACGCAACGTTTTAAGACTGAGCAATCCCAAGGCCGTGTGGATCGCCACACCTGTATGTTACAAGGCCCTTCCTTTCTTGTGACTGAGTGTGATCTGGCAATCCTTTCTAAAAGTCATACAGGGTTTCTGTAAAAGTACCCCAAACGAACTCTCAGAAAACGTTTTTGGCTTTCTTATATATATTTATTGGATACATACGACACCGGTTGGAGATAATAAGTTTTTTTTAATGCATTCAAGTATATTTTATTTTTTTAACATTTCTATTTTTACATGACATATATTTTTAGTTTGTTATTTGTGTGTTTTTATTAAAAAATGTAACCCAATCAATAATTTCTTAATACATTTAATTAAATGTATTTCAAATGGTTACAGAAATAGAAAATACAGATTAAAGTCAGAGATATATTTTATTTAGTAATATTTATAAATACTGCTTGTATTAATGGTGTGTTTTTGTGTACATAATATATGTATTTTATGTATTAGTGAAAGTTAAATTATTGGGACATTTTTAGTTTAAGTTTGGTACTTGTTTTTGTACCTTTTAGTTTTAATTAATCACTACAAGTACTACTGTGTACGTTTATTATAGCATCCACTTAGGTACTTTCTTTATTTTTCTCAAAAATAGTTTTTTGATACTTAGCAATGATGTCGCGAAGAAAGCGTACAACTGGAATTCAGCGAAATAAGCGTACAGCCTATCAGGTTTATGTTTGACGAGGGTGAGAAAAAGGACGTGAGGCCTTGAAGCAGCGGAACGTGACAAGCGAAAAAAGCGTGCACTACCAATTAGTGTAACTGACGAACAGCAATACTTAATAAATGTCAAGTTTGCAAGCATTTTTCATCTTTCATGTTTAGTCTTTGTTGGACATGTAGGCCCTATATGCAATAGTCGCTCACACATACAGAGGTTAGGTTTGGTTACGTTAGATTTGATTTGACTTAGGTCACAAATCATCTATAGAAATGTACAAAGCGGCTTTTCGCCTTTGTTTTTTTGTTCTTTTTTATGTTTATAACGCTTTTTATCGATTAAAATAAATTAACTAAAAAATAGCCTGCATTTTAATAAAACTGATGAAGGCCAAATATTTCATATTTGTAATGTAAATATATTCAAAGAGCATTCAGTCTTCAGCTCCAGCAAATGATAATCTCACGAAGTTTCTCGATTACTTTGTCGAGCAATTGTTCTAGAACTCTGCAGTTCCAATAGAAATGTGTTCTTGCCATGAAAGAAGACATAGGACAACCAACGCCGTCGAGTGATGGCACAACAGAATAAACAGTACCCTGCTCAACCATAATCCAAGAGTAAAAGATGTTCTACAATGTTCGAAGAAAGAAGCAGAAGTTGCTGAAAATATGTTTATGAGAGTGGAACTAGGGATGGAAGGTAAAAAGAGAAAAAAGAAGTACATAGAGATAGATAGACGAACGAATCGAAAGGATAACAAAAACACCAAGACATGGGTGACATAGTTTCCTGTTTGAAAGCTATGTCATACCTTTACAAACTTGGATAGTAGTACAACACGTTTGTTAACAAACATATATTGTACAATAGTTGTACGTTTCGTGTATGTGGTACGTTTTTGTGTATATAGTGTTTTATGTATATAGTAGCCGCTTTGTATATAGACATTAAACATTGTAAATAGGAAGAAAACTGACAAGGCCAAGAGGCCGCTTGGTACATTTCCAGACTGATTTGGTACCTAAGACAAATCTGTCTAGTTATGTGAGCGGCTGTTACATATACATATTCAACAAATACTTATCATGAAGCAGAAGAATAGTAGAATTAAAACTTGATTTAACTATATTCGTAGGCTATATTATTTAAATGCTATAACTGATGTTATTAAATAGTTGTATAGTTAGTAAGCAATGTTTCTAGTCTAAACTTAGGCCGAGTTCTCGGTGGGTGTACGCTTTTTTTGCCTGTCACATTCCGCTTCCTCAAGGTTCGGCCCTTGTCTTACCTACGCTTATTTCGCTAAATTCCGGTTGTACGCTTTTTTCGATGTACGCTTTCTTCGTATATTCCTTTGCAATGATTGAATCTAGATCTGGCTTGGCATTTAGTCCATAGTTAGATTGAATAAAATACTTATGTTATTGTACAGGGGTGAATATTTGTAACGTAATTATAACGTTTTTTGGGATAATGATTTATTATTATTAATTGAAAAGTATAATTAGCCTAGTTAATAAAACGTGTTGAAATGAAATAAACGTGTATGTAAAAGAGGACTGTCAAATGTCCTTGCTCCATTTAGCATGACATTTGGTCTACATTGCTCAGGTGTTATCACTTACACACTACGATAATCCGACGTTCTAACACACTTAATTGAGTGAAACTGTGAGAAATGCTGCGTGACTCGTAGCGAGTGTTCGCTGGCGATCCCCCAGGAAGGACACGGCACGGTCGTAGGCAACAACCGGTTGCCCTCTTCTGGTTAATTTGCACAGTATAAATAATTCACCGAAGCGAGCGAAAGTCCATGTCTATAAGATTAATTCCCGGTTAGAGCTGAACTAAATCACACACACATAAGTAAAATTTTTATTCCGTTGAAATGTATTATTGTTCAAATAAATTCGTTCTCTATTCAGGCCTATGTGTCCGAATTTTTACAACGAGATTTCTTAACTTATTACTTTTTTTGCGTGTTTTGATTTTTGTCTCATTGGATTAGTTTGGAATTACACTGTAAAAACTTTGTATGTGTTAAAAAAAATAATTACCAGAAAAAACCGTAGGTTATTAAGAGTCTGCGAGGCTGTCGGCCATGTTGGTTTAGTATTCGAACCGGACATACGATCATGCGTATCCAAATCAAACAGTTATTTTTAAACGGAATTTTTACAAACAGATTGCATTTGATCAAGAATAAAATTGCGTTGGCATTGTTTTTCGAATTCCTAATTACTTTTGTAAAAAGTTTGAAGTTTTATTTTCATCTGTTTTTCAAAACTAGGCATATGTATTCAAAATATCATAAACAAAACCCAAAGAGCAATAGGATGACGTTTAAAATGACATTTCATACACAACTTTTGGGCAATAAATAACGGAAACATGTCGATTCGCAAATAAAATTGTTCTTATGGGATTACAACCTACATGACCGACAGCCTCTGCAGACTTTTAATGCAGTACGTATTTTGAAAGAGACTAAAAATAAAACAATCATTTGGATAGAGCTGAATCACCAGATATCTTAGTTTAGAATAGAATTAAGACTAAGCAGACTAAAGGGAGTTCCACAACCATTTACGACATTGTTCATCAGATCAATACACCATATTATTTTCCTATCTCGATTGGTTTTCTGTTGTACATGATTTTTTACAAAAATCTTAATATCTCAAAAACTATTTAAGATAAAATAATGAAACTTGTTATATTATTTATTTAAATAGGATCATTTTATCAAAAATGTCTGTTTTCCTCGAAAAGTCGGTTTCCAATTAATTAGAAACAGTTACAAATTTGTATTGCTAAACATCTGAAAAAGCCAAGAAATATTTTAACTGTCACCGTTTTAAAACGGATTTTTCGAGTAAAACAAAAATGTTCAGTAAAATGTATCCTATTTAAATAAACATTCTTGCCGAGTTTCAGTATTTTATCTGAAATCGTTTTCGACATATTTATATTTGTGTAAAAATCACATACAGATAAAAAGACAGCATCCCTGTCTTGCCTAGTGCTAGGGGTCATTGACCCTTGGCTGTGGCACTAATCTGGAAGACGCCAAAATTGCAAATACGAAATTGTTTATTAGAAAGCGATCATGTTAGTCTTAATTCTGAAATACTTCATTGGCTCTGAACCTGGTGTTACAATCGTATTTTTCCAGACTATAACCTGATGACACATTTTCGGTAGACTGGTACCAGTATTCAGCTTCACCGTAACTTGTAGGGCATTGTTGTCAATACAAACCGAAGCTTATAATTTACAAACATAAAGTGGTTCAAATTCCTTTTTAAATCCTCACCCCTCCATAATTGTGGTGTTGACAAATGGCCCTGTATAAAAACTGGTGTTCTAGATTATTAACAATTACACAGTTGATGAACAATACTGGACCACTCATACGCACTTTATGACATAATAACCATATCAACTGGGCAAGATCTAATTGTGTGGAGTATCTCTCTTGTAGTTTCCAAGGAGAACTCTCCACCTGCGAGGAGGGCCGAATGCGGAAGGCGAATAAACAGGGAAGGTGAGGTACCCGCTCTTTAACCTGGAATCTGAACCACATAATATGAAGCCGTTCTCACGACGTGCAACCGGAACAGTTTCCTTTATGTAACGGCTGGTATTTACGTAACGACGCTAACGGCAAGTAGCTGTAGACCAGGAACTGAATCCGGTCCGCTTGGAATATTATTTTATTTATTTTTATATCGCTCTCGTAAAAAAAGTGTCCACTTTTAGCTCGTCGGTTTGGCATAATGCCATACAGCTGATTCTCTACCGCGCTCTACTCGTTACGTTAAAGTTTACATATTAGCTGGTGGAAATAATGTGTATGTGTGACGTGAGTTTGTCAGGACAATGGTCTTGTTAATGTGTCGATATTTACTCGATACTCGTAGATACTCGACGTATTTTACCGACTCGCCCGTCTCCTCCTTCCATATGTTTTGTTTCCACTCACAGACTACTTCAGATCGACTAATAAGTACTAATGAACAACTAATAAAGCATGTTCATCACAAATCATCAGGTGTTTGATTTTGTGAGTGTTTACTTAAACTGATATAAGGCTTACGTCTAAATCCGCAGTTAAGACAAGAATTTTGTGTAAATGTACAAATTCATTGCTACAGTGGGAATAAATAAGGGATTCTTCGCATAAATTAATTGGGAAATTAATATCCCAATTAGTCATTTTAAATTAAAATATTTTTATAATTACCTCCTCTCTTAGTGTTCTTTTAAAAACTTAGTAAAGAGAAGCATTGCTCTTATTATTATAACTGAGCTGATATAATATAATATGAACGAACTTTCAAAGAAGAGATTCTGAATCTTTATCGAACAATGCCCACTAACATATATACTTTGCTTTCGCAAAGGTCATTACGGCAGATCTTATCACACGGGAGAGCGACTACTGTTTATCAAATTAGCCCAAGAGGTGGTCAGTTGGGAATTCAAAGGTTTTGGAAACAATTTGAAAAGTGATCACGATTCATTTCGAAAGTCGTGTGATTCTGTCGAAGGATCTACGTCAGGCATGTGAGAGTCGTTTTGAATTGGAATAAAAATTTTAGTTGAAAATTAATTTCGTAGTTTCCGAGTTTGATTGGTTTCTTGTAAACTAATTAGTAACAAGTCTATGTTAGGTATCGGTTCTAATAGGATAACTAGTCACGGTGGATGGAAGGTATCATCTAGGTGTACGTCAGGTAGGTTGAGTGGGTGGGCCCGTCAAGATTTACGTTAGGTGGATGGAAGGTATCTAGGTGTACGTCAGGTAGGTTGAGTGGGTGGGCCCGTCAAGATTTACGTTAGGTGGATGGAAGGTATCATCTAGGTGTACGTCAGGTAGGTTGAGTGGGTGGGCCTGTCAAGATTTACGTTAGGTGGATGGAAGGTATCATCTAGGTGTACGTCAGGTAGGTTGAGTGGGTGGGCCCGTCAAGATTTACGTTAGGTGGATGGAAGGTATCATCTAGGTGTACGTCAGGTAGGTTGAGTGGGTGGGCCCGTCAAGATTTACGTTAGGTGGATGGAAGGTATCATCTAGGTGTACGTCAGGTAGGTTGAGTGGGTGGGCCCGTCAAGATTTACGTTAGGTGGATGGAAGGTATCTAGGTGTACGTCAGGTAGGTTGAGTGGGTGGGCCCGTCAAGATTTACGTTAGGTGGATGGCTAGGTGTACGTCAGGTAGGTTGAGTGGGTGAGCCCGTCAAGATTTACGTTAGGTGGATGGAAGGTATCATCTAGGTGTACGTCAGGTAGGTTGAGTGGGTGGCCCCGTCAAGATTTACGTTAGGTGGATGAAAGGTATCATCTGGGTGTTCGTCAGGTAGGTTGAGTGGGTGGCCCCGTCAAGATTTACGTTAGGTGGATGGAAGGTATCTAGGTGTACGTCAGGTAGGTTGAGTGGGTGGGCCCGTCAAGATTTACGTTAGGTGGATGGAAAGTATCATTTAGGTGTACGTCAGGTAGGTTGAGTGGGTGGGCCCGTCAAGATTTACGATAGGTGGATGGAAGGTATCATCTAGGTGTACGTCAGGTTGGCAGGTAGGTTGAGTGGGTGAGCCCGTCAATATTTACGTTAGGTGGGTAGGTGGACTCGACTTGTACTCGACAGTAACATTCGGTTCCCTAGTCTCCAAGCTGCTGCTCTGGCAAATCATTATGTCAGCCCTCTGACTTATTTAAAATAAACTAATATAAAAACTTAATGAAATGCAATAGATATCAAGAATTTCAGTTACTATCGATTGATACTACGTCGGTAATACCGACAACGATTTCAACAAATGGCTTTTCAAAATACAAAATATTTGCTTTTCAAAAAAGACGCTCATTGCTTAGGTTAGCCACGACTGATCACTGCAATCACCACCAATTAGTCCGTGGGGGGGGGGGGGTACTTGTAACGACAGGGGTCGTGTGTTCTCAACAAGGGAGGGGGTCACAGCAATATATTATTGTTATTGCTTCTAAACCTCCTTCTTCAGCCGGTAAGGGCTGTTCGGAATTGCTGTAATAACTGTAAATGACGATTTATGTGATTCTTATTTTGTGTTTTGTTCTAAACGTTTTTTAATAATATACTTGTTTATTTATTTATTTGTATTTTTCCAAATACTGATTACTTCACTTTTTTTTAATTTTTATAACTACTATACATTATTGCTTACATCCCAGAAATACAGTAAATAAAGCAAGTACAATGCGTAAAAAAATTTAATATTAAATAAATATTGTGATAAGGGAGTTTTTTCAACAAATTTATCATATACAGCATTTTTGAGTTTATATGTGTAGATTTTTTGTTCTCTTTACTTAAACTTACATCGTTTTGAAGAATTTTTAGACGATTATTTCTAAATAATTTTACGTTTATGTCTGTGAGCAAATAATCAATTTGTCACAAAACTGTTGTCGTTTAACAAATCCGCACCCAATTACATTGTATTCAAGAGTAAAAGAAAAAAAAATGTTATCTGAAAATTTCACAAATTGGCATTTTTGTATAATAACTTGCTTACAACTTTTCCATCTTACTTCACTCTGTTAACGTATGTGTAAATAAAATTAAATCGGTACCAATGGTACTTTTATTACATGATACAAATCCACAATTTACGTTTATACAGTTCACATGGCTGTCGAAGTAGTAGACATAACTATATCTGCCTGATGTATTGTGGCGGAGATTCCCCACTTCTTGTGCGAGAGTTATCAGCGTTAACCTCTCAACTGCCAGTCGATAAAAACTTCTTAACCCAAGGACTGTTAAACTAGGCCAAGGAAAGGTCGTTCTTGCTGTACTACATATCTTTCATAATCTCAACATGGAAACGAGAGAAAAACAAATTGTTACGACAAGTTGAGGCGCAGAACAATATACGCCTGACGCCCACGACCGGGGCGCTGCCTACTGTGAAGTTATCGGACTAATGGTAAAGTCACTACACCGATCTGATTTTGGCGCCACTTTCTTCTCTTGATTTCTCCTAACCTCTTTCCCCTCCTCGCCGCCCAGGCTTTCTACCAGCCTCCGTAGTCGCTTCTACTTTTCTTTTTGGCCCAGATTTCTGGTTCCTACTCTTCTGCTTGTTTCTTGGTTCGGTATTCAACAACGAGTGACGTCGACGCGGGCATAGTGTTTCGTAAATGTAGCCGGGATTGATCCATATCCACCCCATACGCCACCGTGTAAAATCTCAAGCGGTATTGGAATAATAGTAACCACCCGATCCACCTACGTAAACGACTTTATATTTATTTTTATGTATTTATTTATTCTTAAGACGCCGATCGTCAAGATATGAGCGTTTATGGATTTTGTTACAAACTAAGGCCGACTATTCCTTAGAAAGTCTTATTAATTGATAGCCAAATGACAAATGAACAGCCGGTGGTTATCAGCCCCTTCAAAATATGTTACGACTCTGATTGGGATCGAACTGAGAAACAATAGATTGTGAAGCTGGGATTTAACCAACTACGTTACCGACCTATTTAGCGCATTGGGTCTTCCAGCATTGTTTAACGGTAAAACGACAACGTAGTGCGTGTTAAAAATTTGTCTACCTGTCGGAGAGAAAATTACCTACTGTTGAAGAAAAAACTATAAACTCGAGTTTGAAACATCACTGTAAAGAAACTAATTACACAAGAAAAATACAAATGACATTAAAATTTTCCTCGTTTATTCCCGCGTTTTTTTTGAAGTCTTTAAAGATTTTTTTTAAAGAACTTTAAAGTCGACGTTTCGTTAGAAATCACGCTCTTTTTTTTAAATTCTACCCTTGATTAAAAAACAACTGTTAAATGATAAACATTTCCTTTTACACTCCAAAGCGCAGGAATAAACAAGAAAAATTGTAATGTCATTTGTATTTTTCTAGTGTAATTAGTTTCTTTACAGTGATGTTTCAAACTCCCGTATTTATAGTTTTTTCGTCGACAGTAAGTGCGACAAAATGGGGTGCGAACCCCACGGGTCGAGTTTAACAAGGGTTCACAATACAGGCTGAGAGAAGCATGGAACTAGAACTAGAGCATCACGAAGACGAATCCGCGACACAGGAGCGCCTCTTACCTGGCTAAGGGGTTGTCATAAATAATTTTCGCTTGGGGTGCGACTCAGGAGCGCCTCCGAAAAGGGGTCGGGAGGCGCTCCTGTGTCGCACCTAAAACTACCTGTCCTCAGCACTCTACCTGCTTCCTACCTGCTACGAAGCTCAGCTCGCGGGGCCCTCTAAATACCTACCAAGCTAATATCACAACGGTTACTATCATACTGACTTTGTTAAGTGCACTGCATATTTTGTAGGAGTAAGTGTAACATTGATTCTGTAGGGGTTATCCTAAAAGACCAATCAAAACTATTAATCAAGTTTCTTAATCATATTTCATTTTATTTGAATTAAACTTGCAATAGTGGTTAAACTATTGCAGACTTGTTTTAAAACAAGTTTATAATCGTACAGATAGAAAACATCTACCCTTGTTCATGCACACTATCTACCTTGGTCTTCGGAGGTGGGCCACATCATGTTTACCACATCAACTCCCGAGGACTAAAATAATGATGTATTTATAGTCTTTAAAAAAACTATAAACTTTATACTTTTTCGTTTTATGTAAAAGGAACACGTAGACACTCTTCATTTGATCATGACTTGCCCCTTTAACCCATGAGTATTAATTATAAAATATTAACCATGGTTTATACAAATTCGTAAAAGCCAAGCAGTGGGTTTTTAAAATTATATTAATTTTATTACTGGGCAAGTTGTTTCAAAGAAATTGAAGTTACAAAAAAAGGTCAATAACTACAAATAGGCTTGTAAATAACAAATATGATTATTGAACAAGAATCAAATTAAATAAACTTGTTTCCAAAATATAATAATATAACTGATATAACATAAGGTGTAACTGTTTTAAAAATTAAAAAAAAGAGTTTTACATTTGAAAGAAGATAAATAACTAAGTTATCATTTTTATCTAATTAAATCAAGAATTTATTGTGCAGGTGTAAAAATGTTCTGAGACTGAAAGACAATATAAGATATTTTATAATTTAATTTGATTTTGACGCTATGCATATATAATTATCACTCGCTAATAAACGTCTTTTGATAATTTACGCTATCTAAAGACTTCAAAGATTTTAAATATTTGATTGTCATCTACTTGTTGGTTGGTATGAAAATATTGTATTGGATGTGTCTCAGTGATAACTGATTCTATTTACATAAATTTTAAAGAACAGTATATGTTAAAGGTATTATTTCGTTTTATTACAAAACTGAAAATATATACCGCAAACAGATGTTCTATCAACTTATTACTTTGTTTAAATGATTTGAATTATTTAATGGCTATTGTTCAAATGATTACATTATTGACGGTTCAACCTGCTTAGCCTTGATTTAATAGAAAGGACCACGAAAAATAGTTACTTAGGAATACGTCAAATGCCAACCAATCCACGATTTTACGTCTTATACAATAACGTTTTCTATTACTTAGAAGCGTGTCAATGAATCGGACTATAATAGCTTATTTCAATGTAGCTTATATTACAATTTCAATACCTGAAGGATTTTTTATTTCTAAAGTAATTTGAAGTGTAAAATTTGTTAACAAACCCTGATCTTATGTAAATACTGTAACATGTATGCTTATATTAATAAATATATGTCTATTGCTCTCAAGTTCAACACACTCTCACCATAGATATCAATACCCCTTAGTTTTTGAACCCTTGTCACATTGGACCCGCGAGGGTACGACAGTGGAGCGCCTCAAGGTCAGGCGCTCCACTGTCGCAGTTGTGCTATTTCTTGGCTGACAGTTTTATTAGTTTTTGCCAGGCGCTCCACTGTCGCTCTCCCCACGAAGACAGTGTAATTCTATCAGTAACAAACAAATAAAGTGAACCAATATTTATTTTATATGTTTTCTATTTTATATAAATTAGAGTACATATATATACAATAACCATATAAGGAAAGTACTGTTAATAATATAATCATATACCGTACTAATAATAGAATTAGTGACAAATAATAAAGAATAATTGTGTTGCTTATATTGAACTAGCCGTCTGACCACTATATTTTATATCTAATTTATAATTAGCTAAATCACTATAAATATAAATAGTAACACAACTATAAAAGTTAAATAGAATAAAGTAAAACGTACATAGATGCATCTTTGTAAAACATAATGTCGTAACTTAGGCCCATATCTACTAATCAATGTACAAAAAACTGTTATCACAATATCAATAACAATTTTTTTTTTTTTGTATTTTACATTCGTGTAAAATTATACATCCTCTTGTCATTATTTTTACAATGAAATATTCTGAACGGCTTAAATTAAAACTCAAATCTGGTAGGTTTCAATTTTCTTAGCTGAACAAATCTACTCTTATATAGCATATCTAGCTATGAATCAAAACACATTCATGTAGGAAATCCTGTTAAAGTAGAATGTACGACAAAATCGCACGTTATACCTGGTTAAAGGTGGTCATAAATAATTATCTTTGGGGGTGCGACAAAATAGCGCATGCCCACCCATCCCCACCCCGGGGCACCTCAAACTACTACCTGATCTATCCAGTTCTACCAGTTACCTACCTGCTATGAAGCTCGGATGAAAGTTCTGGTGAAGTTGTGATATACTGCTTACGTGCCACTTATTTTGTGGCACTGTTCAATAGAATGAAATAACATCTATAGGTACATTGGTAATCTGGATGTTTTGCAATTGAATAATAATAAATTGTACATAATTTTAACCATACCGTCCAAGTTACCAGTTATTTGAGTTGTTGCTGAGCTAGCAGTAGCGAAAAGGATTTATGGAGAAGGAAAATGAATATACACGAACGATTACACAACAAAACATCTATTTGGTTGTAACGGTGTGTTTCCACCTAATGTTCAGTTCTTTAGTACAACCAATGGTACTTGTTACTGTTCCCAGATATAGGCCTCAGCCTTCCAGAGCTGGGTGAGGTTCCAAGGGTTCTTAACAAATAAATTCTTACGATTCTTATGAAGTATGCTTTTTATGATAGGAGAATGCATTCACCTTCAATATATATTAAATCTACATACTCATATAATGCAAACCTTCTCGCCCACCCACACACGTACGCTGGTAATGTCCCTCCCGCCCACCCACACGTACGCTGGTAATGACCCTCCTGCCCAGTCATACACGTACGCTGATAATGACCCTCCCGCCCACCCATACACGTACGCTGGTAATGACCCTCCCGCCCACCCACACGTATGCTGGTAATTACCCTCCTGCCCACCCATACACGTACGCTGGTAATGACCCTCCTGCCCACCCATACACGTACGCTGGTACCCATACACGTACGCTGGTAATGACCCTTCGCCCACCCATACACGTACGCTGGTTATGACCCTCCCGCACACCCATACACGTACGCTGGTAATGACCATCCTGCACACCCATACACGTACGCTGGTAATGGGCTCAGAATTGGCTCGGTTTCAGAGTATTGAAACCTATTACGCACACTTTCATCACAGCCTACTACAATTTGGAAAAATGTGCCTCTATTGTACTTTACTCCCAACTCCTCGTTGGAACTGCAAGATATGGAAGGCAAGTTAGTAAAAACGTTTGGTCCCCACTCATCCCCGCACGCGCTATTTTGTCGCACTCCAACTATTATTATTTATGACCACCTTTAACCAGGTATAACGCGCGATTTTTCGTACATTCTTCTTTAACAGGATTTCCTACTGAAACCCTAGCGTATTAAGTGTATCACAGTAACACTAAGAGACTTGAAGTACAATTTATTCCACCTGCCATCTTGACTATTTCATAGCATTTAAATTAAAATGTTAAAGTTCCAAGAATGTGTGACTTGTGATAAGCTCTCTGATTAACCCTACGTTCATACGTTGTTTTATGGATACTCTATACATAGTAGGGCCTACGCACTTCCCAGATAGATTTATCCGTTTTCCTTTTCTGGCTTTCCGGACGTTCTGATCGGTAAATCAAAATGAGAAAACACGTTTCTGCAAACATAACCATTGTTAATTTGATGTGTGATTTTGTTTTTCACTAAATTATTTTATATTTGAAACAGATCAATCCCTATATCTGCTGATTTCCTTGTTAACCAACCGTTTTCCCTGTCCATGAATTCCGCAATTTAACCGCAGAATAAAAGGAGATATTTACTTGTCTGTAGTTTTTCTAATTTATCGTTAAGAAATCTTAATATTTTCACGTGTGAAATCATAAAACTAGTAGGGAAATGCTAAAATAAAATAAAAATAAAGTCGTAAAGCCTAGCTGCTTAGAAACGAAGTCATCGATTCACAATCGTTTTCGATTTTCGATTAAAATAATATTCATGTATGCATATGAACACTGCATGAGGTTATTTTATGTGAGTGGAATGTATCGGTAAGAGATTCTTATATAACTTCAGTTATAGAGATTTAAAATTATAGAAATAATTCAGATTAAAGTTGAATCATGCTTAATCTTACAATATATCCTCAATGAAAAAAAAATGTCTAAAGCCAGTATGAAAATTAAATATTACTAGGCTCGGATATTATTGAAAATAACTGCTTATAAAGTATATTTCATAACAATAGTGGAAAGTGGGGTTTTGCATGTTCGAGACCATATGTTTGAAGTGCGAGACTTGTCGAGCACTTCAAATGGTCGAGAACATACAAAACACTTTCACTCGAGTTTTGAACCATACTTTTCACTACACTACTATGAGTTCAGCTGTTTTCGTTATGTGTTTACAACCTGCGAAACATCATATTTTCAACAGCTGTCTATTGTTTACTACCGAAAGTAACATTGTTTACAACCGAAAATTTTCCATAGTCAACATTGGAAAATATGATGTTTCGCAGGTTGTAAACACATAACGAAAACAGCTGAACTCATAGTAGTGTAGTGAAAACAATATTGCTTCATTAGGAGGCGAAGAAAACTAACTGAATATTGATTCCATTAGTATCATTGTTAAGGAGATTTATATATTAACTTTTTCTTATTTCAAATGCAAACTATGCGTAATTGTTGCTAAAACGTTAATGTAATATTGTTTCATCAAGGCCTCTTTAGCTCAGTGGCAGAGCGCTGGTCTTGTAAACCAGCGGTCGTGAGTTCGATCCTCACAGGAGGCACTGTACTTTTTGCCACGTGCGTGTGTATTCAAATATTTAATAAGGAAATTATTACAAATGTGTATTATATTGAAATATTTTTAGAAAAAATAATATTCTACATACAGCAATATTTATGTATAGGACAATTCTATAAATTATGCATTCTACAAAACAATTAAAACATTCTAGTTTGTGTTTCTGAGATACTCTTGCGTGAAATAAAATTGGATTTGGAATAAAAATTAAAAAATTAACTTTCACTTCAGTTTAAATTGTCCATATATTTGTGATTTTTTGTGAATATTTGTGAGTGTTTGTGAAAAACCCTTCAAGACTTCGGGATATGATTACTTACATGAAAACTAAGAAAAAATGTCTTTAAACCGTTTTGTTTGCCGTCTGCTTGTCTAATGTTTCTTTACATAATCATCTTAATTCTAATCTTAAGACCTAAGTCAGTAATTTTACTACAAGGCAGTAGCAGTTTTAGCAATTTTATCCAAGTAGCGTGTACTGAATTACAAAAATTACAACTTATCAGTTATTAATGATCCGGTCTTTATAGGTACCACGTTTTAGGAAATTAAATTGTCCAATTTTTGTGTATCTTGTATGTTGTTAAATTTACATATTTAAGATATTAAGCTGAGAAAAATAAAAATAGGAGCCATTTTGACATGATACGAAGTAGGAACTTGATACTGTTTACTGAATTATAGGTCTTGTTATTTCTCATAAATGTACGGGTTTTGAAGATAATATCTTCAGGGGTTATTAAAATATGATAAATTATGTAAAAAACACATTCGAACAGACATACGGAAAACTAAGCGTTTTAGGACTCATGTTAATAGGAACTTTTTTTTCTAGTTTTCGTGTACGTAACCCACCCTGTATACATGCGTACGCAAGTAAATTACCAAAAATAGTGCTTAGTTTGAATTTATTTAACACACTATGTTTCATGTTAAAGATCATTTAAATTTTAAAACTTATTTTTTAGAGTAGACTAATCAAAATACAGTATTACAATAATTGTAGGGAACGGATTTTGTAAAAACTATTAATGAGATTTACTGTAGTTCTGAAAATGTATTTCCGTTTTAACAGAATTATTACGCAGAATGGCAGACAGTAAATTTGTTTGTTTATTTATTTTGTCGATTTTGATATCATTTTGTTCATCGCGTTCGATTTTGAATTGTACTTCGTACATGATGTTGAAGATGTTGCGTCTTCGGTCGTCATAATCGGGTGTGTACAGTCGAGATCTACGGAGGAAGTCGTAGTCCAGTGGGCAGGAAGTGCTGTCTACACAAGTAGAATTAGTGTGATTAACGCCAGAAGGTAGCCAGAACCAATGAAACGGTTATAAGGCAGCACAGTAATTACAGTCTAGGTAAATAAGAAAACGCATTTAGGCTTTACAGGTATTCCGTATGTAAATGACAATCAAAGACAGCTCTCTTTGATTGCTTTTTTCTTCACCTGATGATGGTGATAGATCGCAAGATTCGAAACGTTGCTAGCTATATTTGTTTTGGTGCAGCTATACAAAGTGTCCGCAATAAAATTGCAATACTTGCAAGTTTTTCAGTCAACAAATAACTTTAAAACAACAAATTAAAAAAAATCTCTTCGTTTGCTGCTACAAGTGGACTTCCAAAGACAGTGGACAGTACATCATGTTTGGTTCTCCAAAAGATTTATTCCCATCGGGTTTTGTACCTGTTGTGATGTCGGTAACATTGGTGATGTTTTTGTGCTCGTTTTGACGTTACACTCCGTCTGATGTCGTTTCTTGTAATATGCAGTGATCCCAAGCTAGATTTACTGCCAACGGAGTCTCCAAGAGGCTTGTGGCGTTGTTAATGGACATTTCGATTCGGTTTAAGCTTAAACTTTGCCTTTCTAAGTCACCTTGACAGTGGAAGGTGGAACGAATCCGAAACGTCTATTCAGCTGAAGATTGCGATCTTACGTTGCCACCGAAACTCACAGCTATATGAAGTTATAACAGTCATCATAGACGAGGGACCGTCTACATGTACGAATGTACATTCTACAGCTGATTGGGACACGTTAATCTCGTGTTTGTTTTGTAAACTGTTAGGGGACACCCCTGCACGCTTCCCGAGCCAAACCCGTCGATCGTGTGATTTTGTTACTTGTACGTAATGTGTAATGATGTTATACACGCTTACATGTCAAAAAATAACCTCAATGTCAAGTTACACTGTTCTAAGCTCGTTCATTCGTAAGGCTCCGATTGGCCGGAATATTTGTTTCAAACATTTGCACTAACTCTTATGTCATTACCAAAAATACACTCATGTTTTGCTGTTACTATTTAGAATAGCCTATTAAATGCAACAATTAAATACATTTAGCTAGTCGAAACGGTGGTGATATGTTATATAGGACCAAAATATCGATATGGCTGATATTATCGAAGAAAATATCGATATTAATATACCAATATATCGAAACATATATATATATATAGATATTTACGATATATCGATAAATCGTTGCCATCACTATTCTTAGCTCGTATTTGAGTCCATGAACTCTTTGGATTACTTTTTAACAACCAATTACTTGCATGTGATCACTACAACCGTCTTCCAGTGTTGGTTCTAACTGTGCAGGTGTAGTGGAGGAGAAAGCTCACGGAAGTACGAAGCTGGAGCGTTCGTGCAATTAATGTACGTTCTGTACTCACGAGCCCAAAATGTCACTGCTCCCTCCCCTCGCTGGCCGACCAACGGGACCTGAACTAACCGTTTTGCGCTCAAACATCGCTGCAGCAGAATGGAAACACGATCAGGACCAACCCAAAAGTCGACCTGACTTAGTCACAATACTACATTTATTGTGTACAGGTAGCGTCAATATCTCTCGATTCATAAAACAATCGAGAAGTAATTATATTTTCTTAAATTGTTATTGATAAACTTGTTTTGTTAAAATACTTTTTATAGGCGTTGTTTTATCGAAAAGCAAGTCAACATCTTTAAAACAATAAATGGTTTCAAAGAATTGGCACAAACTTTCCCCCATATTAAACACACACAAAAATCAAAACTTAGAAAATTACCAGTTTGGTTCCCAAATATGTTTTTTTGCCATCACTAAAAACTAGTCAAGTTAGAGACATGCGGTTTTTAATCAAATATTTTAAATTGTAATTCACATTTTCCCTGAAAATGTAATCAAAATCGTTGGAACAGTATTTTGCCCTTAAAAATAAAACAAAAAAAAATTAAAAACTAAAATTTCTAAAAAGTGAAAAATAATCTGAATATATTAGCTAAATACACCTACATACCAAATTTCATTAAAATTGATCCATCCGGTTGGTCTCCAGCGAACCGAACATACACACAGACAGACACAAACATATGTTTTCGCAAAAAATATTTTTTGGGTTAAGGGACCCTAAAATGGATTTTTAGACCAACTTGTAAAATAAGTTTTTTTTTATATGATCACAATACTTTCTCTTTGCCTAACGCATACGGGAGAAAGTAAAAAATACAACTCTAAGTTATCCAAATAGTAATTAATTTTAATGTTTATTTGTGTTTACATTTGTTGCTCACGATACAGAGTATATAGTAATTTATCTGTATTTTATTGCTGTAATAAACAGTAATTTATCTGTACTCTGTGGCTACGTGTTTAGGATGGTTAGAAAATATATTTGTTAAATGAATGACAAGAAATGTCTTCGTTAATAAATGAAAAGAAATCTAGGAGATATGAATGACATTTCTGTCTCGTAGTAGCTGGAGGGGAAGATTTACGTCTAAAAATGTCTCCAGTGAGAATTAATTAGGTCGCGTGTCAACACCTTTTTATAACGAAAAACTATTCAAAAAAGGAACTCCAATTCTTGAATCCTGTCTCCAGCCCACAAGTATTAATGGGCATTCCTGAGATTTCACTAAAATGCGCATAAATTCAAAATTCTCGTCAGTCCCAGTGATAGCCCCGGTTGGGCTTAATGAGACGTCCTGTGACGCCTTTAAGTGCAAAAATGAAATAACGCTTTGTTTTTGTTTTCTCTCGCGATTAATCTCGGCCGTAAATTTCGCACCTGTTCATTTTTATTTCACGTAATAAAAATCGTCCAGAACGAATTCCAGGTTGGACCGGTTGGAACTGTCGCGCGCCAGCTTTGGGATTGTTTCTCCAGGTCTATTATGTTGTGCGCTGGAGAAGTATTAAAAAAAAATATAATAAAACAAATATATAAAAAATATATATAGATGTTGTAAATACAAATAACGCCCCCCGTAAGTAGGGCTAATAGCGCATACGAAACTGTTATCGATGTTATTAATATCCCGTTTGTTTTGTTAAAACATTAAGGAGGCCGTTTCGCTCCAAGAAAAACGCAAAAACACGAGTTTATGGCCCATTATCGTTTCATTAACCCTTTTAGTGCCAGAGGATTTTTCAAAGTTACTCTCCGCCAGTGCCAGAGTCAATTTGTACAGTCTGCGATTAAACAATCCACAGCTGTTATTTATTACACAATTAGGTTATTTATATACCTAATTATATATAAATAACCAGTCTATTAAAATAATATATTACAAATAGCCTTGCACTATATATACTATGTTTAATAAAAATAAATGTACGAGATAAAAATGTCTTTCTTTTTTTATTTCTTTGGGCACTTATGACCATGGTAAAATATGTGGGCTATATCCAATCACTTTACTTTGAAGACAATTCAGTCATTAACATCCTGTTGAAATTTCATAATATGTTTACAAATAAAAAAGTTATGGTGATTTTCAAGTTATTTTCTGACAAGTTTTGGAACCTTTTGTATCAAAATATAATTAATGGTTTTTATGTAAAAGTAATGTTAAGAAATGAGAATTTAATCCAAACGCAATAAAAAGTTTATTTCTGAATTTTTAACGAATTTTGTTTGTAACGTCCTGTTAACAGGACCGTTGGCACTGTATGCAGTTTTTTAACGTCCTGATAATGGACGACGTTGGTACTGAAAGGGTAGGTGAAGAACTGTTCTAGAGATCATGCATGGCTATGGGTTTGGTCCTTAACTAAAAAAAACTCGTTAAAAAATAAAATGTCTGGTATTTTTAAATGGAATAGAAAGAATAGAAAAGAAAATTTCTTTAATTGTAAAAATAACAATTACAAAACGGTAAATTTAGGGCTGCATTACTCTTTCTTGAACTTAACCTTAAATGTGAACTTTTTTGTAGCAACCACAGAGCAGTAATACAAATGGCGTGAGCATAGACGGTCCTGCGATGAAGCCGGCCGTCACCACCAAAATGGCACCCACTCCACTTGCCGTCCCAGTACGGAGCGTCTAGCGTGTAGTCTCCATAGGATGTATCTTCATAGCTTACATATATTTTAATATATCTGTTACTTAAAAAAATTACGGTAAGGGAGTAAGTGAAATGATAAAGAGCGGACAACGAATATTAGGCGACTATACGAACTTGACGTGCGATGGGGTTTCTTCTGCCACTTAACCACGTCATAAAAAAAATAATAATTGTCCTGTAATCAAAATGTTTAGATAATATGAAACCTCAGTAAAAAACCTCAAAAACTGTCGCTGACCAAAATTCTCTGACAGAAAAATAAAATAAACTGTCGCTTACTAACTTTTTACTGTCATTAGAATTGTGTGGTTGGTTCGCTGCTTATTAAAAATATTATTACGAGTAAGTAAGTAACTTTTCTTTGTTAAAACAAAATCATTTTATTAGATTGAGCATTAAAATCACATGTTTAAACACATGCTTGTTTTCAAAATTTTATTTGGTCTCTAAATGGCTTAGTTATTGATGCAAACAAAGCGCTTACTTTGTAATCTGTATGCCCCAGCGGCCAGACATTTTAGGAGGTCTGGCCCCCATTAAGATGGCGGACCCGGCTTCAACTCCTATGGTACGGCTGGCCGATGTCTACTCTCTTTGTATTACTTTCTCTGTGGTTGGTACTTACTTATACCATGGTAATCGCATACCAAGATTTACACTTCCGGTTATCGCGCACAAAGTCATAAACGAAATGCGAGTTTAGAGACCGATGGTCAATTATATATTAACAGTCAAACAGTCAACCTATGTGTAACACTGAAGCATAAGTGAAAATGAAGTCAATTAAACCGATACAAGAATATGTATAAAAGTACGTACATTTACATATTCTTTCTTCAATATACTGTACTGCATTCATACAAAAAGCTACCGAAACTAGTTCAATAGCCTTTGGAAATAAACTAAACAGTCAAATGCATTTTACATGTTTGTCACGTAATTACGCCCAACTTCAAGTACCGTTAGTGGTAAATTAAATTACAAAAATTACTAGCTATTATTACTGTATTTTGTCGTTAAATCAAAATTCCTAATCCTATTTGGTACTCTTAAATATTCCAAGTAAAACAGTGACTTCCTGAATACTTTTCGCTAAAATCTAGTCGAAGGTCGTCGCAGATCGTACCGTGATTGGGTAAAAGTGTGCACGTGACCTTGAAAGACACTTCTTCAGCCCGTCAGTGAGTAGGTACGACTCTTTATGCGCGTGAACCGAATGGAAAGCAACAAGAAGCGCAGAGATCCTATCTATTACGCGCGGGCTGCTACTGCGACTGCGCGGCCCAACACGGTCGTACTGACATCGACGTGGGCGGTCCTGTGACAGTGGAGCACAACAATTATTTCTCTATTGTTTAGCAAACTGTTAAGTTTAATCCATTCATCGTAATTAATTTATCTATATAGTTAAGTATATATATTTACGTAATTAATTTATCAAGTATAATATATTTACTTCACAAGCAACCCACGTTTTTCATAAAATAAGTGATATCTCATTTACGCTTTAAAATAAAAAAAGTTTCGAATAAAACAAGGACAGCCTATATTTGATCGGCAATAAAATTTCGCCTCAAACCTAACCTAACGTAACTCTGGCACTTAAAAGCATACATTTTCTATATACAGTACTTAGCTTTTTGATGAAAAAAAAAACGTTTTTCATATCATAAGAGTTCTCGTACAATGCTAAATGTTTTTAGTCATCAGCTATTTTGGGCACAAGTATTAGAGCGCTAGTATAGATAGGGCCATGTAATAATTCACTATAAAACAACATTATGCTAGGCCTTACAAACTAATGCAGTTACTGGCATAAATATTCCTATTTCATGAGATGTCTATTTTTATTAAGTCATAATATAATCGAGATTATTAGTGATAGATCTTGCAAATCTACATGTTTTCATTTCCAATCTATATGTAATGTCGCAAACTATCATATTATTGAGTTATCAAATTAACATCTCAATGTAAAGTGGTTGAGAAATGCCAGCGTGTAATCACAGTGTAGACGCCAGCAATGTAAACCAAACCGGCAGCCAGATAGATATCAGATGCGATAAGGCGTAGACAGACAGCCGGTCGGTCGCGCCTGCCGCCGCAGCTCCTGACATCTGTCGGCCGGCCGGCCAACTACGTGTCGCCAGTACCTCTCGCTGCCACCAGCAGCAGCACTATCAGTGTCACGCGCCATCAGCCTTGAGCAGTCACTCACATAATACGCCGATTTATCGCGTTGAATTATTAATAAGATGGATGGATGAGCCCGGCATTATTTGTGAGCCTTGGGGCTATCTGCCGGGTCAGTCATTTGTGTTTTATAGTGTGAGTACGCCGTCTTGTTGCAGTTGCATCTGCGACCCGCTGTGGTCATAGTAGGCCTATATGTCAGAAGGGTCAATCATTCTATGTTAAAATTTTAATTCGTGATATTTCAGTGATGAATCTTTACCACAGTTGCATTAAAATATTCAGTAGGATGATTTCAATTTTTTGTATAATAGCAAAGAACGATTTAAAACTTAGCATTCGTAATTTTAGTCGTGATTTGATTGGTTACTAGAATATAACGTAAGAATGTTCTAATCTCTGAAGTTTACTTTTCAACCTTGATTTGTACTATTTGTGATTTTACCATAATCACAAAAATGGTAAACTAAAAATGGAAAAAACTATGTTGTAAAAATAACAACTTTTGTAAAAATAACTTAATTTTAGCGCTTGAGTGTTTTCACGTAAAATGCTTATGTAAGATTAAATATATTTAACGTTTCTACATTTTACAAGTTAATGTATGAAGTTATCTACCGACACCGTCCAATCAGAGCTTTCGTTACCGTTCACCGTACGAATCGGATAGCTTAGGATGGTTGACATTAGGTGAAAAATAACCTAAGAGGTTATTTTTTTAACAATATAAGTGTGAAATGTGAAGGAAACAAAATTACACGAGCATTGGCACACAAAGCGTGCAGGGGTGTCCTCTAGTATACCTACAATCGTAATATTGTTAAGTTTGTCTATCTTCAAAAAGTTTAATATTAAAAGGCTGGCGGGGCGGAGCCTGACGGTCGGCAGTACTTCACTTGTTGTCGTTGAATGAAGTCCACGCACAGGTTTACGGCCTCTGTTGTGAACTGACATAGTTAAGTTTGTTGTTACTCCAGTAGCTCTTATTATAGTGGTTGTGTTCGGACTGTTTTACTACACTCGATTTAATGAAACTCCCGACTTGATATGGGCACGTTTAATGGCGCTTGAGTGAACCTCTATAGCGCGGTGTGGCCATCTATAACTGTGTACATATATACAGCTCAATATGAACATCCGTGATCATCAAATGTTCACATATTGAAACAAGCATCAAATAGTTACAGGTTAAAAATTGAAATGTGACGATCACGCAAGACGCTGAGGCTTTGCTATGGTAACGGCTGGCTAATAACGTCACGTCATTGGTCGTAGCGTTTTTAACCTCCTCGTAGTTCCAGCTCTTGCTTCAGGAGCGCTCTGAAGTCAAGTCGAAAGAATCACGAAGGCCTTGGTTCTCACGTCACCCTACATCTCTGTGTGTTTGACAGTTTCCTCTAGTGAATAATACTGTCGCAGTCGAGCCTCCGACCATCCACCCGGTGACTATACCTGCAACTCGCCGACTATCGGAAAACCGATTGTCGTTTGTCAGCCCGTCCCCATACCATTGTGTATTTGAAGAGTCGTGGCAGTTAACTCTCCTTCTCCACTCGACTACCAGGCAGCACATCACTTGTATCAGTAGCTGACGCCCGCGTTTTGCAGTAGACAATTATATTTCGTCACTTGCAAACGTTTGACGCTTACATTTAAAAAATGCGTTTTTCTAATTTTTGTACATATTTTATAGAACAAGTGTGACTAGTGCCCCCTAAAACATATTTTTCTAACTGTTTAGGTTTATATAAAAAAAGAAATTAAACTGTTGTTATTGGTAAATTAAAATATGCCAAAACAGTTTTTTTTTTAATGTGTCTTAGAGGGAACTTGACGATTAATTATATTTTCTCTTTCAAAGAAGGTCTTAATTAAAAAACTGTATGTTCATAAACTGTAGTTGTAATCTTTATTTGGATTTAAGGTGGTGCAATCGGTTTTCGGTGAGTTAATTATTTCCCAATTTTGTAATCAAAATGTACCTTCCCTTGAGGCAGGAAAAACATTTGTTAACCACTACATTATGAAGTGGTTAATTTATCTGATTTTAAATCAGCATTAAGACAAAACCGTTCAAAGTACAGACTTAATTTTTCATTACTACGTTTTTTATATATAAATGAAGGGAGTAAGTAGTTTTTCATTAAAAAATGCAAAATTTATAATTTTAAAGGTGAAAAAATACCCTTTTTTACATTTAAAATTATAAATATTTGTTCATTAAAAAAAATGAAAAACATCTGAATCCCTTCAGTTATAAGTAAAAAACGTAGTTATAAAAATTTGAATTTTTACTTTGAACGGTTTTGTCTTAATGCTATTTTTAAATCAAGTGAATTCGTCACTTCATAAGACAACTAGTTCTAATATAGTGGTTAAAATTGGAAAATAATAACTCACCTAAAAACATCAACATCGGCATGGAGAATCCAATATAGTGGTGTGTGTGTCAGATTCTTAAGGCACGCATTATTTATGATTTTGTACGTACTGTAAGTTGAATTCACGATCAAACAGCTAATCAAGCACTTATCCCGTTCTACAGATCTAATGTTAGTTAGTAGGTCTAGTTAGCCCCTTAACCAATAACTTTTGGACTCATTGTAATAACCATCGACCATTGTACAGTACTGTTATTTTGTACGTACTGTAAGTTGAATCGATCAAACAGCTAATCAAGTACTTATCCCGTTCTACAGATCTAATGTTAGTTAGTAGGTCTAGTTAGCCCCTTAACCAATAACTTTTGGACTCATTGTAATAACCATCGACCATTGTACAGTACTGTTATTTTGTACGTACTGTAAACTATCAAACAGCTAATCAAGTACTTATCCCGTTCTACAGATCTAATGTTAGTTAGTAGATCTAGTTAGCCCCTTAACCAATAACTTTTGGACTCATTGTAATAACCATCGACCATTGTACAGTACTGTTATTTTGTACGTACTGTAAACTATCAAACAGCTAATCAAGTACTTATCCCGTTCTACAGATCTAATGTTAGTTAGTAGGTCTAGTTAGCCCCTTAACCAATAACTTTTGGACTCATTGTAATAACCATCGACCATTGTACAGTACTGTTATTTTGTACGTACCTACTGTAAATTGAATTCACGATCAAACAGCTAATCAAGTACTTATCTCGTTCTACAGATCTAATGTTAGTTAGTAGGTCTAGTTAGCCCCTTAACCAATAACTTTTGGACTCATTGTAATAACCATCGACCATTGTACAGTACTGTTATTTTGTACGTAGGCCTACTGTAAATTGAATTCACGATCAAACAGCTAATCAAGTACTTATCTCGTTCTACAGATCTAATGTTAGTTAGTAGGTCTAGTTAGCCCCTTAACCAATAAATTTTGGACTCATTGTAATAACCATCGAACATTGTACAGTAATGTTATTTTGTACGTAGGCCTACTGTAAATTGAATTCACGATCAAACAGCTAATCAAGTACTTATCCCGTTCTACAGATCTAATGTTAGTTAGTAGGTCTAGTTAGCCCCTTAACCAATAAATTTTGGACTCATTGTAATAACCATCGAACATTGTACAGTACTGTTATTTTGTACGTAGCTACTGTAAATTGAATTCACGATCAAACAGCTAATCAAGCACTTATCCCGTTCTACAGATCTAATGTTAGTTAGTAGGTCTAGTTAGCCCCTTAACCAATAACTTTTGGACTCATTGTAATAACCATCGACCATTGTACAGTACTGTTATTTTGTACGTACTGTAAACTATCAAACAGCTAATCAAGTACTTATCCCGTTCTACAGATCTAATGTTAGTTAGTAGGTCTAGTTAGCCCCTTAACCAATAACTTTTGGACTCATTGTAATAACCATCGACCATTGTACAGTACTGTTATTTTGTACGTACTGTAAACTATCAAACAGCTAATCAAGTACTTATCCCGTTCTACAGATCTAATGTTAGTTAGTAGGTCTAGTTAGCCCCTTAACCAATAACTTTTGGACTCATTGTAATAACCATCGACCATTGTACAGTACTGTTATTTTGTACGTAGCTACTGTAAATTGAATTCACGATCAAACAGCTAATCAAGTACTTATCCCGTTCTACAGATCTAATGTTAGTTAGTAGGTCTAGTTAGCCCCTTAACCAATAACTTTTGGACTCATTGTAATAACCATCGACCATTGTACAGTACTGTTATTTTGTACGTACTGTAAGTTGAATTCACGATCAAACAGCTAATCAAGTACTTATCCCGTTCTACGGATCTAATGTTAGTTAGTAGGTCTAGTTAGCCCCTTAACCAATAACTTTTGGACTCATTGTAATAACCATCGACCATTGTACAGTACTGTTATTTTGTACGTAGCTGTAAGTTGAATTCACGATCAAACAGCTAATCAAGTACTTATCCCGTTCTACAGATCTAATGTTAGTTAGTAGGTCTAGTTAGCCCCTTAACCAATAACTTTTGGACTCATTGTAATAACCATCGACCATTGTACAGTACTGTTATTTTGTACGTACTGTAAACTATCAAACAGCTAATCAAGTACTTATCCCGTTCTACAGATCTAATGTTATTTAGTAGGTCTAGTTAGCCCCTTAACCAATAACTTTTGGACTCATTGTAATAACCATCGACCATTGTACAGTACTGTTATTTTGTACGTACTGTAAATTGAATTCACGATCAAACAGCCAATCAAGTACTTATCCCGTTCTTCAGATCTAATGTTAGTTAGTAGGTCTAGTTAGCCCCTTAACCAATAACTTTTGGACTCATTGTAATAAACATCGACCATTGTACAGTACTGTTATTTTGTACGTACTGTAAACTATCAAACAGCTAATCAAGTACTTATCCCGTTCTACAGATCTAATGTTAGTTAGTAGGTCTAGTTAGCCCCTTAACCAATAACTTTTGGACTCATTGTAATAACCATCGACCATTGTACAGTACTGTTATTTTGTACGTACTGTAAATTGAATTCACGATCAAACAGCTAATCAAGTACTTATCCCGTTCTACAGATCTAATGTTAGTTAGTAGGTCTAGTTAGCCCCTTAACCAATAACTTTTGGACTCATTGTAATAACCATCGACCATTGTACAGTACTGTTATTTTGTACGTACTGTAAATTGAATTCACGATCAAACAGCCAATCAAGTACTTATCCCGTTCTTCAGATCTAATGTTAGTTAGTAGGTCTAGTTAGCCCCTTAACCAATAACTTTTGGACTCATTGTAATAAACATCGACCATTGTACAGTACTGTTATTTTGTACGTACTGTAAACTATCAAACAGCTAATCAAGTACTTATCCCGTTCTTCAGATCTAATGTTAGTTAGTAGGTCTAGTTAGCCCCTTAACCAATAACTTTTGGACTCATTGTAATAACCATCGACCATTGTACAGTACTGTTATTTTGTACGTACTGTAAACTATCAAACAGCTAATCAAGTACTTATCCCGTTCTTCAGATCTAATGTTATTTAGTAGGTCTAGTTAGCCCCTTAACCAATAACTTTTGGACTCATTGTAATAAACATCGACCATTGTACAGTACTGTTATTTTGTACGTACTGTAAATTGAATTCACGATCAAACAGCTAATCAAGTACTTATCCCGTTCTACAGATCTAATGTTAGTTAGTAGGTCTAGTTAGCCCCTTAACCAATAACTTTTGGACTCATTGTAATAACCATCGACCATTGTACAGTACTGTTATTTTGTACGTACTGTAAGTTGAATTCACGATCAAACAGCTAATCAAGTACTTATCCCGTTCTACGGATCTAATGTTAGTTAGTAGGTCTAGTTAGCCCCTTAACCAATAACTTTTGGACTCATTGTAATAACCATCGACCATTGTACAGTACTGTTATTTTGTACGTACTGTAAGTTGAATTCACGATCAAACAGCTAATCAAGTACTTATCCCGTTCTACAGATCTAATGTTAGTTAGTAGGTCTAGTTAGCCCCTTAACCAATAACTTTTGGACTCATTGTAATAACCATCGACCATTGTACAGTACTGTTATTTTGTACGTACTGTAAACTATCAAACAGCTAATCAAGTACTTATCCCGTTCTACAGATCTAATGTTATTTAGTAGGTCTAGTTAGCCCCTTAACCAATAACTTTTGGACTCATTGTAATAACCATCGACCATTGTACAGTACTGTTATTTTGTACGTACTGTAAATTGAATTCACGATCAAACAGCCAATCAAGTACTTATCCCGTTCTTCAGATCTAATGTTAGTTAGTAGGTCTAGTTAGCCCCTTAACCAATAACTTTTGGACTCATTGTAATAAACATCGACCATTGTACAGTACTGTTATTTTGTACGTACTGTAAACTATCAAACAGCTAATCAAGTACTTATCCCGTTCTTCAGATCTAATGTTAGTTAGTAGGTCTAGTTAGCCCCTTAACCAATAACTTTTGGACTCATTGTAATAACCATCGACCATTGTACAGTACTGTTATTTTGTACGTACTGTAAACTATCAAACAGCTAATCAAGTACTTATCCCGTTCTTCAGATCTAATGTTATTTAGTAGGTCTAGTTAGCCCCTTAACCAATAACTTTTGGACTCATTGTAATAAACATCGACCATTGTACAGTACTGTTATTTTGGCTGAACTTCTAACCTCTCTCTCTCTCTCTCTCTCTCTCTCTCTCTCTCTCTCTCTCTCTCTCTCTCTCTCTCTCTCTCTCTCTCTCTCTCTCTCTCTCTCTCTCTCTCTCTCTCTCTCTCTCTCTCTCTCTCTCTCTCTCTCTCTCTCTCTCTCTCTCTCTCTCTCTCTCTCTCTCTCTCTCTCTCTCTCTCTCTCTCTCTCTCTCTCTCTCTCTCTCTCTCTCTCTCTCTCTCTCTCTCTCTCTCTCTCTCTCTCTCTCTCTCTCTCTCTCTCTCTCTCTCTCTCTCTCTCTCTCTCTCTCTCTCTCTCTCTCTCTCTCTCTCTCTCTCTCTCTCTCTCTCTCTCTCTCTCTCTCTCTCTCTCTCTCTCTCTCTCTCTCTCTCTCTCTCTCTCTCTCTCTCTCTCTCTCTCTCTCTCTCTCTCTCTCTCTCTCTCTCTCTCTCTCTCTCTCTCTCTCTCTCTCTCTCTCTCTCTCTCTCTCTCTCTCTCTCTCTCTCTCTCTCTCTCTCTCTCTCTCTCTCTCTCTCTCTCTCTCTCTCTCTCTCTCTCTCTCTCTCTCTCTCTCTCTCTCTCTCTCTCTCTCTCTCTCTCTCTCTCTCTCTCTCTCTCTCTCTCTCTCTCTCTCTCTCTCTCTCTCTCTCTCTCTCTCTCTCTCTCTCTCTCTCTCTCTCTCTCTCTCTCTCTCTCTCTCTCTCTCTCTCTCTCTCTCTCTCTCTCTCTCTCTCTCTCTCTCTCTCTCTCTCTCTCTCTCTCTCTCTCTCTCTCTCTCTCTCTCTCTCTCTCTCTCTCTCTCTCTCTCTCTCTCTCTCTCTCTCTCTCTCTCTCTCTCTCTCTCTCTCTCTCTCTCTCTCTCTCTCTCTCTCTCTCTCTCTCTCTCTCTCTCTCTCTCTCTCTCTCTCTCTCTCTCTCTCTCTCTCTCTCTCTCTCTCTCTCTCTCTCTCTCTCTCTCTCTCTCTCTCTCTCTCTCTCTCTCTCTCTCTCTCTCTCTCTCTCTCTCTCTCTCTCTCTCTCTCTCTCTCTCTCTCTCTCTCTCTCTCTCTCTCTCTCTCTCTCTCTCTCTCTCTCTCTCTCTCTCTCTCTCTCTCTCTCTCTCTCTCTCTCTCTCTCTCTCTCTCTCTCTCTCTCTCTCTCTCTCTCTCTCTCTCTCTCTCTCTCTCTCTCTCTCTCTCTCTCTCTCTCTCTCTCTCTCTCTCTCTCTCTCTCTCTCTCTCTCTCTCTCTCTCTCTCTCTCTCTCTCTCTCTCTCTCTCTCTCTCTCTCTCTCTCTCTCTCTCTCTCTCTCTCTCTCTCTCTCTCTCTCTCTCTCTCTCTCTCTCTCTCTCTCTCTCTCTCTCTCTCTCTCTCTCTCTCTCTCTCTCTCTCTCTCTCTCTCTCTCTCTCTCTCTCTCTCTCTCTCTCTCTCTCTCTCTCTCTCTCGCTATCCCCCCTCTCTCTTCCTCCCTCCCTCCCTCCCTCCCCTCTCCCACCTCTCCCCTCTCTCTATCTATCTATCTCTATCTCTCCTTCGCTCTCTCTCTTTCTGTCTGTCTCTCCCTCTCTCGCTCCTCTCTTTCTGTCTGTCTCTCTGTCTCCCTCCCTCTCTCTCTCCCTCTCTCTCTCTCTCTCTCTCTCTCTCTCTCTCTCTCTCTCTCTCTCTCTCTCTCTCTCTCTCTCTCTCCCTCTCCCTCTCCCTCTCCCTCTCCCTCCCTCTCCCTCTCCCTCTCCCTCACTCTCCCTCCCTCCTTCAGTGTGGTCAATTTGTTCTTTAAAAAATTTAAATTAAATTGTCCTATTCTCCTCTTTTACCGAAGTCCATTAATATTAGGCCTGTATAAGAATTAAAATTAATTTTGAAATTAAAATCATAAAACGATAATTGGTTTTCATAGTGGCTAAGGCATGCTCCTATGTTTGTATGATCAGCTATTTTTAAGATTGCAAGGGTATAAAAAAATTACAACAGAAACTGTTTTATTAGAGTAGAAATTCTAGAATTTGGATAGACTACAAATAACAATCTTCTGCACATGTGGTTAAAGTTTCACTGACTTATCTTCAGTAGTTGTTGTTTTAGAAATTTTTTAAGCTCTACTCCAAAAGTGCTAAAATTTCGTTTTTTTTCTATTCTACCCGCTATAAAAACTCTTAATGTCTTCAAAAAAATATGTAACTTATATGATATTACGTAGGATTAAATAAGCTAAATGTTGGTGCACAACATAACGAAATCGGATGAGTATTTATTTTTTTAGCAGATGTTCAAACTCGAGTACATTGCTTTTTGAATCCGACCGTAGGCGCTCAAACACAATCACACGGCAGGAACGTAGTGTGTGAAATTGTCGGAGGTGTTTCGAGTGCCCCCACCCACCCACAGTGGTCAATTGGTTTGGCGTGGAGCGAGGACAAGAGAGTTCGAGTACAAAGGACATGGCTTAGGGCCAATACAGTCGCGTCACGTGCCGAGGCTAACTACCGACCGATATCACTATTCCACTCGTTTTGACAATTAATTATACAAAGCGCGAGTTTCTCACGGTCTTTGCACATAACAAAGAGACGCGTTGTTTCTAAGTTTGTTTCATTGTTATTGGCTAAAATTTTGAACTTCTTTAAATACTCGTATACATAGTATTTTCATTAAATTGTAAACTATTTAGTAGGTATTAAGTTCATTATACTGCTCAGCTACGTTTTTCATTTAACCACTCGCTTGGAAGAGATTACGTTTTATCTATACAATAAATCTCTACCCCCACATTATAAAGTATAAATGACCATGTCAAAAATCCAAATTTAATTATAAATATGATCAATATTTTAGATTGAAATTAACAATTGCAGTACGTTATAATTTGCCACATTTTATGTAGTTTAGGCCATCGAAAGTTGTTGTAAATGTCCCTTTTGCTTGCATTGTAGCCTATTATCAGTGTGTTAAGAAAGTTGTTTTTTAATTTATTTGAATGCTGTAAACAAATTCTGGTTATGTTTCGTTTTGTTTTAAAATGTATTATTAGATGGTTGCGCATTGATAAACTGTATAGTCCAATTCTTGGATTCCTGGAAAAACTTAAAGGGTAATAACAGTAGGCCTACAATTGGCGTAATACTGTCGTAAAAGTATATCAGCTTGTTTAATTTAAACATTCCATTACAACCGACAATAAAGAATATTGCAATTAGACTACAGCGCTGAGCTTTTCGTTTAAAATAGAGTTTTTAGGTAAATTACAAGGCTAATTTTGTTAAATGCGGAAGCGGGTCAAATCGATTTCTGTTGAACGAACTATTTGAGCGTAATAAGAGCTAACGTTTACAAAATAATTAGGAGCGTTCGCTTCACGTAAACGTATTCAGTTTATGGAACTAGTCAAAATTAATAGGTAACCTTGGAAGAAATTCAAACTAAGAAAAAAAAAAAAAAAAAAAAAATGGTTCCAAAGAATTGGCACAAACTTTTCCCCAAAATTAGCAGTTTGATTCCCAAATATGTTGTTTTGTCATAACTAAAAAACTAGTCCAGTTAGAGAAATGCGGTTTTTACTAAAATACTTTAAATTGTACTTCACGTCTTTCCTGAAAATTTAATCAAAATCGTTAGAGTAGTTTTTGAGAACATTCAATTTTTGTATATTTTTGCTCATAAAAATTAAAAAAACACTAAAATTTCAAAAAAAGTGAGAAAAACGCTCTGGAGATAATGACTGAATACACCAAATTTCATAAAAATCAATCCATCCGTTTGGTCTCCTGCGAAGTGCACATATACACAGAGAGAACACTACAGACAGACATAAAAACCCACTTTTTTGGGTTCAGGGGACCCAAAAATGGATTTTTTGACCAACTTGTAAAAAACGTTTTTAGTAGGCCTAAGTAGTAAGGGCGCTGTCGGCCGTAGAACGTTTGGCACACATTTTTGGCCGATTTGGAATGGCACGATTGGCACAGTCATTAGAGGGGATTAAGAAGGGTCAACCTGTAAGTTTCAGAAAGGCACGATTGGCACACACCGCCCGGCCAGGTAGTAGCAGCCAGGTGGCCAGAATGCGGGAAAATGGGAACTTTTTTGCCCCCGCAAATTCCCTGCTGTGGTGCTTATTGAAGTAAGCAACTAACCTAACCTAACCTAACCCAACCCAACCCAACCCAACCCAACCCAACCTAACCTAACCTAACCTAACGTGAGGTTTAAATTTAAAAATTTGTTATATCACGGGCAAATGACTGCCACGCAGAGTTGACGGGAATAATAAAATTCCCGTTTTCCCTCGTTCGATGGCGTCTACCTGGTCGAGCGACTGTGCCAATCCTGCCTTTTCCAAGCAGGCGAGTTGACCCTACTTATTCCGCTCTAATGATTGTTTGTGCCAATACTGCCATGGGCAGAAGGTCCAAAAATGTGTGCCAATCGTCCCGTCCCCGCGCTGTCTACTAAAAATAAATGAAACTAAAATTAAAGGCCTATTCACGTTGGTCTACTGTAAAAAAGATAAAATGTACGAATCAAAATAATTTATTATTTAACTGAAAATAATTCACTATATACTGCAAAACTAAAAAAATCAAACAAAAATTTATTTTAAAGATAATAATTTTCTACGAAGTTATAATTATTTTCCAACATTAAAAATCAGACAAGTGATATGAGCCTTGATCAAGAAAGAGGGTTGACACACATATCTTCCCCTGTGTACCGTAACTGTGCTTAAAGAAAGTTGTAAAGATACGATACGTGAGTAACATTTACTGGGATGTAGCTATCGGACTGCCCTACCGTAATGTTGTTTATAGGGGTTATCAGTCTCTGATCATCTTTAGTCGCTTCCATTCGGCAGTCATAATCATAATTCATTTCACTACTAGTAGGTCTACTATGTAAATCTGGGCGTCTAGTTTGTTTGGTAGATACCGAATAGACCTAACCAAACTGACACACAAGATGTTTAACATATCAGAGACACACTACGTGGTTCGAATTCCTAGTTAAACTGTAAGCCCCCTGTGGCATCTTAGTGACCAGACTACCTAGGTCATTCACTCTCATCCCTAATCAGTTATTTATGTTTGCCATAAAATTCGCATCCAGTTGTGTCGGCGTCTTTTTTCTGATTATACAGGAAACCCTCGATTTAGCGGAATCCAATTTAACGGACTTCGGATTTAACGGACTGCTTGCAGCTTAATTACAGTATCTGACTGCTATATACCACGCACTGAAATGACTTTTATAACAATGTCAATTAATTTATAAAACGTACATTTCCTAAAGCAACTTCAAACATTCCGCATTTTGTTGTTATTATCCAGTATATTTTGTATAACTCTTACTTGATGGGTTAATCACTTAGACAATATTTATTTGTATATTTTATCAATTGTTGAGTAAACAATGAGCTTGCAGCATGACAGTTAGTTTTGACTAAGGGTGTGACAATATCATAACAGCTTGGGTGAATTTATCCTGATTTAACGGACATTCGGCTGTCAGACAAGAGCCTGTCCCATACAGTCCGTTAAATCCAGGGTTTACTGTAATAGGAATCTTCGTATGTACTTGACTTCACAATCCCACTAGTTCATTTATTTTTTTGGATGCGACATCATGGTTTTTTATATACGAGTATATTCCACATATATTGCCCGTACGGAACACAATTGTTCACGTTTGAAACGGTCTTGAGACCAGCTACAGAAATTAATCTCGTAAAATTTTACAACATTCTGATTTCCAGCCGAACTGCTTTGAGAGCTAAACTAAATTTAAAAATAAACACTTGCTTTATCCGTACTTTCGTAACACCTCCATCATCATCATCATCACCATCCGTTGATGACCGTCCTTCACAGTTCCTCTATATTTTTTTATCCCTCCAGGTGTCTTCCTCTTCCACTAGTCTTTTCTGCATTACTCTTCTCTCCACATTCTTCCACACTTAGTCCTCCCGCCTTGGTATCTTTCCCCTTTCTCTAGGACTAACCTCGGCAATATATTATTTACCATGCTCTCACACGCCCCATCCACTGTATCCTACTTTCCATTTTCTCTTGTAGTGGTATCGCTTCCTACTTTTCTCTGGTTATTTTGTTCCTTATTCCATCTCTTTGCTAGTCTTCTCTATTGCTCTTTAAAATCTCGTTTCTGCTGCCTGTAATCTGCTTAGATCTTCTTTTGTCCATGTCAACATCTCCTCTCAATATATATATATCATTGTTTCCTTTCCAAGATTTTCTTTACCAGATTAAGAAATTGCAGATCACATAATGATGTGGTGAGATTAAGAAGATGGTTTAGAACGAGAGTTGAATAACTGTAACAAAGAAATATGGATTAGTGATGAGCACGCAACAATGTAAGGTAATGAAGATAGAACAGAACAGAAGGTAGAGAAAAATATATACAATTAAATGGAAAGGCCTGGAAAAGGTAGATACTTTTTTTATTTAGGAAGTAAAATAACAAACATGAGCACAGTAAAACAAGGGATAGGAAATAAATAAATATCTTTAAATAAATAAATAAGTATCTTTATTCACCATTGACAGATACAAAGAATCCAAATAGGCTTCGTCAATTGAGTTATAAATCTATAATTAAATTACTTAATATTACAATTCATCTTAACTCTAAAACTAAGCATAAATTTAGCTTTTTCTATATTAACACGAGAAAAAAATACAAAGAGAAAAGACAATTCTAGCCTAGTATTCGGTGATGGCGAAGCTAGACAGAGATTCATAAAGTCAGAGTAATTAAAAATTACCCTAGGATAAAAGAAAATATTTTAACTTATTGCCTTAACCTTAAGTACGAACATTCTTCTCTCAGATCGGCTGGTAGCATATTGAAATACTTTATTGCAGAATAGGATACTCATCCTAGAATATGGAACACCGCCATCACAAAGATAAACATTTCGCCTTATAACGAATATCTAGACCAACAGTTGTCAGTAGATCTGGGTTCTGTTCAACGCCCCAATCAGCTCAATATCAGTGTCTTATCAATACCATCTAAGTTCCAGTATTCTACTTCAAATTTAACTGATATTAACCTCATCAAGTGATTTCTGACACATCGATATGCAAGGGCCAAATTGGACCACTCAAAGTACAGTCAGCAGTCAGCGTTGTTTTTGAATACACAAGTCTTGTTTAATTCCTTCAGATTGAGATCTCTTTCTTCCCCTAGACCAGGTTGTTCCGGTTCTTTCTCACGTCGAGGTGGATTTAAATTACTCATCAAGTTCTACCATAGTCAAGCAATTTGGACCACTGAAAGTACAGTCAGCAGTCAGCATTGTTTTTCTATACACAAGTCCTGTTTAATTCCTTCAGAATGAGCTCTCTTCTTCCACTAGACCAGGTTGTTCAGGTTCGTTCTCATGTAAAAGTACTTGTTACAATGTATTACGGGTATCATTGATGTATCGTCAACCAACCGGAAGTTGTGTCTCGGAATTGTCGTTCTCAGCGGAGTGGTCGAAGACGTGTTTCCCGAGACAGTCCGGTCCCAATCCAGCAAAAACAGTTACCCGGGAGAAGGGATGAGGACAGCGCCATTTAATGCATATTTGCATACCTCTGGCGTACATTTACATTGTAATTCAATTGCGGCTCCATTTACAGTTAATCGGTGACGCCTTCCTTGTGTCGATGATTTATATCTTTGGCCTTGTTTTTATTCCATTTTCCAGTAATTTATGTAGTGTATGTTGCCTAGACAGTACTCAGTTATTCTTCTAAGTTCTGTAATATTTTTTCACAATAGTTTGAATCAGCTTAAGAGTATTTTATCTTATCATAAGTAGGCCTAATGAGTCATTTAATGCACTCTTGTTGCATATTATTAAGAAGTTGTCGGCCTCGTTCGTTTTAATCCCGTAACAACGTTATTCTCGAGCCGGACATACGATTACGTGTATCCAGACTAAACAGTTATTTTTGAACGGACTTTTCCAAACGAATTATATTTGATCAAGAATGAAATTGCGTGTTGGAATTGCTTTAAGAATTCCTAATCAGTTTCATAGAAAAAATTAAAAATACTTAGTTTGAAGTTTTTATTTTAACCAATTTTTCAAATCTAGGAGGCGTATGTATTAAACAAAAAATTGGTGCAAATACAATCTTTTCTAAATGTATTGATCTTGTCTGATTATTCAATGTTTGTGGTTGGTTATATTTCATTACATTTGTAAATTAATGAAGGCGCTTGCGTTTGTAATTCATCTGTTATGTCAATTTAAACGTAACTTTTAAATCTTTAAACGTTACGGATTTAAAGATTTATTTTAATTTGGGCTCTCACAATTTATTTTGTAAGATCACAGATAGATATCTCATCCTATGTTAAATTATGTGTCTCAAATTATCATCAACTGAATTTGTGGTTCATTGTGGAACGCTAGTGTAGTCTCATGTAAATGTAATTACTTACAAAGAGATATCTTTTTATGAGTAATTGCACAATCAAGGCTCCCACCTACACCATTTCACACACTGCAGCCATTGAGGAAGTTTTAACATAGAGCCACCATGCAAGTTTTAACATAGAATTTCACAACATCTGAAGTAGTTGGGGTTACATTGAAATTTGATACAACTAAAGGTGGACAAAGATTCTATCTTACCAGTGTTCAAAGGTTATCTTTGACACATTAGGATCGTTTTTATACTTATTTATTTATTTATTCATAAGACGCCGATCGTCAAGATATGGGAAATATGGATTTCGAATGAGTGTGATGAGTGTAGATGAACGAGTGTAGTCATTGTTACAAACTAAGGCCGACTATTCATTAGAAAGTGTCATTAATTAATAGCCCAATGACAAATGAACAGCCAGTGGTTATCAGCTGATCTTTCTCAAAATGTATTGACTCTGATTGGGATCGAACTGAGAATCTTTAGTACATGAAGCTGGGATTGAACCAACTACGCTACCGACCTTAAAATTAATATTTGTATCACCCAAAAATACTATATTTCTATGGTTTCCAAGTTTGGAAAAGACGTTACTAATCTCTTGTATGGCTTGTGGGAGTAGAAATCCGCTAGAGGAGGTGGGGGATCTGTAAATTGCATGTAGCAGAAACTGAAAAGGCTCTTTCATTCCAATCAGCTCCAGTTTTCCTGTGATGTGTTCACTGTGTTTATGTTGTCAATGTTTATGTTTTTAAAGCTGACTGTCTGAGTGTTAAAGAACATGATGAGACCTCCCCCCCCCTTCTTATTTTCTCTGAGTTTGAAAACTTTGCTATAGGAAGGTATATTAAAGAGTACTATCTCATCTTTAATACAAAAACCTCAGCTAAAATTAATTATACAATCAAAAATATAATTGCTAGACATTATTTACAATGATACAAATAATGAGTAATCCGTTTTTAGGACCCTTCTAATTAAAAAAGAACAAAACATATGTATCACGTTTTGTAAATGTGCATACATTTTTTTTATCACGAACTCGTACATTTTTGTAGGTTTTCTCGTTTTCTACATCAATAACCATTTCAGTTTTACTAAGTAGGCCTACTAGCCGACCACTCTAGCTCGCTACGGGGTGGTTCTCTACGCTTTCTTACCCTGCCCTCCGCTAGTTCCCTCTCTAATTTATTAATCCTCTATAAATTAAATCCCAATGTTACTCTTATGGGAAAAAGGAAACGTTCTGCCCCATATGAATGGAATTTCGAGAAATCCTTTCTTATTGAGTCTCTATGACACAAAAGCTAACTTCCCTCCGAATGTCGTTGTTCCGATCTCGTTATGAGTGAGTAGTATAGTTTTACTCCCCTTTTTATTTAGGTTACAAAGTTCGTGTGAAAGTGTAAAATTAATTCAGCTTTTCACTTTGTAGAATTGTGCTGAATTTGAATTTTGGAACAAGTAACTAAGGTCTGATGGTCTGTGAAGATGGTATTTCACCTCCAGGAGTTTGTAAACCAGTGGAATGTAGCGTGAACTACGAGGACGCGTGCGTGCTGCGTCTCAGCTCGCTGCGGTCAGGTTTTTGGCAGTTCAATTGCGGGTTAGCCCGCTCACGACCCGCCAAAATTACCGCCACACTTCGAGTGGCCTCGTTCCTCCTTAATTGAACGTGGGCACGTCACTATAGTTCCCATCGCTTTGTGATCCTGTGGTAATTTGAGCCACATTTTGCTTTTACTAATTAAAAAAAAATATTTTGTTTTCATAAATTTAACTGTTTATGAAAGCTCCTCTCCATCTCTGTAGTAGGCCGGTTTGTTTTTGTACATTTAATCAATTATAAATAAAGGATTCAAGTCATTTTAAAGTACCACCTGTTGGTAAAATACAATTTGATTTCGTCATTAGGAAAACACAAGGAAAATATTTTCAGGCCGCACTTAGTCGTGAAACAACGTACTGGTACAGTTAATGTCGGTAATAAAAATAAAAAATAATGATCACAGTAAAAAAGTACTATAATTGGGCAGGGTGGTATATTTATAGGGCGTTTAGGGGTTCCAACAGCAAAGGGAAAGTGTTCCACCACTCCGTCTCTAGTTGGCATGAGGGGCAGTGTTGGGATTGGGGACAACGGTTAAGTTAAGGAAACTGCTTGAATTAATTATAAAAGTCGATATAATATAGCTATAATTTTGTATATTGTCATTTTTATAGTAAAACTACATTTTAAATCATAATACTATTGAAATTGAATATTACGTTCATGCTTGATATATCACGACTTATACAGTTAGCAAAGCACACATTTTAAAATTGCATACGAAGTAATATGTAAATAAAACATTAATGAAAGTAGTGATAAATATTATTTCAGTTTGAAGGTATGACGCTGAACTTTTAATGGTATTTCAAATAAAATATACATACTTAAAATACAATTGTATCGAAAATCAAATTATAATTGAACCTCAATTTAACTCGGTAATGACAACAAACCGCCCTACATCAGCTGATTCCACACTCCTATCACAGTGCCTTTTCCTCCTTACTAGATTCCAGTTCCCACCACGTGCCTTGCCCGCTAGTGGTCACCTAGCACAATGACGTAGGGGCGGAGCTTCCCACAGCGTATCCATGACAACGAAATGTTACAGTGGCACGTCGCTTCAGTGGTGGGAGAAGATTTATTTTCTGTCTCACTTCAATAACTAGCTTTGTCTCTCTCACACAGGTTCTCTAATAAGGTCACAATCAAAGCGGCCAAACTCTAACAACATACTTGGAAGTGTAAATTAGTATGTTTTAATTAATTTTAAATAGCTAAGGGATAGCGGTCATTATCAGCTCTATATAATTATGAGATTGATTGATAAAATTGGTGTGTATCACAACATTTACTTTGAACTCCTATTTACAGTACTACGAGATATGTGAAAGTAGTTTTGTGGTGGCCGTTTTTCAAACTGCCAAAGCTACTACTGGAAAAGTGGAAAGTCTGTAGTCCGATAGAAGATGTAGCGTCTTATTTTTACCGGGCTAAAAGATTTTCTGTTTCAAGCTTACGTTTCGTTTTTACGATTATACTGAGATGTAGTGGACACTACGGTCTAGTGAGATGTAGTGAACACTACAGTCTAGTGAGATGTAGTGGCCACCACGGTATAGTGAGATGTAGTGAACACTACAGTCTAGTGAGATGTAGTGAACACTACAGTCTAGTGAGATGTAGTGAACACTACGGTCTAGTGAGATGTAGTGAACACTACAGTCTACTGAGGTGTAGTGAACACTACAGTCTACTGAGGTATAGTGAACACTACAGTCTAGTGGACCATAAATTGAAATTATTAGTTTTTTGGTTTAAAATCGTCATTAAGTGACCTTTCAATTGCAGCAGCACAATTGAAAAAACAAGTTAGCAATTTTTTATGCGAGTGAAGCAAATCATATTATTAGAGTACTGTATAACGATTCTGCAACCCTTGATTAGTTTATATATATCTCAATTTTTTATTTACAGTGTTTTACTCGTTGTTGAGTATTTGTGTTGGTGTTGCAGGCTACTACCAGCCAGCAGGTCCTCTCATCTCGACACACCATCACCACCACCACTCCACAACAGCGAGTGTCACCACCAAGCTGCCACCCCCACCCACCCCTACACCGCCCCCCGCTCCACCAGAGTCCTCGGAGGGTGAGACTCCCGAGAACCCCCCGTCCGTCACCTACCGGTACGGTGGTCAGCCGTACAACTACAGCTACCAGTACTACCCCTCGCCCCCCGCTACGGGTCTCCAATACCCCCCAGTGGGCAGTCAGCAGGCCCACTACCACCAGGAGGTCTGCTACTCCACACCTTCCGGCTACCCACACGGGTACTTCCCAAAAGGCCACTACCCTCCCCCTTCTGGGTACCACCGCCGTTATGGCCCCACACACCAGTACTACCCACCACAGGACTTCTATCCTAATCCACCGCCTCCTCCCAATCCGCAACCACCACCCGCCCCCAGTTCCCAGCAGATGATGATCGCCGCTCCTCCTACTGCCCCTCCGTCTGAGGGCAGCTACCCGCCGCCCGCCCCTGCCAACCTGGTGGACGCCTACCCTCCGCCGCCTCCTCAACCCTACTACCCTGGGTACAGTGCTGGTCCTCCGCCACCATGCTATTCCACGCACTCACCCTCATCGAGAGGATTGTTTATAGGTGAGCAAGAAATCTTATATATCTTAGAATAAATAAATGCACATCCCTAGACAACCGTCATACCGTACGACACATTTACATTGCTGTATGGAAAATGTGAATTCCAATTTAAAACAAAGATATAATAACCTATTTTATACCACATAATATTATTATTTTTTTATATTTTAATTTTTTGTTGTATTTAGCAAGTTTAAATTTAATTCTTTTATTTACGTAAAAACATGTTTTTACTTTCGTTTTAGGTCATGTTTAATACACGTTGAAAATATATTTAATCGTGTTGGCCATTTTGTACAATTTTACTTGTTTTCATGACTACAAACACTAAACTCTTATTCCGTTTAACAATTAATATTTAAGAGGAGAGTTAAATTTGAAGAATTTGAATAAATAACATTCTAATTTCCAGATATTTTATACAGTACAAGTGAACGTGACACCACACAAATATATTACAGTATAAGCACAAAATGCACAAATATATTACAATTCAAGTACAAAATGCATAAATATTACAGTGATCGATTTCGGCAAATCACGCTCACTTTCCTCAGACCAGAGGGATTTACAAAAGAAAAGAAATCTATATATTTTATATTAGCAATTATAATAACTTCCGTCTTGTACTATTGTGCCTTCAAGAACAATATAGCCTACTCATTAGTGAAGTTATCATAATTCCATTACAAGTTATTAGCCTATACAGTAATTATGTATTTTACTTAGAAAAAAATCAATAAAAATAAATTTTGGAGTGTTTCAACTAGCGATTCGGTAATTTGTTGACGTCAAAGGTCCTTGCTCTTCATTTGGAATTGGAAGTGAGAACCGGTTTACAAGTACTAGTTGTCGGAAGTGTTCGGCTCTCTTCGTGCTTCTCCGTAAACTGTGTTGTACGTAGACGCACGAGGGCGGGAACGTAATGGTGCCAATAGTGTGCCCTTTCTCTCCGCTAACTTGCTCTGTCTTTCTAACATATGCGATTGTATTGACGCCGTGTTTGTTTTTCTTTGCTTGCTCGTTTCGTTGTTTTCATCCTCGGCCAGTTATTTTCTCTGTTGTGTTCGGCCGATGGATGTAATGAGCAAACCGGTTTTGTTTCTTGTTGTGACAGCTATGTTTGGTGCCAGTTTTGAGCCAAAGTTGGCTTTTTCGTTTTGACGTTGCACATGCTTTGCTATTAGTATTTTTGTATCTATTGTATCTTATTGGTGTAGCATAGTATTGGAACAGCTGATATTTTCTGTATTTAGCTTGTTTAATAAGGCCTACCGTTTATTGCATTTGAAAATCCTCTTTTCTGTAAAAGTTTTTGGAAACTAAGCTACTATGGGAAATTACATGAACTTGACTATAAATTCTTTAAGGTTATCCAAAGGTAAGATCAGTGTTTAACGTATACGTTATTATGTAATAGCATACAGTTACAGTTTCAATAATTTTCTTTATAATAAGTAACTGTACAAAATTTTTTGTTTTTCCTGCATTGACCTGTATAACTTGGTATGCCATTTAATTTTCCTACAAAGAATATATAGGCTTGTTTTATAGATACAATTGTATTTATTGTATTTGTCATAAAATATATAATTTAATGCGAGATCTGAGTTTAAATGTAGTGTGTTTGAAAACTATGACAATGGCACATTGGTCCGTATTTACTTACATTATTTGTTTTCCCCCAAAAGATTTTTTTTTAATATTAATAAAACTGTATAGAGATTTAAACTGGTTAAAATTACACAGAGGAAAATATTTGAAAACAATTTTTATATTACTAGCTTTCAGGTTATGTTTTATATTATTAATTCCTGTGTCATATGTTTTTTTTGTAGGTATTATTATTTTTTAAATGCATTGGTTACCCAACAATGGTTAAACAGTTGTACATTATTTCAGCTTACTTTATAAATCCATCTTCAAATTTAAAAATATTTGGAAACAATATAAATAAAATCATTTGTTATTCATCAATATAAAATATAGTTAATCATATGTTATTCAAAAAATTAAACTATTAGGCAATTTAATAAAACAAAATTTTTGAAACAGGTATACTGTATACATTTTGAAACAGTTATACTGTATACAATTTGAAACAGGTATACTGTATACATTTTGAAACAGATATACTGTATACATTTTGAAACAGTTATACTGTATACATTTTGAAACAGGTATACTGTATACATTTTGAAACAGTTATACTGTATACATTTTGTAACAGGTATACTGTATACATTTTGAAACAGGTATACTGTATACATTTTGAAACATTTATTATGTATACATTTTGAAACTGGTATACTGTATACATTTTTAAACAGATATACTGTATACATTTTGAAACAGTTATACTGTATACATTTTGAAACAGGTATACTGTATACATTTTGAAACAGTTATACTGTATACATTTTGTAACAAGTATACTGTATATATTTTGAAACAGGTATACTGTATACATTTTGAAACTGATATACTGCATACACTTTGAAACAGGTATACTGTATACATTTTGAACAGGTATACTGTATACATTTTGAAACAGGTATACTGTATACATTTTGAAACAGTTATACTGTATACATTTTGAAACAGATATACTGTATACATTTTGAAACAGTTATACTGTATACATTTTGTAACAGGTATACTGTATACATTTATACATTTTGAAACAGTTATACTGTATACATTTTGAAACAGATATACAGTATACATTTTGAAACAGGTATACTGTATACATTTTGAACAGTTATACTGTATACATTTTGAAACAGGTATACTGTATACATTTTGAAACAGGTATACTGTATACATTTTGAAACAGATATACTGTATACATTTTGAAACAGTTATACTGTATACATTTTGTAACAGGTATACTGTATACATTTTGTAACAGGTATACTGTATACATTTTGAAACAGGTATACTGTATACATTTTGAAACAGGTATACTGTATCCATTTTGAAACAGATATACAGTATACATTTTGAAACAGGTATACTGTATACATTTTGAAACAGGTATACTGTATACATTTTGAAACAGGTATACTGTATACATTTTGAACAGTTATACTGTATACATTTTGAAACAGGTATACTGTATACATTTTGAAACAGGTATACTGTATACATTTTGAAACAGTTATACTGTATACATTTTGAAACAGTTATACTGTATACATTTTGAAACAGATATACAGTATACATTTTGAAACAGGTATACTGTATACATTTTGAACAGTTATACTGTATACATTTTGAAACAGTTATACTGTATACATTTTGAAACAGGTATACTGTATACATTTTGAAACTGGTATACTGTATACATTTTGATGGTAGTTATCAAATTTAATTTCATACAAAAATTCTTATTTTTAATAATAGTTAATAATATTATTAATTCTTGTCGTGAATTCTTTTAATGGAATTCTTATTTATAAAAATTTATTGTTTACTCAACACAAGTTAAAAAATGTTGTATTTCAGCTTATTCTCTAAAGCCATCTTAAATAATAAAAAATATAATAACATAAATAATGTAAAAAATATGACATATGTTATTCAAAAAATTAAATAAACAGGTGACATAATAAAATGAAGTTTATGAAATAAGTATACTGTATAAATTTTGATGATACTTGTTGATTTATAATTTCATACAGAAATTCTATTTTTCAACGATTGGTAAATAAATAAAAGGGCATAAAGTGACATTTGTTTATGAAATGCAGCTTTGTACAGCCATACATTCCGCTTCTTTAACTGTCCTCTCTTTTTGCCCGTCTTCTTTGTAGACAATGTTAGCTAAGCTGCATTGTACTGACTGAACAATTAGTCTCTGTGCGCCAGTGTTGCTACTAACCACATTACTAACAAACATTACAATAATAAACATCAGCTGATAGCAGCAATAGATATTTAACATTTCTTTAAGACAACTGTTTGAGTAGACTTGTTTTCAAAAAAGAGACCCCTCTTCACTCCTGAGCACGTTGTATTAGTATTAGTAAACGTTGAGTAACATCATCAATAACCAACCCACCCACCCATACACGTACGGTGGTACTGACCCACCCGCCCACCCATACACGTACGTGGTACTGACCCACCCGCACACCCATACACGTACGGTGGAACTGACCCACCCGCCCACCCATACACGTACGGTGGTACTGACCTCCATTACGTTTTGTTCAGTCAGTACAGTATGATTCTTAATCAAAACATGACCCATTAATTTAGAATAATTTCCCACGTGATTTTCGATACTATTTTATGATTCCCTTTATTCATTTGTTGAGATATTTTTCCTTAATGATCTAAACATAATATTATAAATATCTTAAGAATATTAAACAATTTTAATAGATGTTAGATTTAAAACAAATTAAATTACTTTACATTATTATTTTTTATAATACAAATATTTATAGGTAAAAATGACAATGTAGTGTTGTAAACTATAAAAATTTCCACAACACAACAATTTTTATAATATGATAAATAATAACTAGACAAATTTTTCTAATTTTTGCATGAATTTTTAGATAGTTACACTTTATAGTTATAAAATGTAACTAAACAAAAAATCTGTTTTGCTATAAAATAAAATTTTAGCAAAATTTTTCAAGAAAAGAAACAATATTAAAAGTAATTAGCTGCAATGTATTGTAAATGTTTTACATTGTTGTGTGTTTGTGAACATTTAAACACAGTACATCAACCCATAGATAACATTGTAAAATCATTTTAAATACAAGCTTCAATACTAGAGACCTCACTTTTAAATTGAATTCTAGAAAAATTCAATAGAAAAATAGAATTTTAGAAAAATAGAAGACATTTGCAAATTAATAAGAACATTCTTTGATTTCACATTGGACTAAAAAGTATTAGAGGGCATTCTAAATAATAAAATGGTTCCATTCTGTGGCTACAAACGGTTTCTCGTTTACACACTAACTACAATACTATACTAGACTATACAACATGAGGTAGTACAAACATAAATTATTAGACACCATCTTAGCATCATACAGAGTATTTATAGTTATAGTATGTAACACTAACAGAACATTGTAGTGTTACATACTAGTTACGTTCGTTCAATATTTGCCCTATTAGTGAACTGTCCCGTTTAACCCTTGTCACAAACTTGTCTTTTTTACTGTCACAAACTCCATGCTGTAGACTGACTTTGACTGGTAGGGTGCTGCTGCAATCCAGAAGATTCCAGATATGTGATATGAAATTTGCTCAGACTCCATGCTAGAAAATTGTATAACCCCAGAAGCTAATTACCTATGTGAGAAATTCTTACACTGTCTAGGGACTACTAGATTGTCCTAACGACTGGAAGTGACCTGACATACCCCATCACACAGAGAGAGGGTAGAGCTTTCCCAAATTTACAACGATATTGGTACAAAACAATATAATTTTTCTCGTAAAAGTTCTTAAAATTGACTTATTGAGAAATAATCATGTTAATTGTTTCTCTGCCTGTTGTAATGAGTGATGTTTATGTGCTTATTGCATCAAGTGGAGAGAGAGAGTTCAGATCTACGGAACAAGTTGACATTACAACCCCTCACACACTACATTGTAGAACTCGGCGGTAACTGGTCGTGCCCATAATCAAGATCTAAAGGTTCTTGTTTCCAACCTTTCAACTATACTTTCGAGGGAAAAGGTTGCCTTCTTCTTTTTTTCTAAAAAAACAAATTCTCCCTTCACTCATCCAAGCCATTAAATTCACAGCCAAAACGAATTCAATTATAACCTGACTTTCATAAAAGTCCACTTAGATAAACAAAATATTATCTATATAGAAAATTAATGTTAAAACATTTCTGTGGAAAAATGAAAAAAACACATGCTGCACAGTAAAAATGGTCAAGAAACACTCTAGATCTTGTCATAATGTGGCTCCTGTGTTAAAATTTTTGAAAATTATTTTTCTGCTGATTAATTTAATTGGTTAAAAGTTAATTCCTAAAACTGAATAGAACTAAACAGAAAACATTAAACATTTTTTATTTATTTTATATTTGTTTTTTGTCTAAATGTTATTGGGCTTTACACACTGTCGTGCTTTTTATGTTGAACAGTTAATTTCAGATATCATTGACTCATCAGTAAGATATATAAAATAAATGAATTTACCTCAAAATACTATTAACATTCCTTAACAGTGTAAAGTGATTGATAATGAGTTGCTTCTTGTTAAAAGGTCAGAAAATGATGAGGTGTTTAGCACTTCAACAATTTGAAGGGTTTAGTTGAATAAAAGTAACCTTACTCACGTTAGAAACAGATTTGTAGTGTTGACAACAGACATGATTATTTCTCAATACTTCTTCTACACTATTGATCCTTACAGTCAAGCTACAACGTACTAAAGTAAATAATTTTTACTGAATTTCCCAAACTTAATAATTTCAAACAGATAAACTAAACTACAAAATGTTATTTATGTAGAGTTATAGAGTTGCAGTTTCATATTTAAAGTAGTTTGATTCAGAATGTTTAGTATTTTATTATGATAAATTTTATTAAAATAGTGTTCCAATAATATGTTCCAAGTGAGGTGACAAGGCTCAGCCGTAGGTATCGAGTGGCAGCGCACAATAGCCACTGCTCTATTCTCTTATTAATCACCCTTTACATTGCACTACCCGTATTGAGGTCAATTTCTTGGCCTCGTTCAATTCACCTACATTGACTATGTAAAATATATTATGAAGACTTGTTTACTGTACCGGAAGGACATGATTGGCTGATAGATCCACATTTATATTGTTTGAACAGTCAGTAATGTTGTCCCAAAATAAGCAAATTAGTCAAAAAAAATTGTTTTCATTGTCAAGTTAAATTTTACCAACATATAATCCATTCATGGCAAATTGTGTGGTCTACAATGTACAGGAATAATTAGCTAAATAAAAGAGCCTAAATAATGTTTGGCAAAAGTTGATTGAATAAAAAAATATTAAATATTAGTAAGTTTTCCCGAGTATAATAATATACTATTTATATGCCAGTATCAGATACGAGTATATTTATGCATTGTTTTCATTTTTCTACTAAATATTTTGTTCTCATCTTTGTCATTGTAAATTACCTGATCAATTCCTGTAATTTTGGGTGGTGTGTTCCAGATCCAGCCTACCAGGGCTGTCCTTGTCCAATGCAGTCGTGTCCAAAAAACGTCCATACTGGACCTCTTACTGGTGCCAGTAAGGGGTCGATAAAAAATCACCAGACAACACCTCTTCCTCCAGTAGCACTAGCGCTGCCACTGGAACCTCCTGGTGCGCTGGGTCCTCCAAGTCCCGCAAGGGGGAGTGCTGGAATGCCTCCACCACCCTCCCCAGCTCTAGCTACTGCCAGGAACCCTCCACAGTGGGGAGACTCACCTCCTGCCAAGCCTGTGGAGCAGACAGGACTACTGACCATCAGCAAAGTGGTGACAGACGCAGTGATGCTTGCGGACCAGGTTGATACGCTCGCGGACATCATACCAAAGACAGAACCTATCAAACTGGAGCCAGAAGATATAGTAAAGATAGAAGCTGTGGAGGAAATCAAGAGTAATAACAGAAAGAGAAGAAAGATTTTGAGGAGTCCTGTGGAAATGAAAAGGCCATCTCTAGAGACACCTTGTGAAATGGAGACTAAAATTCAACCGGAACTTCAAGAGAGGCTGATAACTCCCAAAGAAGAAGTGGAAAAGACATCGGATCACGTGGAGCCAGAGATACCAGTTGTGGAAAAGCATCTGCCTTTATCAGATAATGGTGCAACTGTCCCTGTGGCGCCAGTGCTGAACGGTATCATTCCCTTCAAGGGTCAACCGAAAAAGAGAAAATCTGTGAGTAGTAGTGATAGCGAACCACCAGTTAAACTAACAAAGTGTGTGAAAAACCAAAAAGTGATGAAAAAGAATGTAGTGAAAAGAAACAAAAACGTGACTGAGGAGAATGTTGCTCCTGAGACGGAAACAATTAGTGCGGTTGAATCTCCGGTGAAAGTGATTTGCAGTAGGAATGGTAAACCTGTGGAGAGGCGAAAGTCTTCGTGTTCGCCAACAGCAACCGTGCTAGAAGGAGACCACCATCTTAAGGAAGAGCCGTGTGAAGTGGGAAAGAAGAAAAAAGGTTCTCGGACAAAAAAAGTACAAGAAAAGACAAAAGCCGACCATTTGTTGAGAAGCCATGGAAAGGTAGAGCCATCTGCTTTACCAACCAAGGAGAGGAGACTGTCCAAATCAGGTATGTTCATTTATGGTTATTGATGAGTGGCCTGAATCATTTATATAGCGTTGTTAACAAACATCCATCACAAAATACCTTTTCTTTAACCTTAATATTTTCAGGTTGACTAGGAGAAAAATTATCCTTGTCCGTATTTTAAAATTTAAATAGTATTGAAAATATAATATTCCATGTAATATTTTTTATTATTAGCATTGATTTTCTATATAAGGACAGATGATTTACTATGCAATGTAACATTTTGTGTCTCTAATTATCAGTTTTGGGGTGCAGTTGTGAAGCGCTTCTGTAGTCCCATGTTAGTGTAATGCAGTTTTAACCAGCTGTAATAGCAGACCTGATCAACTAATTAAATTACTGGTACAAAAATTCCTGTTACATGAAATATCTATTTGTAAGTTTTATGTAATCAAGTTTATTAGTCTCTATATTTTTGTTAGTAAGGCATCTTCATTTTCTCCTCCCTTACCTCAAATTAATTTCCCCGGTCAAAACAACAAAAGTTAAAATTAATCACAACAATGAATTGGCAATTTCAAAAGTATTACGACTATAAAACCGATTTAACATTTATAAACAGTGCTTTTCTTAAAACTTGTGTTACGTGACCAGCTAAATATGAGCTTTGCCTTTGGAAGGAAGATGTGATCATGCATGTTAAACAGGCTGCACAAGTCTATCCTTGCAACGTCTATCCATTTCATGTTGTTTTGATGGTTAACAAACATCATTGCAACAATTGTTCTTGGTAAGCTTGTATCTTGTTATCAGTTAGACTTCTTGGTAAATAAAAAAATAAACTTCAAATAAGTCATTTTAGTTTTACTGTATTTTTATATTAAATTATTTGGTGACAAAATCTTAAACATTTTGAATATATCTTGCATAGTATTAAGTAAATGTAAAAAATACCTTATCAAATTCAAATTTAGGAAAAAACTACTATATTATCATTTAACTTATAAACTGTCTGAATGTTACTATTCATTTAGTTAGTTTGTGTCTGATTCCAAGTATTGAGAAAGTTCAAATATTAATATACCTCATTTATACAGTAAATAGCTAGAGTGAGTGTATTTATACAGTAAATAGCTAGAGTGAGTGTATTTATACAGTAAATAGCTAGAGTGAGTGTATTTATACAGTAAATAGCTAGAGTGAGTGTATTTATACAGTAAATAGCTAGAGTGAGTGTATTTATACAGTAAATAGCTAGAGTGAGTGTATTTATACAGTAAATAGCTAGAGTGAGTGTATTTATACAGTAAATAGCTAGAGTGAGTGTATTTATACAGTAAATAGCTAGAGTGAGTGTATTTATACAGTAAATAGCTAGAGTGAGTGTATTTATACAGTAAATAGCTAGAGTGAGTGTATTTATACAGTAAATAGCTAGAGTGAGTGTATTTATACAGTAAATAGCTAGAGTGAGTGTATTTATACAGTAATTAGCTAGAGTGAGTATATTTATACAGTAAATAGCTAGAGTGAGTGTATTTATACAGTAAATAGCTAGAGTGAGTGTATTTATACAGTAAATAGCTAGAGTGAGTATATTTATACAGTAAATAGCTAGAGTGAGTATATTTATACAGTAAATAGCTAGAGTGAGTGTATTTATACAGTAAATAGATAGAGTGAGTATATTTATACAGTAAATAGCTATAGTGAGTATATTTTCGGTTATCTTAGCAATTAAATTGTTCTATTTAGTTATATTAATTTGTCACTTACATAGTTCTGCATAATGGACAATTTGAATTTGATTAATTGTATACAAGAGGAAAACATTTAATTGAACATTTTAGATGACAGTATTTTTGGATGTTTATTGAATGAATTTAAATCTTCTGCATGTTAACATACACAGCTTGAGGAAAAGTTTGAGCTTGTTTTTGGCAATATCTAAAAGTTTACTTGAAGTTGGTGGGCCAAGCATTGTAGTCATGAGTGAAACCTGGTTTTTGAATTTGAAGTACAATTTAACCGAATCCCTGGTTATTCATGCTGTAATGAGACGTATCGATCTGGAGGATCAATAATATAGTATGTCAAAAACAGCATCAATGCCGTACAGATAGATTGTAAGCTCAAATCAGCTGACTCCACGCTTATCAAGTTCTAGGTCAAAAAAACCTGTTTCTCGCTCCTTGCTCTTTACAGGCTTCACTCTTTTAATATAAAATACTTTCTTAATGAATGCCCACTTGTTTTATCCTTATTAGAGACTAATGCCATCGTAACCGGTGATATGTATGTTGATATTTTAGATGAATCTAAGAACCCTGAAAAAGATAACTTTTTATCCTTTTTCAGTAATAATAGTTTTGTTTCTCTTTTAATAAACTGACCAGAGTGAATGAAATTGTAAAACATGTTTAGATCACATTTTTGTGAGATATAAATATTTAACTACTTTTAAAACTGGAATATTTCATCTTGATTTGACTGATCATCACACAATTGGTTTGGCTTTTATAGTCCAGGAGTTAACATACAAGACTTTGGACATCAAGAAGAAAGCTATTCTTTATCAATTACATAAAATTAAAAACAGATTTTGAATTAGTAAACTGGAATTTGGTGTTAGAGGGAAGGATGTAGAAGGAATGTTTAAGATTTTTCATGATAGTATAACTTTTTATGTTAATCAAATTACACATTTTACCAGAGATAATAAACAATTCCTGAAAGCAAAACAAACTAGCCCATGGCTAAGTGATATTCCAAAGAATTAAAAAAAGAAATAAATTATATAGAATTCTTAAAAAGTTCTAGCCAATTTTAAGAATTCTTTTAATCCTTAACATAGCATAACAATTCCTGAAAAGGACCCGTATGAGGGTCCTTTTCAGGAATATTATATGCGTTTTAAATCAAAATTAACTGCCGATTTAGATCTCCAAAAAAAACCAATACTACAACAATCTTTTTCTGAACTTTGGTAATAATTCTGCTGATAAATGGCTCCTTGTTAACAATATTATGGGGAACAAAAGTCAAATCATTGATAAAATTACTCTGAGTGGTGGGGAGGTAGTAGAGGATGCTAATGAGTTCAATCGTTAGTTTTTAAGTAGTTTCACGTTGAATAAAGATATAATAACTTCCGTTAATGACTTAAAGCTTGTAACTGAGCCCCCACACAATTTTTATACAACCAACAAATGTCTATGAAGTAATAAATATTTTCTAAAATATGGTTACTACAAAATAATCTGGTTTTGATGGCTGTAATGTTTTATTTTTGAAACAGATTATAGATGTGATTGCTGATCCTTTTGTTAAAATAATTAATTTAAGCTGTGAAAAGGGCGTTTCCCCTCTCTTTTAAAAACAAACATTGTGGTTCCTGTACATAAACATGGCAGCTCTGAATTAGTTTAACACTTCATATTTTTCAATATCACTTATTTTCATGTTTAGACATTGTAGGAAAGTCCACATCAATAAGCTTCACGCAGAAGTAAGAAAATCAATAAGAACATTTTATTTTTTTAGGAATATATGTCATGTTTCTTTTTTAAGAACCCAGTATTTTGCACTTATAAATTCACGTTTGCAGTATGGATCTCATGAGTATCTATTAAACAAGGTGTTTTTTACACAAAAGTATTTTATTCGTGTAATTTCATTCAAAAAACCAAAAGATCACTCTGAACAACTATTTAAGCACCTAAAAATATTACCAATAAAAAATCTATTTATTCTCAAAGTCTTTCAAATGTTTTACAGGATGAGTGGTAACACTGGTACAGACTAAGCTTACAGTATTAACCGTACGTGCTATCTACATGTTTGAAGATTTCCTCCGTTAAAGAACAACAACTTGTAAAGGCACATCAGCAGCCTATTCCTGTAACATCAGAAACAGAATTTTCAGCCCTTCAATTTATCATAATTTGAAAAACTGTTGTAAAACAAACCCGAGTATGTTACTTAATTTACCACTTAAACTAGCTAACCTGAGATAGACGTATTTCCACCTAACCTGAGATAGAAGAATTTACACCTAACCTGAGATAGACGAATTTACACCTAACCTGAGATAGACGAATTTACACCTAACCTGAGATAGACGAATTTACACCTAACCTGAGATAGACGTATTTCCACCTAATCTGAGATAGACGTATTTCCACCTAACCTGAGATAGACGAATTTACACCTAACCTGAGATAGACAAATTTACATCTAACCTGAGATAGACGAATTCACACCTAACCTGAGATAGATGAATTTTCCCTAAACTGAGATAGGTGAATTTACACCTAACCTGAGATAGACGAATTTCCACCTAACCTGAGATAGACGAATTTACACCTAGCCTGAGATAGAGGAATTTCCACCTAACCTGAGATAGACGAATTTACATCTAATCTGAGATAGATGAATTTTAAAAATTATATATTTTTAATTGAATAGAGTTTTTACCAAATGCCTAGTTATCTAAATTGACCGTTGACGCATTTCAGTCCATAAAAAGTAACGTAAAATTAGTCCGTCGGCTCCTAAACAAGAAATAAAATGTGATTCAAATTCATTTATTCACCAAAGACTACATACAAGCATAGGTGTGGTCAATATACATTAAAAAATTACATCAGTGCATCCAAGTTACAATATACAAAACAATACCCATATCATACATAATAATTACAGATATACTTACATACAAACTAATACAAAAATGCAAAGGCAATATTTATACATTTGGTAAAATCAGTTGTCTTTTATCCAATTTTATTAAAGATCCAATGTTTCAATAGAAAGGTCTAAAAACTCTTGAATGTCATAAAAAGGGTTGGCAACTAACCACTTGCACAGTTTGTTTTTGAATGATTTTAAAGGTAACAGTTTAATATCAGGTGGTAGCTTATTAAAAAACTTTCTTCCTAAAATGATATGACTGGATCTGACTTTTTCTAAGCGGACAAAAGGGACATCCAATTTAGTTTTTTGCCTTATGTTTCTGAAATGGAACTCATTTCTACACTTATATTGGTCGAGGTTACAAAACACAGATACAGTTAAAATAAGAATGTACAAATTTACAACCGTAAGAATACCAGATTCAATAAAAAGGGGTCTACAAGGATCCAAATATTTGGCCTTACAAATTACAAAAAAATTGTGATAATGAAAATTAAATATCAAAAAAGTAATACCGATGATGTACAGATAATCTAAGGATAACAGATGTATGTATACACATCATCATAATAATGAATGATAATGGCACAAACAAGAGTCTTTAGTATTGGGGGGCGGTTTGCCTTTGATACGCTGGCTGCTGATTGGTGGTTTGGCGGTAGCAGCAGACTGCAACTATCTACTTTTAGTTTATAGTAATGCTGGCCACTCTCTAGACATGCTCTGTGAGGAGGTTGGTTGTTATTTAATTCCTCCTCGGCTATTAGAATTAGTTTTATATTATTTTTTAAGAGCTTTTCTTTAACCACTTCATAACAGTTGTTCGCAAATTATTCACAAAAATTAAGTGCTCCTTGGCCACGGTTCCCAGGGTGACTGCTTTGCTCACCCCCTTCAGATGGCCCTGCATGGAAGAATAGCAGGACACAGAATACATCTTAACCCTTTGAACCCTAGGCGCCGATTTTATCGTCGCCGCGAACTCACGAGAAACCCCAGGCGACGATTTTACCGTCGCCGCTACTTTAATTCGCTTTAGCGCCTTAAGAACAACTATTAGTTATGATACGCGACTTTTCAGTGTATTATATGTTATTACAGTAGTAACGAATACAATTTTTAGTCTCTTTTCAGTGACGTATTTGTTTTTATTGTTACTCTATGCAGAGATGACATTCACTGTTAGTCGCTGTCAAGTCAAGTGTCAGTGTATGCCGCAGTTTCTTTGTTGTGATTTGTTTACTTTGTCGTTGTTCTGCATAAGTTTAAACTTGTTATATTTACTAGTTGTTAATTTGTGTATATAGTTGTTATTGATTTTGTTGTATATGTGCAAATAAGTATATTTTCAATTTGTTTACATTTTGAATTGCAATGGATGAAGATGAGAACATTGTTGAATTGATGAGAAACATAAAAATTGATTTTATGACTTTTTTTACTTGTTTTTAATTTTAGATTTTTGTGTGTGTGTACTATAGGAATGATATGTAGTGGAAATAAGTGGTGTCCCACGGTAAAATAGTTTTTTGATTTTTTTATAAAAAATGTGAAATTTTTAATTTTTTTATTTTCATTGTTATGGTTACAAAATAAGTAAAAAATAAAATAAAAATAAACAACAAATATAAATAAAATTATTTTCTTTTGTAGAGCATTTCATTAGGTGAATTTTGACACCATAATGATAATTGTACTCCAAATAATAATATGTATATATATTTTTATATAAAATACTGCAAAAATGTTAAAAATCTCCCGGTATTTCTCGCAAGTCCATGCAATAATAGAAACTGTAATGTAAAAAAAAAATATATTTCATACTCCGGGGTCCAAAGGGTTAAAGTAGGTGTTTGTGTACAGTAATCATGTGTGAAGTTTTTTAGATTCACCTGATATGGTTACAATAAAATTAAGCCATTCTTAAACATGAACATTAGATCAGTATTGAAACTATCGAGCGCCACCATTTTATTTAAACTTAACCTTTTGAGATCTAATTTGTAGCATGATCCTAGTTAAGACCTTTAAAATGGTATGCATATCCTACATGTACATATGGTTTGACCTATGCTTACATTTAACATTTTCTTTCGACTCCTAGTGGGCTGTTCCCCTACAGAGGTAGTGGATCACTGAATACATGATTAAATAGCTTTTTATCTCCAGCAGCAATGTGCAAAGTTTTGTACCTTTTTCTGTAACGGTCTAAACAATATTCAACAGTCCCCGGACTTTTGGAACACCCTGTTTATTTACGGTTTGATTGGTTGGTTCAATATGCCTTGACAGATGTTTTACAATGTCTTGTAATTGAGCAGGAACTGGGGTTGTGTCAAAGGGCTGTACGACTGTGAAGAAGACACCCCCAGCACTAGATCCCTCCGCTGACAGTACCGTGAACCTGCCAGGCCTGCGGAGATCTTTGGTGCCCAAGTGGTCCAACGGTTGGTCTTGGGAAGGCACTCCCTACAAATCCAAGGTTTTCCTCAATGTGAGTAAAATAGTAGATCCTAACCTCCTCAATTAACAGTTGTAATAAATCAGTTATTGAACTTTATTAGGTGTAGTCGTTTTGAAATTTGATTATGATAATTTCAAGAATTATGTGCTATCTTATGGCTTTAAGAATATTTGCATGAAAATCTATGTTCATCGGTAGTTTTCATAGTATTGAATAATCATGTACAAAATTATAATTGTGAATAATGCAATATGAATTATTTGTTTGCAATAATTATTAAAAGAATAGAACATCCATTTTTTCATGTTTAGGCCTCCGGATTACTGAATTAACACTATATAGTAGGTTATTTACCTTTGTGATCCGTCGAGTAATCCAATGTTGGATTACTCGACGGATCACAAAGGTAAATAACCTACTATATAGTATCCATTTTTCAATACTAAGTTTCTGATTGTCAAATAATGCGAATGAAGGTGATGAGTATAGATGAGCAAATGTAATCTTTATTACAAAGTAACGTAAACTTTTTCCTTTTATTCAATTAATCCTTAAAACGTCATTTATCCAATGGCTATTTTTCATTAAGTGCTCATTTATTGTAAAGGAATCTAAATTATTTTTTTAGTTGCTTATTTTTTTGTTTGTTCTGTACTGGAAAATAAAAGATTTGATATCATTTTGAAACTTTTATTAGTCTATTTTATATTTTTTTCTTATATATGAGTATGTAAATAAGCAGACTTTTACTTGAAAGTAAGCCTCAGTCTTACTTTTATATCACTTTTATGAATCAATAAAAAATATTATTACTATTAATAAAAAATGTACAATTTACTAAATTTACATGTACATATACTGATAAAAACATTAAGGGCTTGCACATAACACATATAATAAAAAAAGTAAATATATATAGCACTTGAATATGATGTATTTAGTACACCTTGCTCAGAATCAGAATCGTCCGGATTATTCATATTGACACTTAAAACTAATAAATAACTAACATATATTGAATTAAAGTAATGATAAAAACAACTAAATACACAGTTTCAAAGAGATGAGGCGGCAGCCAATAAAGATTAAATCTTATCTAGCAATCTTCAACATTTAAATTTTGATCACACAGGGCGTAAGATGTGTTAACCAGTTCCTACAACTAACCTTTATTGCTATAAGTATAGTACTTTACAAATAAACTTTACACCCCTAATAGTCAACATTTTGTACTGTAGCAGTATAACATTTAGGTATGCTATTTATTAGTTGTAATGATAACAGTTTGACTGCTAAAACTGTGATATCACGTAGGATACGTTAAGTAGTCGGGAGTGGAAAGACTAGACACTTACTTGCCTTGACTAAAGAAGCCAGGAATAGTCTCTGTGCTCAGCCCTCAGCTATTTTCAGTCTACATCAACAAGTGGGCCTTCATTCATACTGCAACCTTATTATTTTAAACAACGGGCGTGAACAGTTGACAGCTTTTATTAGCTGTTTTTTTTTACTGAGCTAATATTAAACTACTGTACTCTGTGGAGCTGCGAATACATTTTCTGCAGGAAAGGTAGATTGTTTTAGAATTAAATATTTCGATGATTGGTGGCGGAGAGACTAAGCTTGATCACAAAAACAATCTTGTATCTACAAACGGAGCATCTTTCTTCAGAATGTAGTGCCGATGTCGGTTAGGTGTAAGAGAGGATTTACTAGTCCTAACTTTGCCATTTGTACACTTTGTTGTCAATAAAGCCTTTTTTCATTTCATATTATTGTCCCGTAGTGAATAAACTCGCACTCCCATGTTTTATGATACATGCACAGACATTTTTTTTTTTTTTTAAAGACTCATTCTATATAAAAAACCAAAATAGTTCTGTGTTATACAGACAACTATATGGACTGTACACTAATTGTTATCCCCTTTTACGTATGTTCTAATTTTTATCCCCCTTTACGTATGTTCCTAGTTGTCAACCAATTACTTTTTTTAGTTGTTCTGTTATGAATATTTTGTTCTCAATATCATTGCAAATTTAAATAAGTTTTTTGTATATTTATTCATAGTTATTTTCCTCTCCGAAGAGTAAATTTTAGGTTTCTCTGTGTGGCAATACCTAACAAAAGTCCTGAATAATTCTTTGTAACATGAGTTATTTTTACAGGTTAAATTTTAATTTATATTCTTTTCAATATTTAAATGATATTTTTTGAACTAAATAAATAGGAGTTTTGGAGGTTTAAGTTTTATACAAATCCGTTTCCAAGTCCTAAACATAGCTATCCCTAAACATAGCTATCCCTAAACATAGCTATCCCTAAACATAGCTATCCCTAAAGTTTACATAAAATTCTTCCTCTGAATTTTGAGATTTCATGGGCAAACATAAATTTTGCTTATTTATTGATGTAGGTAATATATTTCATGTACATTATATGATGAATATCGGAAATCTGACAAAAGTTATTGATTTTACGAAACGAAGTTGCAGTTAGAGCTTGTTTACTTAGATGGACGATGGGCCAGTGGTGAGGACATGTTATCCCGCCATGAGGCATTCGCAAGGAGACGTCATCGGCCCACGAGACTGTATCCTGCTCAAGTCTGGTCCACGGAAGACTGACCTTCCCTTTGTCGCCAAGGTCGCGGCTATGTGGGAAAATCCAGAAGATGGTAAGATTAATGTCAATATAAATCTACAAAAGTAAATATAAGAACTACTTTCATATGTGCTAGAAATTTTTCATATTTTGTCCTGATAGAAGTGAAATACCAAAGTTCAAAAAAGGTACAGTTTTAAGAAATTTAAGGTGAAAATCTGTTAACAGTATATATAGAAAAAGAGATTTCTTCATTATTTTAAAGGGGCTGTTTTGCTCCAAGAAAAACTCCCAAAACATACGTTCCTATTTCAATGGTTCAGTCCATAATAATGATCTTATCGTAACACTTGAAGTTTTATTTGATAAGTGAAGAACTGTTCTAGTGGACCATAAATTGTTTTTTGTAAAAAATTGGTTATTTTAATAATTTTTCCACACTTAAATATATCAAACTTAACATGTTATTCTTGATGATTTTAAATTTTAAAACTCATAATATCAACCAAAGTTGAAATAAAGGAGCTTGGCAAATTAGGAAGCTGCTGAACTTTACTGGAAATCTGAGTCATTTAACGAGTCAAATAATCAATGTGAAAATTTGTAGAGCACCTGCAGTAAGTAATTAACGTACTATAGTAACATTTTGCAAAAGTATATTTATTTTCAGCTGTTTAGTTAGGTTCTATTGTTCTATGTTTGTAGGAGAGATGATGATCTCGCTGTTATGGTACTACCGGCCAGAACATACAGAACAAGGTCGACGTACTGAAGACATTCCTGATGAGATCTTCGCTTCCAGACACAAAGACACCAACAGCGTTGCCTGCATTGAAGACAAGTGCTTCGTTCTCACCTTCAACGAGTATTGCAGGTGAAATTGTTGTTACTGTTGAAATTGATTGACTTTTAGAGCCTAGATATGAACAAATTTCTTCTTTTTTATTACTTTTTGAAAAGGTAATACTTTAATTATCAGCCCCTAGTGTCATTGTACTTGAAACATAATCACTCAATATTGTGTCAGCTTATCTTAATGATTAGTTCTGTTATTTTTCCATCATTATAAACCAGCTTTTGAGCAGTCTTCTTCTTAATAACTTTGTTTATACTTTTTTAACTTCACTCACCTTTCACATGAGCCTCCAGGCCTGTGCGTGAACTTTATTCAACGAGTGAAGTACCGACCGTTAGCTCAGTTGGTATTTGAACCTTGCACCTTAGTCTCTGCAGTCCGAAGCTCTAGCCACTGGTTCACTACGTCACCAATTACTTATCAATATCTGTTTATGTGTTTTTTTTTTAAACATATCCTTTCACCTAGATTTGCAGTTTAAGGCTTATGCTTTATTTGCAGATCTATGTTAAAATGTCTATATAATTTTTATTCTATTTTACTGTTATCTGTGCATTGAAGTGAAGACTCAATATTTCATCATTTGTTTATAATTTAAAGCTTAACTAAGCAATTTATATTTTATATTTTGCTTAATAGTTTTTATATAAATTCTTAGACTCAAATTTAAATGAAGACTTATTCTTTCCAATTTTTTTACTACAATATTGATAATTGAATCAACAAAAATTCTATCTAAGATGTATATTTGACATAAACATGCTCCTGTGCTGCTATCTAACGGTAATTGGTTTCAAATAAGTGCTTTATGACTGTTTGGCGTACTATTAGTTTCGCTGGTAGTCCCCTCAGTGTGTTCTGGTGAGGAACAGAGAGAGGGATGGGGAGAGATAGGGAAGGGGAGAGAGAGAGAGAGAGAGAGAGAGAGAGAGAGAGAGAGAGAGAGAGAGAGAGAGACTGCCAGCACTACCTGTGAAAACTGAACAAGAACTAATTTTATTAGGAAAACCTGCTTCACGGGACTCTTCTGATCAGAAAATCTTCTTGTTTCTACAACAAAGGCTATGATTGATTAAAATAAGTAATTTCTGTAACAAAATGTTATATACTGAGCATAGTTGGCACGTGGCAATAGCTAATCAGTGTGGTTTTGTATCAGGTACCGTAAGGCAGTTAGACGGTTGGAAGAAAGCCTGTCGAGTGGTGGCAGAGTGGTGCCCACCCCCGACGGAGGCAGCTATCCTCGCCTTTCACGTCAGCCACCTGGCAGGGTTGCACCTGATCTTGTCTTCTTTTGCCGCAGAGTCTATGATTTCAGACAGAAAAGGATACTCAAGAATCCCTGCTGAGTTTTTCTGCTAAGGCTAGTCTTTCACAACTTCCTGATAATGGTACGTTAACCTTGTATAAGAGTTATAGCTTATTATTTCATTCGGATACTTAAACCGTAGATGTCACACACGTGCATGTATTCAATGAACATTTTATATCAAACTAGTTTTACCTATTGCGGATCACGGACGAGATATCTCGTCATGTACTACGCGGGCCTAGCGGCACATTGACGAGGTGCGCTTGTCATAGTGTACTGTGCTTTGTTACTACATTTTTTAAATTTCATCCGTTAGATGTAGTGAGCAGGTTCTTCGACAATCCAAAGAAATTAACAACATCTTACGTTTACCCTCGTGTTAATGGGTTTGTGTAGCACTGTTATACATGTAATGCTCACTAAATAGGGTGAGCATGTCCATTAGCAATCATAGTTCCAATAGATTTGTTGTACATTTAGTTTCAGTACCGTGAGTTTTGTGTACATCCAATGGAGTGATTTAGTCTGGAGTGAAATTCATAGTAGTTTTACATTCATCTGACTTGGACAGATATTTATTGGAAGTACTTTTATTTACATTTATTTATAGTAGATGTAATTAATTTCAAAGTATCTATAATTACATGAATTTTGATAATTATTATTTCATAATAATTGTAATTACATGAATTTCAAAGAATCTAATTTGATCAATATTAGTTCTCCACGATTTCACGGTTTCAAGCAAATTATTCCAATCAGAAATTACACTTTTGGAATACAATTATTTAAAAAAATTAAACTATCAAATTATTTATCAAAACAATAACCATACAAACATGAGACAACATGACTAAATTTGTTTGTCATGAAATTCAAATGAACTCTACTTTGGAAATGGTGAACCTGTGTGATTATCCAGTTTGTGGCAATCTATTTCTCTTAGATAGACCTTTCATTTGACACAAAACTCGACCTAGGCTTACATTGAAGATTTTTTAACAACTCCTCATGGGCCGTCCCTTGAAAAGATGAAATGTCGCTAATAGCGTCAAAAAGTATGTTCTTTGTAACCATGATCATGTACAAGATTTCATTTTTACAAGTAAAGTCATACATGTGAAAGCGTTTCTGTATTTTTTTCCATCTTGTATATCTTTTTATTGTTTATTTTAGTAACCAATTTAATAAACATATTAACGTCTGGCTGTGAGAGTACTTAAAAGGTTTGCCTAGTTGAAAGAGGTTATTGAAACAATCCTATTTATGTACTAATGTTTAGGAGACACCTCTTTCTATCTCTATAAACTTGTAACTTGAATTTATATTTTCTGATGACAAGATGTCAAGGTGCTATCTACAATATTTACAAGATAACCAAATGTTTCACCAATATTCTTCCTCAGTGGTAAACATCGTTATTTTGTAAATAGTGTAGATAGCAGCTTGACACGGTTGTCACCGGAAAGTATAAATATGGCACAAACCGCTTAAGGCTAACATATAATGTAAACTCAATTTAAGTTTTAATTTATTCATTCACTTTAGCATGGTCGACATATTACGTGTTAGTTGCCTGCTTTAGGATTAATTTTTTATGATAAAAGGAACATCAGCAAACATTTCTGGGAAGATAAGTCATTAAACAAGTAAAAAAGAGTAACAAAACCACGTTTGCCTAACAATAAAATCTTTTTAACTGCAATATATTAGTGTTTACTTAGAGTTATGTTAATTTTTCTTTATTTCCAGGTACTGACCATGTGTTTGCCAGGGGTCATGGTGTTACAGTGTGGATAACATAGTCTACATTCTACAATGTTTGTATGTTTTACAAACCATTACCAGTTTATATGTTTCATACCTGTATGTTGTTAGAATGTAACTGTACGTGATTGTATCACAAACCATGTTATAACTCAGTTCCAAGATAGTCATATATAGTATTTTATTAACGTTTATCAGCAATAGTCAGTTGTTTTGGTATTGTCCGAGTGATACCGTTTAGCTCCGCAGGGAAAGAGCATTTTGTATTTGTATAGTAATGATAATTTTCTATTAATCTTTTGAAGATTTTTTTTATAGTCAGAGTTTATTAAGGGTTGCCTCCAAAGGCCTAAATTATTTATTTTTTTTATTTTTACCGCTAACACCAACAAGTCCACCAATATTTTAGTGAATGTTTAATGCTTTAAAAGTATTGTATATAAGTTAGGTATCCAATAGGTTTAAGTGTTATTTGCTGGTTCATCAAGTAAAAGATTAAGTGAAATTATTACTTATTATTTTGCGCTTGATATTAATGTTGTTTGTTACGTATTGCACCAAGTTTATTCGTGTATCGTTAAATTTATCGTGGCTGTTATGACCCTTTAAGGCATTGTAAAATGCCGGGTTTTTGTTTAAATCGTGTTTTGATGGCATTATGTTTGAAGGTGATTAGAAACTATTGTATGTTCCTAAACAATCAAAAGTTTCCATAAAAAATTAACGTTTTTGTAGAAATATTCTAAACTTAAAATGTTTTATTAAATAATTTATATAAGTAGTTAATTAATATGATCACAATCATAGTTATTAAAAGTTCATTGGAAAACGTGGACTAATATAAGTATTTATGTTTATTTCAAATACTGTAAAATGATTGTTATACTACTCAACAAATAAATTTTGATCATCAATATTATTGATATTTGGAGGTTTGACTATTTGAAATAAAATTATAATATAAAAAGAGATATTAAAAAACAAACTAACATTATTTTAATGTTCTGTCTTGTGTGATAAGTTTCTATACTTGTAACTCAAGTCTCCAGAAACAAGTGTTTGGCAAATTGACACACCCTTTTCCTTTCTTCTTATTGTAATATTTTCAGAGGTTTTATAACATATTATAGATGCTCGTTATTGCTGTAGATTGTGTTGATCTAATCTATTGTACCATTTTAAGATTTATTCTGACAGGTTCCTTTGGATTAGTTTTACTTGCTTTTTATTATTGTAACATGAAGGGTTTTTTATTTTCAGAGCCTAAATATACTATTCTTAACCATTTATTTTTAAAATGTACATCTTATTTTTTGTATGCGTTTAGTTTGTATTGGGTTGAATAGCTTTTGGAACAATTGCAAAAATTAACTTTTTCAGTGGTAGTTAAATGTTCTGTCTGTAATAAAATTTTGTATTTAGGTTTTCAAAAATAAGTTACATGTAAAGTTTTTTAAATCTCAAACTGGCATCACCCGAAATTAGGGTGATGTTGCACTTGGCCAATATTTTACTTTACTGTAACATGTCTTGCCTGTATTGATACCTCTGCAAAAACCAAAAGACACAGATTACTCGAGAATTTTACTATGTAATATTGGCAGAAGTGATTTGGGGAAGTGAATGCCAAAATTTGGTTACATATTACTGTTGTTAGACTCTCACAATTTTAATTGTTATCGGTGATTTGTTTACTAAAAAATGCCAGCCATTGTTAGGAAGTTTGATGATGTCCTATCTCTCCAATATACTAATTCCTGGCCTAGTGCCCTTTAACCTAACCTATAATATGAACATTAGCATTCTAGAGCTATGAGCTATCAAGGCCTTTTGTTCAAACGTAATTATTAACTGGCCTGAAAAATTGAATAAACTTTAAACTATAATAGACGAGATTGATAAAACACTGTAGTGTAAAACTAATTGCTGAGTTTTTCCTTTTGGAAATGTGTAAGTTTGTTAACTTGTAAAATATTACCATACATTTAAAATGTTTGACTTTTCCTTATAATTTAACTTGGATTTCATTTTTGTTCATTTTGTTTCTGAATTATTTAACTGCTTTATAAATTTTGATTAGTTTATCAGCAAAGTACAGCATTCATAAATCTTCAGCATGCAAAAATTTGCTTGAAGCACTTACTGGAATGAGACTGCTACAAATGAAGATTTAACTTCTTTTATAAATAATATTATTAGGTACAATATTGCGATTTTTACACTTACACTTGATATAAATACCAACTATTACTTTTCTGGATTAAATTAAAAAAAAAATATAAGATCTAGTACAAATATTGACTTCCTTCTTAAAAAGTCTCACTTGTAATTATTATTGTTTAACTAGTTATAAGTACATATTATCATGTGCGCCTTCTATTATACTTATAATATAATAGTATATTATATTATATAGTATAGTATATAATATAATATACTATTATATTATAAGTATAATAGAAATTATATTTAGTATCTTAAGAGAGATAGGACATAAGCAAAATTACCTAAGAAGACAAGTCCACTAACATCACAGTAATAAATTTTGTAAACATTTTCTGTGCCACTGGAGCATCTCTCTACTCACCTGAGGAAAGTACCAGTGGCACAGAAAATTTGTGCAACATGTATTACTGTGATATTAGTGGACTCATCTTCTGAGGTAATTTTGCTTATGTCCTATCTCTCCTAATCTACTAATTCCTGGTCTAGTGCCATTTAACCTAACCTTATATGTTGTGAAAATCAAGACTATGTTAGGGATATTAATTGAAGTTAGTTAGAAGTCATTAGGAACAGTTTATGTTTTCATTTTATTTTTTAAGTTTACTATTGTCCAAAGGTAAGGATAATAAAAATAATAATTGTCACATGCCAAACTGAAAAAACAACTAAGCCTCGATAGTTTTCTCTGTTTATTATAGTTACAAAAAAAGAATAATACCTAAGGCAGAAAATAACAGTTAATTAAAGAATTAAAAGTTAAGTTTTAGTAACAATTTCTCCAAATGTATTTTAAAGATAATTTGTAAGCTTAGTTAAAAATTTACACTAATTTAATGTGTTAATAAAGTTAAAAAATTTTGTAAAAATATACAATGATTGGTAACAGTTATTCAACTATTGTTTATAATATCAGTAACAGTCATTGTTTATAATAATGATCTGATTTCAGAATGCAGTGGACTCTTAGCAGTCCGGACTTTGGGTGGTCCAAATCAAATAATTGAATCGAAAAATAATTAAGTAATATCATGCCGTCAGTTTGCCTGCTTTGTGTTGTTCCCGTGTTTTGTGAGTGATAAACATAAAAAGGTTTTTTACTCAACTCTAAAAAAAAAGTAGTTCCATTTCTTATCATGTTTATTAATTAATACACAAAATGTAGTTTTGATTCTTATGTTTATGAAATGCTCGAAATTAGTGGTGCAATACTTATCATGTTTCAAACTTTCTGTAGAAGCCGTGGCTGTTTTCCTTCCTAAAACTTCTAGCTGTCACCAATTGCCATTTCAGTCAAGTCGGACAGTACCGTATATGTTCTGAAAAATGTAGTACCGAAGCCTCTTTCAGTTTATCACAGAGTATTTATAACTTTCTACAAGCTCTCTTATATATATATTGTCATATTATTTGTCATATACATGGAATCAAGGAGTAATTTCAACCTCCAAGAAATCAGATCTTTATAAATCTGGACAGGCCGTTTGCGACATTAGTCCGGACTTCTGAAAGTCTTCTGTATACAAATATCATTATGCTTTTATACTGTATTAAACTAAAGGTATAGCATAATTATTATAAATTTAATTCATAAGGGTGCAGTTTAGCTACCAAGTACATAAATATTTAATGCATAAGCTTCTACATCAATATCTGCAGGTTTAAAGAGTGTGCCTAACTTGCATATTTGAACATGTGTTAACCGTTAAGTTCCAATAAATTCAAGTTAAGATAAGAAAGGGGTAAAGTGTTGATTTGCCAGTTTAAATATTTGTTTGGTTACACGTTAGGAATTTCATATTTCAACGTTTCTTTATAGATTAAAACATTTTATAAACACTTAAGTTTGTTATAACTATAAAACGAAATGTTCAGAATGTTCTGTTGTCATTTTATGAAGCTTAATTTTTAAATAGATATATTTATACATTTGTAAGGCATAAGACACATTTGTACAAAATATCCACTGGACAACTCTCTCTGTATATTTTGACAGACAATTGAATCAAAGCAATTTGTGTTGGTATCACTGATAGGGATTCAGTTTTATTTGTAAGTAGTTTTCTATTATCGTGTAACTGCTTTATATGTGTAACACAATAAATAAGCCATTGGTGATAGATCGCTGCGGTTACATTGTGTTGTGCAGACAGCTATTGTGATATGAGTGTGAGGCCCAGGCAGCTCGACTCCTCCGGGCACTAAACAACTTTATGTCAGTACCTTATCATTTCTGTATTTAATTGTAAATGAAGGCATTATTTATTGTTTTGTTTGTAGATATATTTCTGTTATTATTTATTATCTTAGTAGCACAATTATTATGTTTATTTCACAATGTTTTTGTTATTAATGTTGGATCATTTGTTAGTTGTAACGATTAGTGTTTGGACCAATTGATATAACCTTAGTGAGGCCAGTTTGAGGCCGCAGTTAAGTTAAATTTTTTTATACTTGAAACCCTGGGTGTGTACAGTTGTCAATTGAGCCAAAGCCGTTGTAACATAGTGACTGGTGCCACACCACCGGTGACAGTCGTATATTTTTTATTACAGTGTTGATAAGATATCACTCAGTGTCAATATGTTTCTGTGTTGTGTAAATCTGAACTAAAATGAACAAAAAAAAAAAAAACTGTAGATTGTTAGACAGCCTTCTTAGGTGCCTTTTTGCATGCCTTCAATCCGTGCAAACTATACGGTGTGTGAAAAGGGTTTGAAAAGTGAAATATAAATATATATTATGATATATTCCATGTATTAAATAAATGTACCAACACCTGTGATATGAGTCTTCATTCATTACCCCTAACATGAACAGTAAGTGAGGAGAGTTTGTCCCAGGGGCAAGACAGCCCCCCAGGAACAAGGCGAGCAATCTTACATGGCCATATTTTTACTTTCTCCCATATGTGTTAGCATAGAGAAAGTATTGTGATCGTTCAAAAAAACGTTTTTTACAATTTGGTCTAAAAATACATTTTAGGGTCCCTTAAACCTAAAAAAGTGTTGAAAAAAAAAACTGGTGTCTGTCCGTATGTGTGTATGTGCAGTTTGCTGGAGACCAAACGGATGGATCAATTTTTATTAAATTTGGTATGAAGGTGTATTTAGCCAATATCTCCAGACCATTTTTCACTTTTTTTTTTATTTTGATGGGCAAAAAACATACAAAACTGCAATTTTCTCAAAAATGGCTCATTTTTTAAATTTATGAGCAAAAAACATACAAAAATGGAATTTTCTGGAAAAAACTGCTCAAACGATTTTGATTAAATCTTCAGGAAAGATGTGAATTACAATTTAAAGTATTTTAGTAAAAACAGCATGTCTCTAACTTGACTAGTTTTTTTAGTAATGGCAAAAAAACATATTTGGGAATCAAACTGGTAATTTTCAAAGTTTTTATTTTTTAGTGTGTTAATATGGGGGAAAGTTTGTGTCAATTATTTGGAACCATTTATTACTGTGTTATTAATCAATATCTTATTGATAAATCAACTGTTGATTAGTCTTGGTTTTGATTTAAATTAGTATAAAATTGAGAAAACTGTTTATAGACCTGGTCTTTGGCTTTAGCCAACCACTATATAGCCCTAGGTTAAATAATTATTTGAATATTGAACTTGTTCTTGCTGTGATCTTGTCATTATCTGCTCTAAAAATATCAGTTAAAAACAAAACTTAGATACAAGAATTATAAACTCTGCAGTTACTCTATGAAAAACATTAATCTCCCAAAAGGGACTGCCGGCATACATCTGTTTCACGTCTGCCTCTACTGTTAGTTATTTTATAGAGTCTAATTTATTGAAGTCTATCCAAGTCACAAACTACCAATGTGTATGGTCTACCTTTGTAAAAAGTATATTAATAAATTAAAAATAAACTATTTTTGATTGAATTTAGTGTACACCCTCAACAATTTCAAGCTGTTGCTGAGACTGCATAGTTTGCCACTGACAGGCCTTAAGGTGTTAGCTGTAGCAGTGATTCCCAACCTGAGGTCAGGGTCGCAAGTGTTTCCCCAGAAGATTGAGATAAATGATTTTATCAACATTTCATTGCAAAACAAGAAGGTAGCGTAATTTTCATTGTACTTTAAATGCAAAATTTCCTTGTAAAATATATTTTACAGCAAAGTAGAATATATTGTATGCCTGATGAGGCTTTAATACTAAAATGCTGTAAATATTAGCAGGCAGTAAACCTCAATGATTATTCCAATAATAGTAAGATACTGTAGACGCAGAAATTATGTGCACCCGAGTTTGAAGGTTGTTTTCTAAGAAACTAAGAGGCCCATATAAACTCAAAATGTACCGTTGTTTTTCTTGTTTAATTGTGCATTATAAATATGAATTTAAAAATTTTATTATAAGTTCCAATAGTTTTGATATCTTAGTTGGAACAACAAAAGTACCGGAATTTTAACTAGTTTTCACTGTACATTAAATGTACAACATTATTTGATGTACATTATAAAAAACCTGTTCATGCAGCACATTTATACTTTAATAAGTGGTTGATAAGAATGTTTCCTATAAGTTTTATAAATTTTAGAATTTTATAATTTCACGAAAAAAGTTTCTATCACTTTTATGAAACATTGTTCTAGAGGTCATAAAATTAATTATTTGGTTGTTATCCTTATTAGATATACGAGGTGCAGTCAAAAAGTTCCCAGAATAGATTGAAATATATTTATTGGACAATGATATAAACTTACAAACCTATTTTCCTTCAAAATACTCTTCTCCTACAACAACACACTTGTCCCTATGGTCATTTAGATGTTCAAAATACTTCTGACGCTTACTTTTTTAAATGTATTCCAATACTTTATCACATTTTTTCTTACAGCTTTAGCACCTGCAAATTGTTTTCACTATGTGAACAGGACGAAATCGACCGGGGTTGGGCCAGGCGTGTAGGGAGGGTGTTCTAGCATGGTAATGTGGAGCTTGACTAGGTAGTTTCGTATTTAGAGGGATCAATACGCAGGGGAATTGTCATGCAGCCAAATCCAATTGTTTTCTGCTTATTTTTCAGGACTTTTACTCCTAATGGCACCTCGTAAGTGCATAAGAACTTTTTTGTTGAAAAATTTACTTCATATGCGGTTTCATTAATCGTTATTCTTCAGTTTGCATTGACAGTTTACCGAACTCGCTCAATGTTGTCATCTGTAGTTGCAGTCAAAGGGTGTCCACTACGAGAGTTATCTTCAATGTTAATGCGACCTTCATGAAAATGTTTGTGCCATTCGTAAAATTGGCTTTTCTTCACCACCTCAACTCCGTACACATGTTCGAACATTTTAAGTGTCTTAGAAGATGACTTGTGAGGTAAAACACAACATTTAATGTGTTTTAGCTGTTCTTTAAATCAATTTTCAAAAAGAGACAATGTAAACACGCAAATACACGAAAAGCTCTCTCCACAGGGGAACAGTGGCGGCTGAGCGATACTCGCACTTCTCATATCCTTTCTCCAGGAATAGTACTAAATGATAGACAGCGAAATTCCCACCGGCAACGACACTGTGTCTCTGACATCGATTCGGTGTCAGAAAAAAATCGGGAACTTTTTGACTGTACCTTGTATAGCTACGATATATTATCAAATGTGTTAGTAAATGCAGTGATTTTATATTGATTTAAATCAATTAAAATTATTCAATTTAAAGTTATTTTTAACTGACTTAAATCGAATTAAAATCACTACATCTACTTACACATATGAAAATGATGTATTGAAACTATTTATGTAATAAGAATTACATCAAGACCAAGTAATTAATTTTACAAACTCTATGAGCTAAGGAAACCATGTTAATTGATTAGAAACATTTTTTTCTTCAAATTATATATTTGAAAATTTTAAAATCATTTTCTTGAAAATTTATAACACTTATTGGAAACATTCCTACCAACCAGATCTAATAATATAAATCCGCTACATGAACAGGTTTTTGAGTAATAATGCTGTAAATTTGTTGTACAGTGAAAACTAGTTAAAATTCTGGTACTTTTTTGTTCCAACTAAAATAAAAATTATTATAACTTATAATACAATTTTGGAATTCATATGTCATAACGCACAATTAAACAAGGAAAACAATGGTATGATTAGAGTTTTCATAGGCCCCTTAATTTCCTAAAAAACAACCTTCAAACTCGGGTGCACATAATTTCTGCGCTGACAGTAATTGACATTTTTGGAACATAATATGACTTCTTGGAATCTAAATATTGAAGTAATTTCTAGTAAACTAAAAGACCAAGGAAGTCAATAAAAGACTGACCGTTATAATATAGGCCTTTTATTACGTTTGCGTAATTTCACTCTATTATTTGATAGTTTTTCATGATGCACTTCTTACTGAATATTATTTTTAATCTGATCTGTTTAAATTTAATAAAATGTCAATACAAATTTAAAATATGAATTTTGTAATCTACATATATATATATATATATATATATATATATATATATATATATATATATAAAAGCCAAATACCGCTCATTCACTGACTGACTGATCACAAAATCTCAAAAACCACCGAAAGGATTTATATGAAATTTTAAAAGAAGTTAGCTTTATATCGAAGGGACCCACTAAGAAAGTATTTTTCAAAATTCCTTTCCTAAGGGTTACAAACAGCCCCTCAAAATTTCCTTTTTACAATAAGAATAACATTGGGTTGATTTTAGTAAATTAATAACAGCTGTTTTATAAATAAACATGTTTATTTTATATATTTGACATTATCCTATTGATAGATTTAGAGTTTAATCTTCAGCTGTTCAAAAACACACAAATGAAATAAACACGATTGAAATAGGCTAAGTAATAACATATACTAATAAATAGATAGCAACGCAAATAGTGTGAGTGAAATACAGTAAATAATTTAATATTGTAATTTTACGTTATACAGATAATCTTCTATTATTTACAGGCAAAGTTGTATGCCGAGGCAGAAGGCTGAGGTTTATCGAGCGCAGCCAGAGTAGGGGTTGGCACGCGAAGCGTGCAGGGGTGTTCCCTAGTATTTATGTAAAATAGCTTGTAGTCCGCTGATATTTAATGCCTAATGGGCCAAGGGACTACATGACACAGAGCACTCTGTACTTGTAGCAGATATATGTTAGTCTTATTTAAGCAGTAGCGAGTGGTGGACTACAAGTGTGGAGGGGCGGCGAGGGGTTATGGAATACCTCCAAGTAAGGTGGAGGGTCAGGGATTCCCCCGGACTGACGTGGTCGGTCGCACAGTATCTTTTAGATACTTTTATTTTCAGATAACTTACGATGGCCTAAAACTTAGTTTAACGCAACATTATACATCAATATTGAAAGTTTAACTCTTCGACCTTATTAAAAAATATCTGGTAATGTAAATTTTAGTACTTCAGATTTAAAACAAAATGTAAAGTAAAATATGACACTTTCTATCACATAATTGTAAAAATCAAAGGACAAGAAAGGTTGCACGGTATCTGTCAGATATCACAGACCCTTCAGTTTTAAATTGCTTCAGGTTCCTTACATAAATGGAAATTTCATAATGATTTATATTTGAATAGTCATCAGAATTATTAATATTTCTTTTTGTAGTGACTTTAAAACTTTTGTATGAATTAGCCCATCTAAGATAGCTTTAAATTTTCAACTATACTTTATGTTTACATTAATTTCAAATGTTGTAATATGATTTTTTTATATAAGACTTCGATTATCATGGATAGTAACACATTTTAATACAAATTATAGTTTATCTTACAAATTATGAAGTGTAGTTGTCATCTTACATATACAGAATGAAATGTTCTGACTTCAAGGGTTGTACCGTATCTCAGAGATATTAGGGTGTGGGGGGGGGGTGTAGGTGTTGTCTTGACTAAACTGGTTTCCACACTGGCTCAATGAGGGAGTGGAGAGGAGCTTCCATTGTAATGGTTGCGCTCCCTTGACGTGGGTGGGAGGAGGGTGGGCAAAAAACGTTTGCTGGTATCTGTGAGATATGGTGCGACCGACAGACGGTTAAGGCACTTTCCCTGCTGTAAAAAGAACTAAAATGACATCAATTTTGGTCATGATTATTGTTTAAAACTCATCTTAAAACTTGACATTCTTTGTTCAAGTTTGCCGGCAAGTTTCAAGGTTCGAATCCCCACTGAGTTAACAGTCGGTACTTCACTCGTTGAATTAAGTTCACGCAAAGGCCTGTAGGCCCATTTGACTTGCGAGTGAAGTTGAGTCTGCAACTCAAGATAACGTACCTGACCTGCATGACTGGACATGTGCTCAATGTAAACATGCATATAATTCAAATACAAACGAGTTATAAGTACATCCGTGACATGCAGATTTAGAGTTAGTAAGAAAATGCACACAACAAAAATATACGGGATATTCATTTTTGGCAGAAAAATAAGTTATATTTATATGTCCTTAATTGCAGCTTTTTCTTTGATACATAAATACATATGACTCACTCTGACTCTCTGCCAATCTGATGTTCGTTGTTTTATTGTGTCATGCCTTACTCTACCATTTCTACCTCATGTTAATAATCTAATGTATGTTTTAATTTTTTCCTTTCAAATTATGCAAGATTAAAAGATAAGAATCAAGGAAGAGCAGTGCTTTTGGATTTGTATTTTCCTGTTCATTGTGAGCTATTGAGAATTATACTTTTAAATTCTTGATGATGAAATAGTGCATTAAAACATTCCGAGTCCCAAATCACGCCACTGTCCACATAAAAAAAAATAAGTAAGAAGGACTGCAATGATAATTAAAGAGTTTCATAAAAAAAAAACAACATTACAATATATCACCCAAAATAGCTACTGGTAATATGTTTGTTCTTTTGATGAAACTCAGGTTGTGGCCATCATTGTAAAGCTGTGCGTGTGACTTTTGTTTGTTTAAAGTTACAGTAACCATGTTCCAAAACTAAGACTGTGCCACAAAGTAAAAATAGAAAACTTAATATGAGCGAATGAGGAGTGAATCGTAAATGTTATACTAACTAAGAATAAAATTTGATAGATAGTATAATTTTATCAAATCAAGATCATTTAACACATTGAATGCTGAAAGTCTAAATAATTGCGTACTGTAATGGCTGACCATAAAACACTATCACTTAGTACAGTCACCCCTCCTACAAAAATGGTGGGAACAGAAAATGAACTACTCTTGAACACAAAAACCGGCACAACAAGCGGTGATTGACACAACGTTTTCTAACAATAGCTAAACTCATGCTAAACCAATGCATTTGAAGCAGGAGCGCTATATCGATCAACATAGTTCGCAAGGCGTGCCACTGCTGCGCTACGTTGATCAACGTAGTCTGCATTCAACAATACAATTTTTAGACAAATAATCTGCCAGAATGTATTGTGTAATCATTCTTTTAATTCATCAATCAGCTGTTCTTTGCTAAAATCAAATCAACTCAGCTGTACTATTAAATGTTTTTAGGAACCCTTTAACCCCACGTTCCTCATCTCAGCCTAATTCACCATGACAAGGTCATGGGCACAGCTATACACCTCCATCAATATGACAATGCATTGAAAATAGTTTAGGGTTAATTTTTGTACAGGATTTCATTGGACAGAGTGGCTTATATTATTGAAAATGATGCGTACTAGTGGAGGCCACACAATAAATAGTTGATGTATGAAATGTATTATCTCATGTTATAGAAAAATAAAGATGAGATAATACACACAGTCTGACACACATATGGACAGACATCAAAAGTTTTTCGAAAAAACCACTTTTCAGTTCAGGGGACCATAAAATAGATTTTTAAACCAACTTATAAAAAAATGTTTTTTGGATTATCACAATACTTTCTCTATGCTAACGTATATGGAAGAAAGTAAAAAACAGTATAAAATTGTCTCAGTATGATTTTTTATGAATCTTTATAATTATACTTCAAATATGGCATAAATATTGTGGAATGAGCATAGAGTTTTAACACGTTCGCCACTTCATGGGCCACTAATGGCTCACGCGCAGAGCCCAAGAAAGCTCATCCTTGCAGACATCACAGTATGTATTGACTTTTTTGGTCTTGTTTCGTGCCTTCTTTGTTCCAAGTTCCCTCATGTTTTCTTGGTAACATTGGACACACCTCTTTCTACTCTTTGCAGCGGGTCCTTCTCTTTTCAATAGCTTGTGTTTGGTTGCAGGCCTCTTAAAAAGGAAGAACTCACTTGGAGGTTATGTTTTACTGTGAAACTGAAAGCACGTTTTGACAGTGAGCATGATTTGAGGTATGTTCCGGCGGGGTTATTTCCAGTTCAGCTCAGCACAGTGTCTGGCAACAGTGAGGAGGCGCTACCTCGTGTCCCTCTAGTGGGACATGACAGTCTGAGGGAATAATTTATTCCTCCAGCCCGGCGTGGGCCACTAGAGGCTCACAATTAAAAACGTTAAAAAAACAAACATTTTTTTACATTTTTTTTAGGTTTAGTTGTGTGTTGTATATACCGAAAAGACCCTTTTTATGCAAAAAAATTTGACGGTTTTTGACGAGATTCTAAGTTATACTGACTGCCAAATAAAAAAATCCTTAAAGTTCCAAATGGCGCGAACGTGTTAAAACAACAGGATTGCTCACTCCTGTTCAGGAAGGTCCTAGGCGTAGCAGTGCCCGAGTCAACCGTAGATGTATCTCGTCATCTGGGCCAATGGCTTTATACATTTTTCATGCTCGCTCTTACATTCAGGCCCGGATTTAGGGTGAATAGTGCCCTGAGCTGCAAACAGCTTTGGCGCCCCCCTTCCTTGCGAGGGGTATGGAATAGCAAAAGCAAATTTCATTAATAAGGCCATCAAAGTTGTGAGCTTTAAAGGTTTGTTCAACACCAATAAAAATTTAAGTTAATGCATATTAAGTACATAAGTTTTAGTAAAGGAATAAAGTTAAATAAACCTTAACAAAACATAAATTACAGATGTTTTTCTTAATTTCGTTTAAGAAAAGTTTTAACAATCTCAGAAACAATTAATCTTAAGATTAACATCATGTTCAGAGCACATTAACACCCATAAATACAGTTTTTCCTCTTGAAAAGTTTATACTTGGCATTTTAAACACAACATTATCATTATTCCTAGTTTAAGATAAGGGTGATCTTCCCTTAATTCAACACTAATTTCGTTACTTAAAAAAATCTGGCCACAAAATTAATTTTCAGTTTCTAATACAATATTTTTGCCATTGTATGGCAAACCTAATTCATCTTATTGTTTCAATGTCTTATTGCAAAATAGTACAATTTTATAAACATTAAAATGTTTCAGTAATTACATTTGTTGTATACTGTATTATTAATAATATCCATTTATTGGGATGTTTTATCTTATCTTATTTTGTCTTATGAGTAATCTATTACAGTCCTCACACTTAGGAGTTTGCAATCAATCATTTTACAATACATCCACATGTATGTTTCTAATTAATTATATGCTTTTGAGCAAGGAAGGCACTTATACAACTATTCTGATTTCAAGAGGTGAGTAAACTTTGAGCGTTCACAGGTTTTACTTGTGCATTTTATAAAGCCTAAATCATCAGACATAAAAATGTGGAGCAAAGTGATTAAACTATTTTTACTCTCTACTTATAATTTCCCTATTGACGAAAAATTTATAAGAATCTCGCTTTTACTCTTTAAAGACAGTTTTTTAAAACAATTTTTCAAATTCAATGTATTTATTTAGTGATACATATCTAAGCCAAGCTCCCCCGTTAATGTAGTGTAAAGTGGTACAACCCCATATACATTTAATTGCCATGTTCGCTTCCAGACAGTACATTTGTGCAGGATTCACTGAATTTTCGACTGACCGAAATTGACGATTTGGCCGCAGTTCACTTACAGTCAATTCACGTTAGGACCATATTCTGTGCAAGTTTAGTTGTGGTTATGAGCGATCCAGTGGTGTATAGAGTTCTATGAATGTGCATAGTTCACAGATTATTGTAAAATCATAATGAACTCTCTTCAGTGTCAAAATGTACACAGTAAGTTAGTAAATTTTTTTAACTAACAGGAAGAATAAATATTTAAACAACAGAGTGAAACATTTTGCCAATATCAACAAAGAAATACCCAAAAATTGTGCAATTTCTGATTCATCACAATTTTACCAGTTTTCTTTGATGATCTTTTTTCAGTCCTCCCCAGAGAGTAATTTTGTCGCAGTCGAGCCTCCCGTGTCATCCCTAAAATTCTGAATCCCAAAATTTCCGTTAATGAAATAAGCAATAAAGAATCTCAAAATTTCCGTAAGAAATATGCAGCCCTAATAACTTGGATAGTTAGTCTCAACATTTCCGATAGGCTTGGGTTGGGTGGGGTATGAGGGTGGTTCGACAGCTGTGGTCGCGGTATCTTCCGTTGAGCGGCTAGTTCGTTGAGCGGTCACATTCGTATTGACAAGGGTCAGAGGGGGATCGACAGGTATAAGCAGAGTTCGTCGAGTGGCAAGGTTTTATAGTTTAAGGTTATATGCATACTTACAGTGATATGCATAGCTTAAGAGTACTGATTGTATTCTTAACAAAACATTTTGGTAAAGTCTGGAAACATTAATTTGTACTAAAAAAATTGTTGTGAAGAGCAGTTAGTCTATTTTTAATTATTTTAATCCTTACTAAAGTGCTGAGGCTGTCTAGATAGGGCATTAAAAACTGCATGCACCGCCAAGATGCAAGTTTAGGATGGTGAAAGTATAAAAGTAAATGACATGTGGAGATACTGAAAAAATGTATGTTGTATGTTTGTGGTCATTTGAGTTAAATTGTTAATTACTCTAAACCGTTGGAAAAAAGAAATTGTTATGTTGTTAATACTCTTTACATAATTAAAGCTTTTGTAATATTACCAAAGAATTGATAATTCACCGCATCAGTTCAAATACATAACATAGTATAATTGACATTATAAAAACACAAAAACATCAGAAACCTATTTTTATCTTCAAGTCTGTTGCTTACCTGGCATCACAATCATGCGAAGCAATGAATATTTAAATGCTATTGCACTATTAGAACATAATGAAACTATTAAAAACTAGGGGACACCCCTGCATTTTTTAGTAGTTAATCAAGGCAAATTAACTACTTTTAACCACATTATTGTAAAAATCCAAATGTACTCAACACGTTAGTTTTAAATATCAGACAATGGTGTCGATTGATATTATGTATTTAAGCGTAATTTTTTTATTATAATATAACCTGTGAATGTAACAGAGCGATTGCTTCCTTATACAGAAATAGCATTTTTAACTACAACGTAATAAAAATCATGCTTAAAACCAGATAAAAATTAGAGTATTTTTACTATGGTTTCACCATCCTAAGCTTACATTTTAGCAGCCCGTGAAGTTTTTAATGTGCTATCTAGATAGCCTCAGCACTTTATTAAGGATTAAAACAATTAAAAATAGACTAACTGCTCTTCACAACACTTTTATTAGTCGATATAAATTTCTACAGACATTACCAAATATTATTTTGTTAAGAATATAATCATAATCTTCAACTACGTATATTGCTATTGATACAAGTATTGGAATAATCAACTTATATTATGCGTATAACCTTAAACTAGAAAACCTTGCCGCTCAATGAACTCGGCTCATACCTGTCAACCACCCGGACCCTTGTTTTTGAGAATGTGGCCGTTCGATGAACTAGCCGCTCATTGAACTAGCCACTCAATGGAAGTAACCGTGGTCGCTAGCCATTGTGGAAATCCACTGTTACCATTTAAAGGTCCACTGTTACCAGAGAAAAGGATACTGGCCGGGCAATATTTATGTTATTGGGTATAGAAACCAATCGATTTTATACAAGTGTCGAGTTTGAGTAATGTTTGATTTTCTTTTCAAAACAAAATTGTCAATTAAAAAAATACAACTATACTAAAAATATTTAAAAATAACAAAGTTTATAAAACAATTAGAGTAAAACTTAGTAGATATATTGCCAATACAATTTTTTTGTTTTTTTCATATTTTCACTTTTGTAGATAAAAATTTGACTGAGCTATGATATAAGTTCAAAACTAAACACCAAGACTGATACCATTTAAAATTACTAAACTAAAAAATGAAAAACTAAAAAAATAGAGTCATAGGACTTGTAGTGATGCAAATATTCTAAAATATTTTTTGGGCTAATTTATAACTTAAGTTATGGCAATGAAATTACCTATATTTTTTTGGTAATTTCTTCATGTATTTTGGAGCAATAAGAATGGAGTTGAAGCTCGAAGGATGTAAGAGGAGAAAAAAGTACTCTGTTCTTGATGATAGGATCAAGATGTCTCTCGGAATGCAAGTTCCTTCTTAAAGACCATATCTTACATTATAGAACTGGAATGAACGTAATCAATACACAAAATAAAAACTGACTTGCCCTGGAATATTACAGTACACTCTTGATACTCCGACATTTACTAGTCCGACACGTTTGGTAGTCCGACGCCACATCAGATGACGTACTGTACACTTAATACTGTATGTAATAAACCTTACTGTGTTACTGTACAAATGTTGTATAATTTCTTTGCTTACATTTATTCAATTGTGTTGTCAGCCTCATTTTATCACGGCTGATAGCGCGGAAATTCTAAGAAGGGTGTACGTAGTGCATTCAGTTTATCTTAGAAATCATAATTCTTGTGAATTACAATGGACATTTGGTAATTCGACGTTTTTGTTAATCCGACACACCGTCGGTCCCTCAACTGTCGGATTATCAAGATTAAACTGTATTTGTAAAGTTTTAATTTAGAGTAACCTTGAATTAATGTGTGCATTTTTCTTGAAAGGTAACTTTTATGGATCCTAATAAATAAACTAATACTTCTATATAACATGTTTGGAGTTTTTAGCCCTATGATTTTAAATAAATAAATAACCCATTTGTAGAATATATTACAAGATTATGGTAAAATTTTTTAAAAATTAGTTTTGTTTTTCTTAATTATCTCTGTACTGTAGACTTTGGAACGCCAGTTTCAAGTTCAACCTTCTCAGTGATTTCGGTTGACCTGGAGATCGGAGCATTGATGCGCATTCCAGTACTTCTCTTTCCTCATTTGATTCTCTAGAGTACTTTTTTACGACACTTCCAGTTTCTAACAAAAGATTTTTTCCACTTAATTGTTGTTGGCTTACTAGGTGGTTCAACTCCTGGGTAAGTAACTTGAAATGGTCTAATTGCTTCTGCAATGTTGCCAAAAGCAATAGCCCACGCACAACACTTCACTTTTTATTCAACATTAAAAGCCATTTTTTGAACTTCAATATCAGCAAAAATGTAATGGAGGAGGTTGGGTTATGCTTTTTTAGCACAAGCAATATTCTTCAATCAAACAGCTGTTTTCAACAATGGGCGTTATTAAACACCTGTTGCAATGCAGTAATCAAATCAGATAATACAAGAAATGAATTTTTATTGGAAGCAAAATGTTAAATTTTCAAAATGTTACCATTTTTATTCTACAATTTCTAGAGAGCTGTAATTTTAATAGAATAGTTTTAAAACATATTTAATGAATTGTGTAGAGTTTGAAAATGTTCGGTGCAAAAATGGGCAAATAATATAAAATCAACGTGTAAACCTCTTCGTGGGACCCTGTAGTACTTAATAAATCTACTAAATATTTAAGAACACTTAATAGTACTTGATTTACAAATAAAATAGCTGGAGGAAAAACGTAAAAGTGTGTCAATGTAAGGCTGTGCTGAAACCATTATCTTTAATTAGTTGTCCAAAAAGAAACAAAGAAATCTTTGTTGTACCATATGTTATATTTATCTGCTATACTGTGGAATAAAATGGTTGTTGATGTCTCATTTTAAAGCTTATTAAATGTTGTATTCAAAATGTTATATTGATTTGGGCATTATTACTATGTCCAAAATATGACATGTTAAAAAGTAATTACAAATAAAATTTAAGTGTTGGCCAACCATTTGGATACGGATCATATAGATCTTCAAAATGAGATCAGGTAAAAGATATGGAAAAAAAATAATTAAAAGATATGGCATGGCATTTTAACAAACGTTTCATCTAAAAATCAAGTAAGTCAGTTTAATAATTAGCTGATCTTTAAGTCAAATTTAAATAAAAATTATTGATATTTTGGTACAAAAATGGTTTTATTTATTAAATTTGGATTGCAATCGAAATGTCTACTAGGTATCAGACTACCTAATACCATTGATTGAGATTGTTTGTGCTTACAATGACTAGAACTTCCAGGAACAGTGGTTATACTTTGGTTAACAATCATTATTTCAATATTTCTGTTAAATTTTGTGATTTTTAAAAATGTACTTCACATATTTACTGGTGTACATAAATTTCTTAAACATCAGCTGTATTGTTAATAGTGTGAAATTTCAAAATATTTATTAATAATTCTAATGTTTTATGAGAGTAAAAATACTTTACTTCTTGAAAGTATAGAAAAATATTTTTAATTAATTAGGTATCCTCATCTTATGGTAAGAAAACTGTTATATTTCACAGAAAAGTAATGTCTTTAAGACAATTTTTACACATCACCGCTTAATATAAACGATAGTATTTCATTTGCCACATCTTACGATTATTATGTAAAATGGCTCTATTTTTAACAATTAATTGACAGAGAGATTTTTCTGTGGAAGAGTTTAGGCAGAATTTTACGACAATTCCTAAGGAATAGTAGATTTAATATTTTGTAATACTCTGTAGCCGCGTGTGATGATTAACTTTAGTTAAGTTAATAACAAGTTAATCTGGGAAACCGGCGCCATCAGGGACGTATCCAAGGGGGGTGTCTGGACACCCCCTGAAATTTTAAACTTTTTGAGCGAGCATCTGTCAGTTATATAGGCCTACTAGTGTCTATTATTTTGATCTCGCCTCTCTATGACAATGTGACTATATGTTGAAAAAAAACTAGCAAGACAGTGTAGAATCACTAAAGGGGTACAAAATGCTTGGGCTGCGCAATTTTTCACCTTAGGGCTGTGATGTTACTTTTGTCATACTCACGTTCTCAGACAGAACACGGAGCAACTAGTCCAGTTTAATGCCGTTAGATCACGCCTCTGCTGTTTTATCAAATATTCAATTATAATGAAACTAATACAATTTTAATATGTATTTTATAAAGAAAATAGCCATACGAAAGTTTAGAGATCATTCAGTTATAATATACAGTAGAGTGAACCCTAAGAGAAAAAATTGTAAAATTAATTACTAGAAAAATTGTAATTTTTTTTTTAGGAAATAGAGGACATTATAGATATTGATTAAAACGAAATCTTTTATGCAAAACATTTTTTCATACGGTAAGTCACCTGTTTATTCACAGTTCTTGTATAACGTTTACATGATCCTAACTCAGGTCTTCCTACCAACGCCTGCTTTCCGTTATAGGCCTTCTCATTGCCGTTCAATAGAATAATTTTAGGACAAATGACCAAAAAGAAACTTGTTTTGTAGAAGAGTCACATTATAGTGATGTAAATATATTTGATAACACGACTACATGTAGTCATGTAATATAATAATTCCTTTGGTTTATTTACTACAAGTGTTAATGTACTACAGACCAATCGATGTTGTTGTTTCGTTTGAGACTAAAACTTGATGCATTATTTTGGTTATATAGAAAATGATGTCTGTTTGTTGGTTTTTATGTGTTCAGATTTGACCAAGTTATTTATTGTTGACAGGACTAATTTATTTACTTAATAAAATCATCATAGTATAGCGTATAATACGGTTGACTTTATATATCCATTAATAACTTTCCCAAACTGAGCCAAGACAAGAATATTAAACAGTCTAGAACAGGGCTTACATTGTAATGTTTTTAAAATCTTAAACCAGTGTCATTTTTTTAATGGTGAACCTTTTCAGGATTTGTGGGTTTATGTTCTAGTACTAAAGACCTTTAATCTGATGTACTAATCGGCCTATGTTCTCATTTAAGATTTTTTCTGATTCCTTCTGTTGGGCGATCTCCTCTGATATGACAGGAAGTTGGTAGTTACTTCAAAAAGTAGATTTATAGGTGTAATAATGATGTACCAAGTTTACTGCTTTATCTGTAATGGTTCAAAAATTATTAAGCCGTGCGGGACTTTATGAACACCCTGCATAATATGCTATTGTATATCAGTATTTGACTCATACCTAACAAGTACTTCGCCATTTTTAAATATTACAATTCAAAAAGGTCCTAGTAACCTTCCCTTACGAATCCGCACAATTTATTGGTCTGTAGTACATTATGACATGTTTAAAAAATCACTTTGAAATCAAAAGAATTTTTCTAACTACATGATTTTAGACAACTGTTTTACTAAGTATATTTTCATCAGTGTAATTAGATAAATATAAAATAAAAAGTTTCCTTAAGGACACATGTCAAAATGGTAAATCCGGCATTGATAGATGGACCAGACTCAGGATCAAATGAAACCAATTTTTAAACGAATTTTAAAAGAACTATTGTGTTCACTAAAAATATTTTTTCCATTATCCTGACTCTTTATTATGTTAATCTTGCAAAGGTTTTTCTCATATGGTTTACTGTATTTTACAAGAAAATTATTAGAGTCTACTGAATCTTCATATCTTTATTCTTGTCACGTACCGCATATTAAAATGGTATCAATTTAATATAATTTGATGTTTTAATAAAGTATCAGAGAAATGAAAATGGTCATACAATATTAAATCAACAGTTGTGGCATTCCTGAGAATACTGGATAAGGCCAGTGACGTCATATACATCCCCTCTTCTCCCGCCTGCAGTCAAAAGACAGTGCCACTGCGCAGGCCCTGTTTTCTGTTTTAGCCTTAGGATCGCCCTCCCCCCTCTTATTATTCCTGCTCAGACTCCGCGATTGGACACCCCCCCCGAAATTGAGTTCTGGGTACGTCCCTGGGCGCCATTTTGGAATTAGTAGCAAATACAGTTCAGGACTGGTTTCGGTTCACTTACAAGTTGAACTAAAATTATACTGTATATGATAATGTCTAGGTGTACATTTTATGAATGTTTCAATAGCCTATGTTAGGATGGGATCACATTAGACTGGTCATTGTTCGACAATTCAAATTTAATGGCTTAGCTAAAACGGAATATATCTCTTAAAATTCCCCTGTTTTATTTCTCTATTCAATAAAATATTTTGGATCAAATTATTGAATGCTGTGACAGTTTTCATCCAGGAAATCTAAAAATTAGCCCAGAATGGTGAGAAAACCACGTAACCTAACAATAAGAAAACAAACGCACCTATTGTGTTACTTATCCAATTCACCAAGTTACTATAGAAAACAACCACGTCAATTCCTATCCAAACAAAACTTCACAGAACACAATTCAATATCATTTACGTAAATTAGAATAGAAACAACACACTGAAGAAAATCGAAGACTTTTATATTATGTTTTAATCCCTACTCCATTGCCTTTTAACTTACTATACAGATATTTGTGGGTTGAGGGACAACGGTTTGCAAATTTAAGAGACTTTCCGGAATTTGAATCCACAACTCTGCTATGAAAGCAGAAGTGCTAGCCACTAGACTCGCTTGTAAGTATTTGTAAATGGGACTTTTGCTATTCCAATTCTTGTTTCAGGAAGAATAAAATTACGAAATTATAATAACAAATGTTTAGTTATTTTGTGTACTCGATGATCTCAGTAAAAAGCCCAGGCACTACGTCACAGTGATCACCTTTGTCTGGGTGCCTCTTTTGGGGAGAGACTCCCCCCAGGGGTAGAGTACGTCACCCTGGGGGATGGACAACCCTTCAAAATAATATTGATAACCCACCTGTAGTGTTGAGATGTCTTCTTTCTTCTCTGGCTTCTTCTCGCTTCGTAAAAACTGTCAAACTATCAACAATTATCGGTCTTCTTTCCAGAGGCCTTGAGCTGTAAATCAAGATGAACAAATGGCAATATTTAAACTACGTTTACTCTAAAAGTGATTCACAGTTCATCTCCCGCTCACGGGGGAGGGAAAATGTCCATATAAAATCAACTCTCAGGTAAACCACAAATTATACAGTACATAACATATAACACTTTAAGAGAATTCAAGGATATTTTCTGCCCACGGGGGAAGAAGATACCAATTTTGGATTCTCTACTGCTAACTCTGAAATACCAAATATATTTCAAATTTAAACTCCTTTAAAAAATGTAAATACAAAATTAATATATTTTATTTTTGCTATCTGCAAAACCTGGTACTTTGGTATGCCATTTTTATGGAAATCAAAACTGAGTGAAGTTTTCACTTTAGAAATAAGTTTAAGAAAAGAAAAGGAGAAATGTTATTAAAATTTGGAGAGAAATGTTACTGATTTTAAAGTAAAAATGTAATCATTTTGATACTAAAATGGCTCTGAGCAAGTTTCAATTGACATTTGTAATTTTTACCAGAACGGATGTTCCAACAAACCTGGCTGCACACTGGTGGCTCTCTCAGGGCCTGACAAACTGTACAAACTTAATACTACACTTAAACTAACTGTACTTACCACCAAATATAGTATAGTACATTTGAGTCCTTGAACCTAGCCTTTATAACTATTCTACTTTGGTATGTAATGATTTTTTAAGGAAGGTGCAATTCGTTCTTCATACATTTTTTAATAAAACAAAATTTTTTTGTAACCATAAAGTATATATTTTTAGTTTGTACATATTGTTACTGTGAGTGCCATTACATGTGTGACATGTCTCTGAGCTTGCTACTAACCTTAACACTTACCTCATGACAAGCTATTTTATTCACCAACAAAACACCCCTTAATTAAAACAGCCATACAGTATATACGAGAGTTAATGGATAGAGGGCCTAATATAAAATGTAATAATAATAATAAAAACAGTAGTGAATTAGTCTGTTTGTAAATAAATTGTTATATTTTAAGAAATGTTCATAGACAGTAGAAGTTTCACTTGTCTGCGACTAAATTTATATAAAAAGCTATTTAACGCTATTAAATTGAAGTGACAAAAGTTTCTAATGTTACTGTTTGCAAACTAATTTATAAAATCTTTCTATACTTGTAAAGTTGAAGGTGTTTGAATATTTGATAAGCGTATTTTCATCATTTCAAATGTGCAATAAGATAAAAAATCTGAGACTAAAACTTACAAAAAAACTTACAGTTATGAGCAGAGAAGAATTTATCCAACTAACTGGAATGTAAATAGAGAGGAGACCAACCTAATAATCAACCAATTATATCCATACGACACAATATAACTCTGAACAAAGTAAGACCAGACAATCCAATCAACTACCAAGCAAAACTAAAGGAGATAACCCAAACAACAACATAAGCAATCCAGAGCAGATAATGCAAGCATGAGCAAAGCAAAACGAGACCAAACAATCCAACCACTAACAAAAGAAATGTAGACCAGACTATCCAACCAATAGCAAAGGAAACCCAAACCAAACAATCCAGCCAGTAACAAAGTAAAACCAGACCAAACAATCCAACCAATAAAAAAATAATCCAGACCAGACTATCCAACCAATGGCAAAGGAAACCCAGACCAAACAATCCAGCCAGTAACGAAGCAAAACTAGACCAAACAATCCAACCAATAACAAAAGAAACCAAGAACAGATAATTCAACCAATAGCAAAGGAAGCCCAGACCAAACAATCCAGCGAGTAACAAAGTAAAACAAAACCCAAACAATCCAACCAATAACAAAAGAAATTCAGACCAGACTAACCAACCAATAGCAAAGGAAAACCCAGACCAAACAATCCAGCCAGTAACAAAGTAAAACCAGACCAGACTATTCAACCAATGGCAAAGGAAACCCAGACAAAACAATCCAGCCAGTAACAAAGTAAAAGCAGACCAAACAATCCAACCAATAAGAAAAGAAATCCAGACCAGACAATTCAACCAATAGCAAAGGAAACCCAGACCAAACAATCCAGCCAGTAACAAAGTAAAACCAGACCAAACAATCCAACCAATAACAAAAGAAATTCAGACCAGACTATTCAAAAAATAGCAAAGGAAACACAGAACAAACAATCCAACCAATAAAAAAAATAATCCAGACCAGACTATCCAACCAATGGCAAAGGAAACCCAGACCAAACAATCCAGCCAGTAACGAAGCAAAACCAGACCAAACAATCCAACCAATAACAAAAGAAACCAAGAACAGATAATTCAACCAATAGCAAAGGAAACCCAGACCAAACAATCCAGCGAGTAACAAAGTAAAGCCAGACCAAACAATCCAACCAATAAAAAAATAATCCAGACCAGACTATCCAACCAATGGCAAAGGAAACCCAGACCAAACAATCCAGCCAGTAACGAAGCAAAACCAGACCAAACAATCCAACCAATAACAAAAGAAACCAAGAACAGATAATTCAACCAATAGCAAAGGAAAAACCCAGACCAAACAATCCAGCCAGTAACAAAGTAAAACCAGACCAAACAATCCAACCAATAACAAAAGAAATCCAGACCAGACTATCCAACCTATAGCAAAGGAAACCCAACCAAACAATCCAGCCAGTAACAAAGTAAAACCGGACCAAACAATCCAACCAATAACAAAAGAAATCGAGACCAGACAATTCAACCAATAGCAAAGGAAACGCAGACCAAACAATCCAGCCAATTACAAAGTAAACCCAGACCAAACAATCCAACCAATAAAAAAATAAATCCAGACCAGACTATCCAACCAAAGGCAAAGGAAACCCAGACCAAAATCCAGCCAGTAACAAAGCAAAACCAGGCCAAACAATCCAACCAATAACAAAAGAAACCCAGACCAGACAATTCAACTAATGGCAAAGGAAACCCAGACCAAACAATCCAACCAATAACAAAAGAAATCCAGACCAAACAATCCAACCAATGGCAAAGGAAACCCAGACCAAACAATCCAACTAATAACAAAAGAAACCAAGGCCAGACAATTCAACCAATAGCAAAGGAAACGCAGACCAAACAATCTAGCCAATTACAAAGTAAACCCAGACCAAACAATCCAACCAATAAAAAATTAAATCCAGACCAGACTATCCAACCAAAGGCAAAGGAAACCCAGACCAAAATCCAGCCAGTAACAAAGCAAACCCAGACCAAACAATCCAACCAATAACAAAAGAAACCCAGACCAGACAATTCAACCAATAGCAAAGTAAAACCAGACCAAACAATCCAACCAATAACAAAAGAAATCCAGACCAGACTATTCAACCAATGGCAAAGGAAACCCAGACAAAACAATCTAGCCAGTAACGAAGCAAAACCAGACCAAACAATCCAACCAATAACAAAAGAAACCAAGAACAGATAATTCAACCAATAGCAAAGGAAACCCAGACAAAACAATCCAGCCAGTAACAAAGCAAAACCAGACCAAACAATCCAACCAATAACAAAAGAAATCCAGACCAGACAATTCAACCAATAGCAAAGGAAACCCAGACCAAACAATCCAGCCAGTAACAAAGTAAAACCAGACCAAACAATCCAACCAACAACAAAAGAAATCCAGACCAGACTATTCAAAAAATAGCAAAGGAAACACAGACCAAACAATCCAACCAATAACAAAAGAAATCCAGACCAAACAATCCAACCAATGGCAAAGGAAACCCAGACCAAACAATCCAACTAATAACAAAAGAAACCAAGGCCAGACAATTCAACCAATAGCAAAGGAAACGCAGACCAAACAATCCAGCCAATTACAAAGTAAAGCTAGACCAAACAATCAAACCAATAACAAAAGAAATCCAGACCAGACTATACAACCAATAGCAAAGGAAACCCAACCAAACAATCCAGCCAGTAACAAAGTAAAACCGGACCAAACAATCCAACCAATAACAAAAGAAATCGAGACCAGACTATCCAACCAATGGCAAAGGAAACCCAGACCAAACAATCCAACCAATAACAAAAGAAATCGAGACCAGACTATTCTAACCAATGGCAAAGGAAACCCAGACTAAACAATCCAACCAATAACAAAAGTAACCAAGGCCAGACAATTCAACCAATAGCAAAGGAAACGCAGACCAAACAATCCAGCCAATTACAAAGTAAAACCAGACCAAACAATCCAACCAATAAAAAAATAAATCCAGACCAGACTATCCAACCAAAGGCAAAGGAAACCCAGACCAAACAATCCAGCCAGTAACAAAGCAAAACCAGACCAAACAATCCAACCAATAAAAAAATAAACCAGACTAGACTATCCAACCAAAGGCAAAGGAAACGCAGACCAAACAATCCAGCCAGTAACAAAGCAAAACCAGACCAAACAATCCAACCAATAACAAAAGAAATCGAGACCAGACTATCCAACCAATGGCAAAGGAAACCCAGACCAAACAATCCAACCAATAACAAAAGAAATCGAGACCAGACTATCCAACCAATGGCAAAGGAAACCCAGACCAAACAATCCAACCAATAACAAAAGAAACCAAGGCCAGACAATTCAACCAATAGCAAAGGAAACGCAGACCAAACAATCCAGCCAATTACAAAGTAAAACCAGACCAAACAATCCAACCAATAAAAAAATAAATCCAGACCAGACTATCCAACCAAAGGCAAAGGAAACCCAGACCAAACAATCCAGCCAGTAACAAAGCAAAACCAGACCAAACAATCCAACCAATAACAAAAGAAACCCAGACCAGACAATTCAACCAGCAACAAAGCTAAACCAGGTCAGAAAATCCAACCAACGACAAAGCAAAACCAACAATACTAAAACCCTTAAACTAAAACAAGTGTAACAGAATTATAATAAAAAAAGACTTATAATGATAATGAAAAAGAAATACTCTTTAATGAAATCCGAAAACAACTTAATCTCTTAAAGCATCATCAGCCACATGAATTGAAATAGTTGATATATTAAATATCTTCACTACATCAATGATTAATAGTGATATCACTCAACACCGTTTTAAGTTTTGACTTCTAAGATTGATTTATTTTTTCTGAACAATTTATACATGTAATAAGTAGCACAATTAGTGAGGTGTTATTAGTGTAACATTTTTAGTGAGTGCTCCATAGATTGTGTGGATTTTAAGTATAAAATAAGATGATTTAATATTTCTACTTATAATTTCTAATAAATTAATTACTAAACTGGAACGATTAAAAAATAAGCAAGCTTCACTCTCACTGTAAGTGTAAGTAAATGTAAGCAAATTAAACTTGCCAGAGGCACGTGTAAGGTCAGTTGGACATTTCTTAAAGACATTGTTTTGTGTTGAATGTTTAAAAAGATGTAAATTATCAAATATATTTGTAATAATTTAGCTTATTGATAGTACAGGAGTATAATCCGAAATAATAATCATTCAATTTATATAATGTCGAAATTAACAATCAACGAAATATCTTCTGATTTTTAAAATATTGAAATTGTATTTTTTTTTAATTATCTGGACAGAATCGTCAGAATTTTAATCTGTTGGAATTGACATTTTTATTTCTTAAAAACTTTCAAGCCTAATTAACGTTGTTTTCTGTCACATATAAACTGTATAATAGTTAATTGTACTTTTCTTCTGCCACCTTTTAATTATTTAAGAAGAAGTGAACCACTGTGTGTGTATGAGTGGGCGGGAGGGTCAAAATCACTGTGTGTGTATGAGTGGGCAGGAGGGTCAAAATCACTGTTCGTATATGTGTGAGTGGGTGAGTACCCATTGTACGTGTATTTACAATGGCATCACTTGAACATCTTGTTCTCCGACCCTCGCATGCCTATCAGGATACTTTATATACACTTCCTAAACTAATAGATTACTAAAAATCTAATCTGTAATAATTGATAAAAGTTTTTGTTTTTAAAGTGTTTTATGGATGTTACTTAATTTTTTGTATCGTTAAAAATCTTTTACTTTTGAGTGTTAAAACATTGTTTTAAGTGTAAAATACGCTCCCGATGAGGACTTGTAGATTGATTAAAAATGCGTTTTTAAAATTATGTGAATAACATTTTAAAAATTATATGAAGCTGTGTTCAGTGAACCAATAATCCTATATTAAGTTATTACTTTATAATACTTAATATTAAGTTAAGTGGTAATCCACTCCCTCATGTAAAAGTAGTTAAAAGATTATCTAACAACTTATAATAAACTTAAAACATAAAATATTACATGAATTGTATCATAGAATGAAGGCCCAGCTTCTACCACCAGAGTACCAATCAGGATTGTAGAAAATCTCACGATAAAACAAAATGATAACAAATTATAATTTATATTGAGAGTTTATCTTTGGTTTATGAATCAATCTTATTTCGAACAATATTTTCTCTTTTTATATTTCAGAGCCATTTAACAGAAGTTATTACGATATAATGGTACTCGCATTATATCGTTTTTCAAGCTAATATTAAATGTATTACATTGTCACTGTACATTTGTGTCTGTACAGTTGTGTTTAAAGGAACAGTTGTGTATAGAGGTGTTTCAGAGTGAGCAGGTGTATCCACCCTCCCTCGGGGGAGGGCCACAGACTGTCTCACCTGTCTCCACCTTACTTACGTGTCTTCTTGGTCTTCCCTTCTGTCATCAGACAACAGTCAACTACCTGCCTAACTCGCTGGTTTACGCAACACTATCAATAATCTGTGCCACTTTAATGAAAACTTGTACTCACTCGAGTACGGCACCAACACTCTAGAAGTCTTCAGCAGCTGCAGCAGCAGGGGCGGCATGCAGCAGGACGGGCGGCTTGGCGCAGGAGAGGTAATCTTCAAACAAGACAGGGATACAAGTTTCGTCAATTGTAAGGTCAGTTAATAAATGTTGTCATTTCATTCATAAATAAATATAAGGGGAGCATAGGAACAATTTTCGTGCATAACACATTTATATGAAATTATTTTAACACTTTTCTAAACTAAACAAATTATTTATAGTATTGCCTAGATGTAAAATACCAGCTAAAAATTGATTTTATGTCTAATTTATATAATTATGGGAGTTTGGATGAAATTCTGTATTTACTTAAAGTTACAGTTATACAGTTATGAAATTTTTTCACAACAAGCTAGCTTATGCAATTTTAACCGTAATCGCTAAATCTAGGTGTGACCTTTTTTCCTCACTCAAACCCTTAGATTAGAGCTCACTCTTGAACTTTATAAAAAGGCCCAGAAAGTAGTTCACAATATACATATTAAAATAAATTAAAAATAATTGTAAAGTCAATGGGGTATAATTTTCACTACAATAGAACTCAATTATCTGAAACAATTGGGACCAGACTCCATTCGGGTAGTCAAGAATTTGGATAGTTGGATTTTTGTCAACAAACAGTGCATTTTGTTTAATTACTGTATGTATTTTGAAATGTGATGAGACAAATCTTAAACGTTGAAAATACTTCTGTGCATTGTTGTTTGCTGTTCATTTTTCATTAGGAACGTTAAAATTCTAAAAACTTAAGATTTTAAGGTTTCTTTTAGGTCATTCTGAAAGCAATTGAGATAATTGGTAATTTGGTTAGTTGGAGCTCGGATAATTGTAGTTGTACAGTATTAATATTCAAATTTTGTCCTTGGCATTTACAATAACTTTTACATGATTAATAATTTCTTCTCTTTATTGTTTATTTGATCTTCATTCCTGAGGGTTATAATGAAGAAATCATTGCAATATTATATGAATGATACATACAACATAGTTAACAACAGTGAAGTTCAAAACACTACAATTCATGTCGTTTTCATCAATGGATGAACCGTCTCTAAGATTTAATTCAAGAAACCAAGATCAATATTGTTACATCAATAGAAAAAACTTATTTTAGTAAATTGGATTTATTCATTGCAAATAAACTTGTTTTCATTAATACTGGTTATAAATGTAAAACTTATTATAAAATATCACTTCAAGTATTTTTCATTCAGTAATTTTCGCATGCTCAGCTATCAAAACGTTTTCTTTCTTTTGTTTTATTGGGTAAATAATTAAAAATATTCATTAGTAAGCTGCCGATCGTCAAGATATGAGCGAATATAAGGGGTGAATGAGTGTAGATGGACGAGTAAAGTTACTAACAAAGGTCGACTGTTGCTTAGATAGAGCTATTTATTAATAGACCAATGTCCAGGACAACTAAGAGACCTACAGCTTTACGTGGAATCTGAACCACGTAGTGTTGGCCGGCCTGATTTTCAGCTATTTGATAATCCTAACACTCAGTCCTCTTCCCTACACAACATCTTAACTTGACTACCATCCAACATGGAAACTGTAGACTTCTCTAGTAGTGTCCACGTGGATGGCAACCATTGAGCGGATGCTGTATTGGTACTAAGAGGACCATGTACAGTCCTGTCGCCTACACAACACTTCGTCCCCAAGTTCAGCACTGCTAGAAAGGCACTGGAGCCGACTTATTACCCTATTCGTTTGAAATGGATGTTTCAATTTTAATTTCAAGAACTAGACGATTTAAATCATGTGAGTTTTTGTAATTTTCTTTTGTTTTACTTATGCCTCATTCTAAATCCACACACAGATGAACACATATTCCATATAACAACTGTTTCACCGTTATATTTAAGTCTTATAACCTTAAAACAACTATATTAGTATTGTATACCTCAATACAGAGATTCCTGCTTTCAATAAAAAAACTACCTTTAAATTTACAAAATGTATTAATTATTTAATGTTGATTTTTAAATTTAACCAAGAATGTAGAAGTTCACATTCTACTTCTAACATGAAATATTTTATTTAGTTTAAAACATTACCACTATTTTTTTCATGTTTAGCTTTGCGACTTAACGAAAATAATTATAGAAACACCATTCATTTATCTACTCTAAAGTTATATTGGCAAATCTCTTATAATATAAATTTATTTTAAATGAACATAATATAAAATGATAATAATGTACTAAGTTAATTTTAACACGCTTAATTTAAAGAATTATAATTTAAAAGAATTAATTAAATGTGATCAAAATTCTTTGCTTTATACAAAAATGACCACTAAAAATAATAAGATGTTTCAAGTTGTTTAAGATTGCAACCATACTCAGTTCCAATAGTTAATAAATTAATGATGAGTGTGACATAATGTTTCTACTCTACAACTAGTTTGATATGAAACCGATTTTTTATTTTTTGTGACATATATTAAAATTTGTAACAATATATCTTTTTTTCATTATGGTTTGAAATGTAAATAATTCATTATAATAAATAGGACTCTCATTACTTTAATAAAATACATTTTTGGACATATTTCGATTTAATATCTAAATTCATAATTAGTCCATTTCACCAAATCAACAAAATTAAATAATGAAGAACAAAATTAAAAAAACTGTTGTATATGAAGTAACAATAATTACTTCAATACCAGTTAAAAAAAGAGTCCTTAAACTAAATAATAAAAAAAAATATCATTCTATATAAACTGATCATATTTTAAATATATATAAACTGATCATGTTTTAAATACTGAACATGAAGTGCTGAGCAAGTATAGTACAGTATATAAAGAAAAAAATTGGAAATTTTTACAATTGGAAGTTTTAAAAATCTTCACTCGACAGTTCACATGGGCTTGCCAGCCTGTGCATGAACATGTGAAGTACCGACCGTTGGCTCAGCGCGGATTCGAACCTTAGACTTTGCCCTCCACAGTCCGAAGTCTTAGTCTCCACACCGGCAGTGTAGAGATATAAAGTTGAAAATGAAATTAAAAGATGCATCAATACATGAAACACATTTTTTAAATATTCAGTAACTAAATTTTTTATAAATACGTGTTATAATTAAAAAAGTTGTATCTTAGTTAAAAAACATATATTAATGAATTTTTAATCAATCAGACAATACATATTTATTGTTATTGGTTGATTAAAAATAAATCAGCTTGATAATTATTTTATATATTAAATACAAATATCTTCAAAAAGAGTTATTAATTTCGTGATGAGAAGCCTACTTGTTATAATTCTATATTTTTTAATACAAATTATTATTTGTCAAACATAAAATGATCTTACCTTGATGTGTGTTATATCGTGCAGTAACTCCTCAGGTGACACCGCCCATACAATATAGGCGGTGTTGTTTACATCTGGAATTCAAAGCACGATTAGAAATTTGGACAGTATTTATTTTAATTTAGTTCTTTTTACAAAAGGGTTAGTTTACAATAAATGTAACAAGTATAAGTTTGAACAAAGCATATGTTTGTAACAAATGCACTAGTAACAATGAAATAATCATGATGGCAGGTTACCAAGGATGCTGAAAGCAGCATATAATTCTTGACTTTGTTACTAAAGTCACAATCAATCAGTTAAGCCCCATTTCTCAAGTGTTGCCTTAAGGCTGTTTGGGTACTTGAGAGTTCAACAGGTTGGTGTTATAGCCAGTAGCTGGATCAATGGTGTGTAGGAGCCCCTTAGAAAAAACTACTAGGTGATCCATGATAAATAAAGAAGATGCTTATGTTGAGTAAACAAAAATAAATTTATAAATGTATCTAAGATATTTGTTAATATAATTTATATTCATTGACAATATAATATTGAATTTTTTATCAGATAAGTACTAGATCCTGTTATATTCAGTAGTCTGATACTAAGTTGTAGATATGTCCATTTTGTCTCACAGCCTCGCCTTATACTAGTAGTGATGTACAGAAATTACGTGCTACATATCTCAATCACCACAGATCTAACCTAACTTAACTTGAACATAAACATTGCAATACCAACTCTGTACATCAACTTACTCGCACGTTGTTGTAATACATAACGGGGAAAGTTCACCCAACCACATAATTCCTGAAATATTGAATGAGCTCCCAAACCAGTTGGGGAGGCAAGTTTGTTGGGCAACATAAATAACCTCATTGTTGATGGATGAGTTTCTTTACTCATACTTAGATTTCTATTAAGGTTACTTTATTCCTACTGAACTACTATCGCTATTCATTTAGGATAGGCTAAGGTAACTAAAACCTATGATTGTTTATATCACATGTTATAAGGCACTGCGGCCACTGAATTCTCTTCATTTTATTATACATAAACGCGTCTAATAATGATATTATTGTATTTTCTAAGTTATTTTCTATGAAGGCACCCAACAAAAAATGTAACATTTGTCAAGACTTATGCAATTTAATTTCTTTCACTAAAAGTGGTTATTATTTATTGTTTATTATCTGTGGAAAAGTGGATAGACACATCTGAACATGACTTACCGGGAAATTATCAATAAATTTATGTTTAACCTTATTGCATAAACCACAGATCTACAGATGTCTCCTGTCATTATATTTATTATCTAATTATAAATACTTCTTGCTAAATATAAAATATAATAAAGAAATAATTGATACTTACCAAAAATGTGTGATCCTTTTTGGCCAGGTTGACGAGTAGTCATGTGCTGATATCTGAAATCAAACAAACAAAAACACCCCCAAAATCCTCCCCTGACCCACACAGTTTGTCTCTCCAAGACCTGTTCGCGATACAACACTGTAATACATCCTTAAATTACAATTTTAGTGGCACAGAGTATTGATTTTTACCGACGCGGTAGCTAAAAAAATGCTTAACCTACCATGCAAAAATAAAACATGCACACAGTACCTTGGACGTTCTGGAAGGTCTTGCAGAGTCTGGAAGGTCATTCCTGAAATCGCTCCCCCATGCCTATTTAAAATAATGTGTTTTCTACAAACTGTTGTTGAAAAAAAGAGGTTTTTTTTAGTGAATTGTTTTGAAAAAATCTACATTATAATGTTACTACTTATTGATATATAGAAGTTCTGGAAGGTCTACGTCGAGTTGAGAAGGTCATTCCTGAAATCGCTCTCCTAATAAAAATAAATGTTTCTAAAAATGTTTGTTGAAAAATATATTTTATATTGTGAATTGTTTGTAAAAAATATGAATTTTAAAATAACTACTTAATGCTATATGGAAGTTCTGGAAGGTCTACGTTGAGTTGAGAAGATCATTCCTGAAATTGTTCTCCTAATAACTAATAAAATAACTAGTAAATTGTTTTAAAAAACTGTAATTGAAAATAGATTTAAAATAACTGTGTGTTTTAAAATTGCAAAGTTCTAAATGATATATATAGTAAAATATTTAACTGAAAAGTGTACCTATATAAAATGTGAGACTAATTATAAAAAAGTCAAATTCTACCTAAATTTATCAAAATGTATCCTATTAAATTTTAAAAACCTAAACTGTTCCCCTCTGAAAACATACACAAAAACAACACAACAATAAAGACTCCACAGTTTGTGGAGTCAAGACCTACTCTAAGATTATTTATGAGTAACAATTTAAGTTGAGTATATTTACTTGCAAATTATACAAACATTTCAAGACTTAAATGAGTTAATATAAGTTTAGTTGCATTTATTGTTGTCGTTTTGAATATTTATTGAACTATGTTAAGCTTTTCAACCAAATGCACTCATAAATATAAAGGCCAAAACAAGACAACCAGACGATTTTGACCTGCACTCGAAATGTTTCATAAGAAATTATTGGGTTGTAAATTACAACGCGAAAATGAGCCACTGCGAGGATACTCGGCCGCCACACTGACTCTCTGCTCCTGAGTCAGGGCTATGACACTCTGTGGCTGAACCGGCCCCTCACAGCGCCCACCGGCCTCGTCTATCTTGCCTCGCTTACATGGTCTCTAGTCGACCATGAGGAAATAGAACTTGAGAAATACAAAAAAGTAAATAAAATGAACAGGGCCTAAACTAATTATTTAAGATTAAGACTTACCGTGATAGTCCAGGGAGGAGGGAAAGAGATATTTACAATAACTATTATTATTAATTTGTTGAAAAATGTAAGTTATTTTTAATAAATTTAGCACAAAATGCACGAAACTGGTCAATAATTAAGGTTGGATTGAATGAAAAAATAGAGATTATTCATGGGTAAACTTACACCGGAAGTTCAAATGTATATTGTAGTACATTAATTAATTAATGCAAATTTACTGTATATAACTATCAAAAGTTTATACTGCAATAAAATTAGTTCGACACAACAAGTAAAATTGCGAAAAAGAACCATAAGTGGTCTTATTTGGAATGTTATCTACTTTTGGAAGAGTCAAATTTACGAAATCGTAACTTACAAGTGGTCGATACAACACGTCATCAGCAACTGAATCTGGAACAAGCAATAGCACAATTAAAATGTAACCAGGACAATGTGACTTTTTAAACAAAACAGTGGTATCGTAGTGAGAAGAAACTACAATGGAAAATCAGTTTCTTATCATGAAAAATAATAAATCTCTGAACGACTTTTACAGGATATGTCAAAACACTACCTCTACAAATCGACACACTTTATTAAAAATAAAGATTTTAAAATGTACAACGAACTGTTATATGCATTGTAGTATAACATACGTAAATATGAAAATAATCAGTTTGAAAATTCAATATGACCTCTTCACCTTCCATCTATGTCCAGAAGGTTTTTGTAGTTATGCGCTTTATAGACACTTATATAAAAATATGATTTCTTGTTGAACTAGAGGGCGAAAGTCCGTTTACATTCATGGCAGAGGTGGAAAACTCGTTATAACTAATAATGAAAAAATTAACTTTTTCTCACGTGTTGAAAAGTTTGTTACATTAAAAAAATTTTTTTTTATTGAAAACGAATAGTTTGTTAGCAATGACAAAGGCACTAAAACTGTCTTTTTACCTTCCTAACCTATCCATAATCCTGTATGTTGTCAACAAAAGTTCGTATCTTACATTAAAATCGGGTACCTGGACGTCAGGATGGCCTCCTGGCTGTTCCTCCGATGTATACATTATTCAAATTAGTTTTTTTGTGGTTAGTCATTGCTTTTATAAACATTTTGCAAATGGACACCACAGGAGATTTGCCGCCAAACTAGTTTGTCCGTGATAGCTAGAAAAGTTACTGTCGTACACCAAAATAATGTTTAAATTCCTGTTAGGTTATAAAACACGTCAAAATAAAAAGAAATAAAAAAAAACGTAAAAATCGGGTTAAACAAAGGAAATATCATAAAAAATAATGTGTAATGAAATATAATTATCGATTTTTTAAATTACAAAACTAGATTTCCGTAGAATAAAAACTATTTCCCCGGAAAATGAAGTCTAAAAGCTAATAAAACATTTAGATAAAACTAATTTTCAATATTTATCTGCAACCCTTGATCCTGATTTGCACATCTGCACTTTAGTGATATTGAACTGGTATTTAAGATGACTCATTGGCGTGCTACGGTATAGGTACATCTGTTGTGATATACACACGCACCCATACACGCACAGGTATACTCACCCACATACCTATCTGTACACGAAATAACTCATATCCACCCACCTATAGGCTACACGTAAATTAGTACTCACCTACCCACCTACCATGGCACTGCCTTTGCCTCATATTCACCCACCTATATACATAGAGTAGTACTCATCCAACCCCCTACTTATATACGCACAGTGGTACTGACCCACCCACCTACCTAAACACGCACAGTGGTACTGACTCATATTCACCTACCTATATACATAGAGTAGTACTCATCCAACCCCCTTCTTATATACGCACAGTGGTACTGACCCACCCACCTACCTACAATACACGTACAATGGTACTGACCCACCTACCTATGCACGTAGCGTGGTACTGACTCATATTCACCCACCTATACACATGCAGTAATACTCATCCAACCCTCTACCACAGAATATAGACTGTGCCCCTACCTATAGACCTACAATGGTTACTGTACTGATCCACTCACCTAAGTAAACGTACCGTAGTACGGACCCACCTACATACCTGTACACGTATAGCGGTTCTGACTCACCACCACCTATACCGTACCTAGTCTGACCACCCACTTATACCGTACATGTAATGAACACCCTACTTACAGTACAGTGTTACTCACCCACCCACCTACCTATACACTTACAGTGGTGGTAGTAACTCATATCCACCTACATGTACTATGACAGTATTAATCATCCAACCACCTACCTACACACGTAAGTGGTAGTGACTCATATCCACCCACCTATACACATACAGTATAGTGTGCCGTACACGTATCAGACCACCCACCTACCACATGTAAGTGTACGTGACTCATATCCACCCACTATACACATACAGTATAGTATGTCCAGTACAGTATCCAACCACCTACCTACACACGTAACCTACCTACACACGTAAGTGGTAGTGACTCATATCTACCCACCTATACACATACAGTATAGTATGTGCCAGTACAGTATCCAACCACCTACCTACACACGTAAGTGGTAGTGACTCATATCCACCCACCTATACACATACAGTATAGTATGTGCCAGTACAGTATCCAACCACCTACCTACACACGTAAGTGGTAGTGACTCATATCCACCCACCTATACACATACAGTATAGTATGTGCCAGTACAGTATCCAACCACCTACCTATTCACGTAAGTGGTAGTGACTCATATCCACCCACCTATACACATACAGTATAGTATGTGCCAGTACAGTATCCAACCACCTACCTATTCACGTAAGTGGTAGTGACTCATATCCACCCACCTATACACATACAGTATAGTATGTGCCAGTATAGTATCCAACCACCTACCTACACACGTAAGTGGTAGTGACTCATATCCACCCACCTATACACATACAGTATAGTGTGTGCCAGTACAGTATCCAACCACCTACCTACACACGTAAGTGGTAGTGACTCATATCCACCCACCTATACACATACAGTATAGTATGTGCCAGTACAGTATCCAACCACCTACCTACACACGTAAGTGGTAGTGACTCATATCCACCCACCTATACACATACAGTATAGTGTGTGCCAGTACAGTATCCAACCACCTACCTACACACGTAAGTGGTAGTGACTCATATCCACCCACCTATACACATACAGTATAGTATGTGCCAGTACAGTATCCAACCACCTACCTACACACGTAAGTGGTAGTGACTCATATCCACCCACCTATACACATACAGTATAGTATGTGCCAGTACAGTATCCAACCACCTACCTATTCACGTAAAGTGGTACGACGATGTCACCCTCCCATCCATACACGAACAGTGGCAGTGATTCATCCATACACCTACAGTAACACGGACCCACCTACATAGGTATAGACACATACAGTAGTACTTATCCACCTAACCATGTCTGAACATGTTAACTTGTATATGTAAAAATATATGTCACCTAAAACGAATTTTCATTTAATTGATGCTTTGTTCTGCAGATTGGGGTTTAAACAGTTTCGTCTGTAACATGTTAACATAACTGATACATAATGTCATCGTTCTATAATGGTTTAGAATGTGTCTCTCACAAATATTAAAGAAAAACAGACGTGGATATATGTAAAAAAATAGTTTACAGTTTAAGAATAACAATTTTGTGGAGTAACGAACAGTGTTAGTCCCATTATACTGTAAATGTTTATTTATGTTTGCTTGACCTATATACGATCAGAGGGCTGTTGAGTTGAGTCTATTTCTACGGAACAATATCAGCCACGGATATAGTTTTATAAAGAATTCAAATATAACTCCTTCCCCACTCTTCAACACCACCCTCCTGCAGCTTAGGCCTGGCCTATATTACCAGTCAGTAACACAAGAAGCAACAAACATAAAGCCTGCAAGGACAGTTGTCAAATAAACTTATTTTTTACATAAATACCAATGTTTTGCATTAATCTCGAATGTTTTCAAAGTGATTGTTATTTCATTTTGTTTATTTTTTTTTTAAATAAGTCTGTATTCTTGTGAAGTCAGTTTGTGTGTTGTGCTGTGTGTGCAAGTGGGAAGAATCCATCAATATATTGTGTCAAGAGTTAATGTGTAGGCCTATGTAAAGTGTTAAAATAGATAAGTCAAGACGTGGCGTGTTATTTATCAGCTTCAATACATTTTCGTTAAAATTACGAGGTTTGTATCATACGCAGAATGCAGGTTGGTACATTTATTCTTTATAAAATTGTAAATTATTGTTGGTAGGAAACCGAAATAGTTGAAAAGAGTTGTCTTTACGTTCTTATCTAATAACATTGTTGTATAGAACATTGTTGTATAGAATTCAAATATAACTCCTTCCCCACTCTTCAACACCACCCTCCTGCAGCTTAGGCCTGGCCTATATTACCAGTCAGTAACACTGACCTACTTTTATTTATATGAATTGTTATGGAATATTTTAAAATAGGCCTATAACAATGAAATTAATCATCTGATCATTTTTTCAAATTGTGAACAAAACTTGCTAAAAGAAATCTCTCAACACTGAAATCCTTTCAAGAACCTATTCTAGTATTAAAAATTAAAATCGATCGGCTAAAACCACAATCTCTTTTGTTACAACTACGTTAGTTTAAAAAAATGTTCACAAGTTTCAATTGAGTAAATAAAGTATGATACAGTTGTGGTTGTTGTATCAAAGGGAAACTAATACAATATATGCCTACCACATCACTCCATGAACAGGCAAGATATATACATACAAAAAACAATATTTATTTTAAGTTCGATTCACGCTGATACAAACCTGGCTTATGCTGTTACACCATTTTTATTTATCACACATAACCAAGAGTTAATCCATAGTCAATACAGTATACATGATTTGCACATACAGTATTTACATTAATTTAACGAAAATGTACATAGCATTTATGTCTGAAAAGCAATTGGAAACATTAAAAGCAGACTGCATAGTTGGGATTAAAAAAGTTTTCAAATTAGATGTATTTTCATTTGAAATGAACATTGTGGCCAAAATAGGCTTATCCAGATCTAGCCTGACACCTAAAATAATCAAATACTCCCTTATTACACACACAGGAAATAAACCTCAAATTATACAACGTTTATTTGATAGCATAAAACTTACAGACATTTCAAATAAAAGTAATTGTATATGAGCTATCTTTAACTAATGAGAGTAAGCCTGATTTGTATTATCAAATAAATATTTATTTTTCACATTCTTATTAAAAATAATAGATACTCCATCGGCATTAAGAAACAAATCAAATTATGAAATAAAATTGGTACAAAAATTGTAAATCTAGCATTTGAATGCCATACCTTTCATGGTTCGACTTGCTACATTCAATAAAGTAAAATATAATTAACTATTTAAATAAGTCATTAAGTTGAAATACAACATTTTAAATAAATACTTATACAGTATAAACGTATGCTGTTTTAATACTTCACTATAAACAAAAGAGAGAAGAAGGAATGACTTAGTATAAAACTTCGTATTGTGCTCGATAAATTTCCACCCCAAGATAGATTACGTAATACTTCTACTCCCGCCATCTTGATAAGCCCAAAGTATAGTCTAATGTTCTAGAAATAAAAGTACAATATGTCTTACCACTGTTGTAGTCAGCTCTGAATTATAAATTGGTGTTCAGCAGGCACTATACAATATTTTACTTTATAATATTTTACATAATTCTTAAATCTTTCCCTTAAATGTTTTCTTATAAAATTAATTAGAACGTTTCAAACCCCTCCTCCCTGGCTGCTAATCTCTGGAGAAATGGGAGAGGGAGAGAGGAGCGGTTCAAGAAGAAGAACAATGCCTCCTAGATTGTAATAGGTTATTCAGTTTTCATTGTATTCTAATTAACTAACAATTTAGTAATATTTATAATATGTCTAACGAAACATATAAAAGTAAAATAATACAAATTAATCAAAATAAAAAAGTAATTAGTGGATTAATTAGCGCTATGAATGAAATATTACGAAATTATTAAAAAAAAAATAATAACTGAACTATAAAAAAAAATGTATCTATTTGGCAAATTTTTATTTGCTCATTGTCATCTATGTTATGGTTTACATTGAAGTAGGTTTTAATATTTAGCAAATTAATCTTTTTCTAATTAATTTCATCTCATCCATTCATTAGCCCTGACTTATCCAAGCATAGACTTATAAGAAAGCCCTCTTTCGTTTAATACTGTGTACATGTTTAAATTATTTTGAAATGAGACATAATTATGTGTCTAAAATATATAATTTTGTATTGATCAATTTTATTGCTAATAAGAAATAACCTTAAATTGCTTTCGTGTTGCTGTTAGTGGTGGAAAAGGGCTGAGTAAGACAGCGCTGGGATAAAGAGTTCGACAATAAAGGGGGAAATAATCTAGTAGAGATAAACTTTCCGATTAAATATTTCTTACCATCCTTAATCCAATAATATACATAGGCCTAATTTAGTGTTGGCTTCGAATTGATTCTGCTGTTAGGGTTTTCTTAAAATCAACTGAGCTCTTTTATTTGTTATACATTTATTATATTTTTTTTGAGAGATGGTTACTGCTGTGAACTCCGCATGTTTTCCGATATTTTTTAGTGTATAATATGAAGTTTGTGAACTAATTAATTTGTTTCATTGTGCATATAATATAACTAATTTATTTATACCAAAATCTGTATCAACCAAAATAGTTTGTTTATGCAATACATTATTATACATTGAAATCTACGTTTGGTATTAATTTACTAATGAATTCTGTTAAGAAATATAAAAATAGAATCTATAATAAAATAAACAATAACTATTTTGAATGTGACTTTTGAAAGAGTTTAAAACACAATAATCAGTAGTTTCTCTCATAGTTATTATTACAATAACTAACTATTAACTATAGTATAAAACAAAAATATGGAAAAATAATTGTATACGTCTATGACTTTCTATATGGAGAATACATTTTAACAAACTACATACTTAGTGTAACAGATGGTTTGATTAGGTTAAGTTAAAGCACAGCAATATTAACTTTTTTTAACATTCAGCGGTTGAATTGGTGTAATGGTTGAGAAAAATGCAACCGGCTCGACTCTAGCGCTCGTAGTCGGCGTGTCGCAGAGCTACGTCATCTCTCCGCTAGATAGCACGGCAGTTTATTTATGTTGTAATTAAAAAGTTGTTTGCAGCCTCACCTCTAGGTTCGCTAGCATCCCTAGGTTAAAAGTAAAACGGCTGAGCTTCGCTTCTGTATGTTTGGTTAAGTTTGTTTAGGAAGTAATTGTTTTTTCGCTTGGTTAGAAAATTTATTCGATTCAAGCAGTTAGAATTATGCAATTTAAAATGTGAATTTTAATTTTGAGATATTGTATTATTTCTTAAGTATACTAACAGTGTTTTTATTTATTCAATATCAGTAATACATAATTATAACTAAAGTGCTGTTCGACATTTTGAGAATAGCTTCTAAATTGATATGAATAGCCAGACAATTCACATGGAATGAAAATTAAATAATTTATGACGTTGGATTGTTTATTATCTGTTTTTAAATATTAAGATATTGAATCGTTTCACAAAATTGGGGATGATTTGAATAAAATAATCCGTGTATTTTTAATATATCGGTTTATTTCATTCATGGATATTATTTTATCCACGGTAAAACCAATTTTAAATCTCAACGTTTTATTTGTTATACAAATTCTGTGTGTCTTATATGAGCAAAATGATGTGGCTAAAAAAGATAAAATATGGTTTTGGGAAAGTTTTGAATATTGTTTTTGTATGAAAAACGTTCTGGCCTCAGTTTTAAAAATTTAGTAATTTCTACAGTCTACATCGATATAAATTGTATTCACTTGTTTTATTTATATCCATTTTTAAGTTTTGTAATGATATGAGTTCAGCTAATTGACAAGCCCAATACAGTACTCAGTTCTGTGAATATTAATAACTAACTGTGATGAATAAGAAGAAATTAATGTGGTAATAAGTTGAAAACAGGTTCTCAGAGTTGAGACACCGACACGACATTGTGCGTATTTCAAGACTCTTGCTATTATTGATTAGATGAATGTAATTTCAGGCTGTTTGGATCTTAGAAATTCATCGTAGTGCTCAACCGCATTGTTTCGGAATATACCAGTTATTCTTACGTCGGACGGTTTTTATATTTATTTTATTTGCAATTGTTTATTTTATTTTAACTTTTATAATGAGTCGAATTTGGAATTCAGATGTTTTGACAGTCTGACCTACGCAGAACTTAATCTAAACATTATTAAGTTTACATTTTGTCCCCTAAGGGGGGGTTTACACATAACGTCTTATTGTACCTCTTATCGTTCATATTAAATGTACGTCAAGACATCACTTTTCTTCTGTGTTCACACGGCAATGTCTTTTCTTACGTTTTAGCTAAGCTCAGTCGGCCAACGTTTAGGTTATGTTTACATTATGATTCTAGAATGGAAGAAGCGCCTTATAATATTCTCAACTATTGACTCTCGTTCATGTCTTTTATTACGGTCACTGTAATCCTTATTATTTTTGTATATCCCACAAACAAGAGAACATTCTTATACAGTTCAATTAAATCTGTAGGAAATTAACTAGTACGTAATCGTAGGTCTGTTGTCATAAATTTGCGAGATACTTTTTTTTAAATAAAGGAAACTAAATAACTTTGCTTTTTCAAATCGAAAATCTTAACAACCAAGTAGAAGAGAACAGTTAGTACTGTATAGTGATTCCTATTTCTGGCGCTATGACAAACAAGGACAAGTGTTCAACCCTCCATCTTATCGTTGCAGTTTTTACAAAACAATGCTAGCCTCGTCAGTTTTCATTCCGTTTCGAGAAAACGTACCTTTTGCTGTCTACACGCTATGTTTCAGCTGCTAGGACTTGTCCTTGCCAGCTAAACGTAGAATAGTACGTTGTGTGTAAACCCCCCTTTAGCGGAGCGGGGGTAAATAGTCGGTTTACAGTAAAAATACTAAAACTGAGGTTTACCACGTCATAATTTGTGGTATTAGTTATAATTAATCAATCACCACTTCAATAATCACTTAAATAAGTGAAGTGTTTAAATGATGGCTGTATAAAATACAACTTCTATCATACTTAATTACATAATTTTGGTTAATATAGCTTAATAAACTTGTAAAAAGAAATTAAAATCAGTTATATCAAAATCGTACTTTTGTATGTTATATATGAGGTACCGGCACGGCTTGTGCGTATTTTAAGGCGGAAATAAATGATTACATGAGTGTAAGATGAGTGGGGATGACCTACGTAGTCTGGTTACTAACTGAGTTCAAATTATGCTCAGGAAGGGTAATTTATTAATGGCCAGGGTACATTATAGCTTTACGTGGAATCCGAACCTCGTAGTATTGTATGATTTCAGCTAATTGACAAGCCCAATACTCAGTTGTGTAAATATCCAGAAGGAGTTTATGGCAAAGTTAAAAATATAAAAAAAAACTTAAAATATAAAATCTATATGTCAGTAAAGAGAGGTAGAGGCATATTGTAAATGATTACTTAGACTACATGCTATAGTGCAGGCTTGCTGAATGACTACTAGATGTGTAGTCATGCTAAAAATATAAAGCTTGTGTTTTTTTTTAATTAAGAATTTAATTTTAAATTCTTAATTTTAAATTTACATAATGTGGGGAAACATACAAAAATCATAATACAGTAAACTTCCGATTATCCGCAGTAAAATAGTTTTTAGTGTTAAAAAAATATATATTTTATATTTCTTCAGTTTAAATGTGCACTGCCTGTTCTCAATCTAAAATTATGTTGAATGAAACCTAGTGGCCTTAAATTCGCCCTTATTATTATTGGTAATTATGCACCAAATTATTATTGGTAATTATGCACTTTTTAGACGCCTCTGAAAAAGCAAATTCTTTTTTAAAATTATGAGTTAATAATTATTGAGGAGGTTGATTTTAGCTTCGGAAAATTAAAAAACTAGTTTTTGTGTGGTAGAGAAAAACCCAACTTTTAAAAAAATTGGAATTTTCAACAATTTTTTCCATTTTACTTCTTTTTTAATTACCTAACCAAACATAACCTAACTCATCCTAATCTTCTATATACTCAACGAAAATTCATAATTTGCCTTAAATTCGGGTGAGTGGCCTCCGTGGCGAATTTGTTTTTGGTGGCCAACCATAGATCCTATTAACGTTAATCATATGGGCACCATAGGTGATTTGTTGCGAACGTAGTTTTTCGTAATATCTCAATAAATAATTGTCGTAGACCAAAATAGTTTCCACCACGAAAAACTACAAAAAAAAGAAACGATCACAAAAAAACGGAGATAAATCGAATAATAGTGTTTAAAAAATTTAGACTTCGTTTTTTTTCATATAAAACGTTATTTCCGCGGAATAAAAAGTGCATTCTCATAAAATATAGACCTGATTCTACCCACTGGTGATAAACACTTCAAGATTGGTCAGGCGTCTAGAAAGCGCATAAATACCTACTCATTATTGGCAGATAAAGAGACATTTATTATTATTATTGTGTCATCTAAACTGCGAAGTACTTCTCGTTAGAACACAATGTCATCTCAATTTAGCAGACCTCTAAACTGCTTGTTTCGTTACATCCGAACAGTTAATTTTGCTTTGCTTTGATTTGTGTTCAAAATGCTGTGTTCAAAATGTGTGCAAAATTATACATAAAACGCATAACGTCGCTATCATCATCATCATCATCAGACCATAACTGCACATAGAAATGAGCTTCTCAAAATACTGTTCTTAACCTCTAATAATGTATTTATCCAGTTAACTACAACAAAGGAAATCATATAGTCGTGTTTATGCTTAAAATATTATTTATAGAAGTATTAAAAGCTGTAAAAGTACCGTATACAATTAATGGAATAACAGGCCAGCAATAAATGCGTGCCCCTTCAAAACGTAAAATACATCTTTAGTAACACTTTCGTGTGTTTCATCATCGGGAACAGTCAAATGAAGGCGCTAAAAAACAACACTTTTTAAAATATGATTTTTTTCTGAAATCACCTACAAATAACACGATGATTATAAATTAACTTGTTTATATCTATGAAATACGTTTAAAAAGGGCAAACAATGTCGGAATAACCTTTAAAGTTCCAAGGGGTTACAACCCCCTAAGTGTGACAAGTTTACGTCTCGTGATGATGGTGTAGTTTGGAGCCGGCAACGATTCAGCAACTACGGAGTAGTGTAGGTGAAGCAACACTCGTGGTCAATTAATTGTTTCAGTTACAGTCGGTCGGGTGGCGCTTTCCCTGCTGTATATATGTAGCAAGGCCGGACATGGCGGCTGGACACAGGGATGCAGACTCCTACGATCACACTAGCCGCGGCCGTAAGTACTAGTGTCAATTTTAATCATCAAATTTCAAAATTCAAAATTATTCATTTCTCATAGACATTTAAATGTACCAAAAAATGATCAATATATTTCAATTTCTTTATATTTGTCTCATCATTACTGTACAGTCTGTGCTTTGGTATAGCTCCAACCATAATAATTGGTTCCAAAGAATTGGCACAAACTTTCCCCCATATTAAACACTAAAAAAAAAATCAAAACTTTGAAAATTACCAGTTTGGTTCCCAGATATGTTTTTTGTCATAATTAGAAAACTAGTCAAGTTGGAGATAAGCAGTTTTTACTAGATTATTTAAAATTTAACATCTTTCCGGAAAATTTAATTAACATCTCTAGAGTAGTTTTTTATAAAATTTCATTTTTGTATGTTTTTTGGCAATAAAAATAAAAACAACTAACATTTTATAAAAGTGAAAAATAGTTTGGATATATTGGCTAAATACACATACATACCAAATTTCATAACAATTGATCCATCCGTTTGGTCTCCAGCGCACTACACGTACGGACAGACGCCAAAAGTGTTTTTCGAAAAAAAAAACACTTTTTTGGATTCAGGGGACCGTAAAATGGATTTTTAGACCAACTTGTAAGAAAAAAAAGAAAAAAATTGGGGGATCATAATACTTTCTCTATGCCACCGCAAATGGGAGAAAGTGAAATGTATGTATTTAATATGACATCTATTATACACTTAATGTTATACAGGGTTTCCGGGTTAGAGGTATCAAGAAATAACTAACTCGTTTGGTATAACAATGTAATATTTATTTTAAAATAAGTATGCTAACATGTTACAAATACAACCAAGATTGTTATCTTATTTAGTAAAGTTCAATAAGATACATAAGTCGCTCTCACACGGTCCAATCGGTATTAAATATCCCACCATGTGTTTGCGAGCATTTCTGGCGTTATCCTCTCACCTGCAGCCACAATCCTATGCCTTAGTTCGCGTAAACATTGTTATCTTTCCTGGTACACGAAATCTTTGATGAACCCCAATGCAAAGAAATCCAAAGGAGTTAGTCTGGCGATCTGGCCGGCCATGCAATAGGCTCTCTTCTACCTATCCAACGACCAGGGAATTGCTCATTACGAAAATCCCGAACATCATTGTGGTAGTGTGTTGGAGCACCGTCTTGCTGGAAAATGATTTCCTCTGGCATTTGGGGTACTGCAAAGCTTTTTAAAATGTCCAAATAAATGTGGCCTGTTACTGTTTGTTCAATTAAAAAAAGTGGCCCAATAATTGCATTGTACATCAGTTCCAGCCAAACATTTATTTTTGGTGTGTCTCTTTCATGCATTGCTGGGGCATGCGGATTTCTTGATCCCCAAATACGACAGTTGGTCGGTTTACTAATCCACTGAGGCGAAAAGCAACCTCGTCACTGAAAAGTACATTTTGAAGAAATGTGGGATTTTCATTAATGTGATCCAACATCTGGTTAGCATATTCTAGTCTCAAAGGACGATCATTTGGCATTATCTGGTGAAGCAGCTGAATCTTATAAGCAGGATATTTGAGTCTTTTACGTAAAATGTCATGAACTGTTGATTTAGGAAGATGCAGTAATCTAGAAGATGATCTAATTGATGTACGTGGGGTTTGATTAAAAAAATTTCGTAAGTTGTTAATTGCTTGTAATGTACACTTGCTTCTTTACATGCTTTCCAGTTTTTTTTAAATCAAAGTTCCATTAGCTTTAAGTGTTCTTTCCCACAGTAAGATTGTCTTTGAGGTTGGTGGATTAATGTTGTAATCACGAGCCCGACGTTGAACACGAGTTACAGATTTGTACTCTGCAAGCCACAAAACGCACTGTACCTTTTGTTGTAGGGTCCAAATTTTTTTAACATAAGGAACTTACAGCCAAATGACAACCGTGATAGCAGAATGACTACAGTCAATTATATGAATTTAAAGCCAACAATGGTGTTGTAATTAGCTGACTTCTCAGTAAACATCATCAATAGGCTGGTAATCACATTAGTGGCTAAGTTGTTGTTACCGCCAGAGATGAATCAGCTTGGTCACATGGAAAGAGTGCATTTTCTTTAACGGGTAATTTTTTGGCATTGTGTGTAAGATATGACCGTTAAACTTTATACATACAATCTCGGTATTATTACTTACCATTTATTGTTTTAATTGAAAAAAAAAAAAAAAAAAAATATAAAACCCGGATGGGAATATTTATTTATTGATACTTCTAACCCGGACACCCTGTATATTAAACAAATGTACGTTATCTACAGTATGGAACATCAAGATCATGAAACTCTTTTAAATATACAACGCATTAAATTATGAAGAATTATTTCTTACAAAAACTAATTCCTCGAACCCCTAAACTTATAAAATCATCAAGGCCTGCCCCACTCCCTCAGAGGCTCACAAACCCCCTGTTTTAACATTCATTTCCTGGGAGATCAAATTGAGGGCCAAACGTGATAAAATCCCGCGCGGCTTCCTGATCACCGAACACGACGTGTTAGGGACCTGCTGTGGGACCGAGGTAGTCGACCTTACACCTCGGTGACCTCGGCTTTCTGAGGTCGTCCACTGGCACACCAAGTCGTCATTTAGGTTCCATTCATCGCCTCACTCATTGGGAAATCCCCTACAACTTTTGTATTATCGCCAGAGAAATGCTTAGACTGATTACGAACTAATTTTCAATATTTAAAATGTGATCAGAAACTCCGCATTCTGGTACGAGACGCTGACACAACACATAAAAACGTAGGGGACAACCCCGCCAACACCTTGTGTAGTTTTTTGCCATTTTTCTTCATATTGAACGCTCTCTGCGAGTGTTTAGCACTTTCTTGAATCACTGGATTCAAGTCTCACTTCTTTGATCAGATGAAATAACGTAGCTGGTGATATCAGTATTGAAATTATTCAACGTCTCTGCCACATATGTCTTCTTTTGGTATAAGAAACACTATTAGGTCCTTCACCAGAGAATTCAATGGGCCGAAATCTTTAATAGACAATACAGTATATTTACAAACATCACCCCACCCTGAAATATATGTTTTGCTCTACTAAGTGGAGGGTCAGACCATCACAAGTCGGAGATAGTGACGGTCACTGAGTGTTCCCATTACTTCAAAGTCTCCCAAGTATTTCATACATTATGTACATTATGTTTTCCATAATGTACTGTCAACGCTGTATTTGATTCCCACGGACACACGTGAGGTTATTTCAGTGATTAACCTTTCAAAACAAGCCATTCTGCTGGAAGTGATGACGTATCGACAATTATTACGAAAAATATTGCAAAACAGCCTAGGTCAAATATTACGGTGATCGATACGTTTACCTTAGGCCATAAAGATTCCCCACCCGTATGGGTCAATACTTAGGGTCGTATTGACCCCCCCCCCCCACCCACACACTTAAGGTCGTATTGACCCGCCCACCCATACAAATACGCCGGTATTTTCCCACCTGCCCACCCATATACGTACGGTCGTATTGACCCCCCCCCCACCCATACACTTAAGGTCGTATTGGCCCGCCCACCCATACAAATACGCCGGTATTTTTCCACCTGCCCACCCATACATGGTGGTATTATTATGTTCTTGTATGGTTTATAAAAAATGCGTGTATATATTTATTCTGAAACCACTGTCAGAAAATAATACAAGGACAGTTTCACAAATCAGGACAGCCTTTATGTAAGTCATAGAGATTCCATATAAGGTAATTAAAATAGTAAAATAGATGGTCCCAGGACTACTTACTTTTCATATTTCGTTTCAGGCGGTATTAGTCGTCCTCCTTCCGGCGTTGACGTTGGGAGACGAAGCAGACTTCGAGTCCGACTATTATGTAAGTATATATGTTAAGTCCGACGCACCTAGTTGAGTTAATATTTGACTTAACAGCCTTATCACGATGACGTAAGTACAATAAAACCTATTTTCAATAAAGCCATAGTACCATTTATGTTCTGCCTAAAGAGAGTGATGGATAAACAAGGGCAATGAAGCAAACCTTGAGAAAATACCAGCTGAGTTCCCAAGCCACCTTTACTTCCAAGCTAAGTAAAAAACCGCCCTAAAACGAGTAATAAAATCCACAGACAGTCTATTATTTAACGCTTTATATCCAACCTACTACGTCTGGAAACGAAGAAATTAATTTAATATTACAAAGTTCAAACGTGCAGTCTACTACTTGCCTTGACTTGCACATTTACGGTTAATGACAATGCCTACTGGTAGTTGAAGGTACTGCATTGTTGGGGGGAGGGGGGGAGTAGATTGACTCTAGACAGAAAGGTTGACGAATGTAGGGGCAACAGTTGAGATATTTACTTCACTGCTTGGAAATGAATATTCTAGAGGCAGTGAAAGCTAGACTTTAAGACCTAAGATTGGTCTAAAAACTAAAACTAGAAAAAAAGAAAAAAAACTGAAGAAATCTAAATTAAAAGTCGATTATTTTGAAAGTAGATATATTATTAAAATAATCTTATATCTTAGAATACGTAATATTGAACTGATGATCTGCAAAGAGCAAAATTAATCAGATATTTGCCCAGTATGACACTCTCCTTTGCTCTATTCTATCTGAAACCATTTTCAACTTCAGCCTGAATTTTTTCTTTATTTTTTTTTGTAACAAATTTTTTCTCGATATTTAACTGCTGTTTATTATTATTGTTCTTAATTAGAATTTGTGACATAATTGAACTCAACATAGAGGGGGATAATATTGAATACTTTAAAAGGGACTCACCCTACATCAACGGTTCTTGGTGCAACACATATTTTTATGTATACAGTTTTAAAAATATGACGTTATTTTTTTAAGAAAATTGACTTTCTGTTACAGCCCGTGTCCAACCTTGAGCTGGAGATCATAGCTAACGAAGCAGCGGCAGGAGTCCCCCCTTCCTTCGACCACGTAGACATCGGACCTCCCTCGGACTACCACCACGACGACCTTCCACCCTCGGACCACGACGACCTCCCACCTCCGGACCACGACGGCTCTCCGACTGACGGAGCGGATGTGGTGAAGGATCAGTGGGAACACCGCATTGGGGATACAGTGGAGGGTGGGTACACGGTTCAGGAGCCGGATGGCACTGTCCATCACGTGAGGTACACGGAGAACAAGAGGGGAGGGAGGGGCAGACAGGCGGACGTGGAAGAGAACGAGGAAGACGGGGAATAGGGTAGTTCCTGGGGACTGAAGACGGGGAATAGGGTACTTCCTGGGGACTGAGGATACAGTTTAATATTTCTTAATACGAGAGGAACGTATATAATGCAAAGTGATATCTTACCCTTTAGATGTCAGCCACCCATTATCTATTTACTGCGTGAGTGGTTGAAGTAAAAAAGTAAATTATTATTGATTGATCTTGTTTGGATGTTCTAAAGTCAGTTAAACTCTTAGATATTCCTTAACATTCAGGACAAGTATTTTAACAAGAGTTTCTTTGTATGGCCTAATTTCTTTGATCAACATTATTATTACAGGATGGAACCAAAAATATATGCAAACGCTTTCACATGTTTTATTTGACTTCATTTGTTAAATTGAAATCTTGTAAATGATCATGGCTACAAAGAACATACGTTTTGACACCATTAGCGATATTTCATCTTTTCAGGGGGACGGCCCACGAGGAGTTGAACGAAAATTTTCAACGTAAGCCTAGGTTGAGTTTGGTATCAAATGAAAGGTTTATTCAAGAGAAATTAATTGCCGCAAACCAGACTTCGAAAGGTTTATTCTTTCTAGAGTAGCGGTCATTTGAATTTCAAAGTAACTAATTTGAACAATATTATTTTTCCTCTATTTGACGGTTTTAAATAAATTATTCTGATCAAAAATTATACTTTATGGAACACAATTATTAAATAAAATTGAATTATCAATGTACAAAAATAACGTTGTTGTGAAAGAGTTTCCACAATTTGTTCCACCCTCTACAAATAAAATGAAAATATTTTAAAACCGACCAAAATTAATTAATTAGTTTATACTTAATATTGTTGTTATTTGTTATGTAGATTAGAAGTGTTGCTGTATAAAGGACATTGTTATTTATTTATATTCATTGTTATTTAATTATATTTATTTTAAATGAATTAAATTGTAACTATTTTACCCGATTACTTCTACGATTTACTCCTAATTAACGGAAGTTTGTTTATTTAGAAAAAGAAATCAAACTAAACGAGGACAGTGTGCTTAAATTAAGCACACCAAAAACCCAGAAATTCTTCCATTTTATTCATTCAAAAATTGACTTTGAATACGCAGCAGTGGTTTATCTAAGGAAAATTTCATACATATTGAATTATTGACTAAGAGAAGTTTATAATTATTTAAACTCCTGTTCCTAAAAAGATTACGGATTCCCATCTTTTCTTTAATTATATAAATGAATCTCTTAATTTGTCTACAATTTAAAATGATCTACAATATAATTTATCTACAACAGATACATGAATTTATGTTCAAAGATGCTAATAGGTTAAATTTTCAAAGATTAATTAAGGATTAAAATCACGTTAAAAATAAAAATAATAGTCCTCAATCTTAACAGTAGATGTTTGGTCACCAGTAGCAAAAGGCCTCAAAACAATTCCACCTTGTCTCCAACTTCCAGAGCTGACGTCATTGACGAGTATCATAAAACAGTCGTAAAAATAAGATTAAAACTGTTTTATACCAAACATAAAACAACAATACCTTAATAAAGCCAATTATTCTGGGATTGGCATCTACATATCAACCCTATAAAGCATAAGTACAAAGCACATCTTATCGTGAATATAATGTTTTATTCAAACGTATTTAGTTTGAAAACTATTAATACGTTCAATTGAAAATCTAATCCGAGAAGGAGGTATATTCATTGAATTAGACATCTAGAAGCAAATGAGCAGCCGAACTGAAGCAATTTATAAATATCATCAAAATATCAATTTACAACAAATGTTTTTCAGTTAAAAATGAACAATTTAAAACCAACATTTATATTGAGACAAATTGCGTTAGTAAGTGATGGATTTTTTTCGTTAATTCACTACCACAACCATAACTTAGGTTAACCTAACATAACCTAACCTAACCAAAGTAGTGGTAGCGAATTAACGGAAAAGGTCCGAATTGACTAATAACATTTTGTTTAAAGTAGTTATATAACTAAAATAAACTTAATCTCGTTATTATTAAAATATTACACATGAAAAAGTAATTTGTGTCACAGTAACTAGGCCCCTTGCTAGCTTAGTGGTTAGCACGTCTGCTTCATATGCAGAGGGTCACGAGTTCAAATCCTCACGGGTCCAAATCCCGGGAGGTCCACTAAAAATTTGCTTGATGAGTGTAGGACCGTTGTCCCATAACAATAAGTTTGTCGAATAAAATAATTTACTGCCTTAAATAGATAAATAGGGGAAAATAAACACTGTAGGTATCACGGCGAGACTACACAGTAGACTGCAACGTCACACAGCTGGTTTGATGGTGACTAAATCTACCAATCACATGGAAGCTTCCAGCCAAATTGCAAGTAAGCTATTCACCAGCAATCAGCTTGAATTGTAACCCACCTGAATTAGAACAAGCATTTTTGTGTTTATTTGTTGTTTGTTATTCCAGCCAGCTGACACAACACCCGTGTGACGTCATGAGGTGCGCGTGATACCTGCCGTCTTCTTTCCTACTAGTAGGTACCGTGATTTGTGTTAAGTGTCACATATCATTGTAAGATGACGGAATGACTTCTACCGATGACAATACGGTTGTAACTGGGGAAGTGATCTTATAATACAATACATGATGGAAATTAAAGTAAAAATTAAAAGACTAAAGGAAAATTTGTGACCAAGTTCGTGTACAGGAAAACTCATGAACAGGAAACGTCCTACAATAAAATAAACGATGGCAGAAGCTGAATTGTCTATTGAGGTTAAATACCGAGAACCAGTTGTTGAACAAGTGCCGTTCTTGGTGGCCTTGGCCGTTTCGGTTCTGAACTGGTCCATCGCGGAAATACTGTACAAAACCCCAACATGCCCGGGCAAGATCGTAAAATAGGCTAAGTTTCTCACAACAAAAAATTGTTAATAATAAAAATAACATATTGGTTAGCTACAGCCACAGTCGTTGTGCTGTACAAACTATGTAAACGATTGAACGAATCCATGAATGATGTAAAAAGTGAAGGTGTCGGTATTTTGACTATTCACACTATCACGTTCTGTAAATATGATTGTAGTTACAGTTTTTTTTCATTCAAATAAATTTTAAACATGTTTATAGTTCTTAGGCCTGCGCCAAGTCCGCCTTTGAGTCTCGGTAAAATATAAAAGTCGGGGATGATAGAAGAGGTGCAATTCTTTGAAAATGTTCACAGTTTAAAATATTTATCGGGCAATTATAATAAATTATATAGCAAACAAATTTGTTTTTCAAACTGTCATGTTGTTTTAACTTTAAAGCACATTAGAATAATTTTATAAGTTTGTTAAAATATTAACTTTCTAATTTACTTAAAACTATATTTTGAGATATTACAAATTTGAATTAATTAATTTTTAATTGGCGGTAGGAATATCTGTTTTACAAGCATAATTTTTCAGGCAAGCCTAATAAAGGCACTAACACCGAAAACATTTTCCAGGGTAGTTAATCAGACTTCGATGATGGAAGAACCTACAATGTAGGCGCCTATTACATATTAACCAATCCAGTTCTTAAAATCCAGTTCTTATTATTTTGTACGGTATTACTTTATGATACTAACAATCTGTAGAATATAAGCTTGAAATCATCATTACCTATAATCCATGACATATTATTTATTTTTAAATACATTTTAATACAATTGATGACATGCCTTTGTATATACAGGGTGGGGAAAATATGTAAACGCTTTCACAACAACGTTATTTTTTCCATGGATAATTTGATAATTTAGTTGTTTTAGTAATTGTGTTCCATAAAGTATAATTTTTATCAGAATAATTTACTTAAACCCGTTAAATAGTGGATAAATAATATTGTTCAAATTAGTTGCTTTGAAATTCAAATGACTGCTACTCTGGAAAGGATAAACCTTTCAAAGTCCAGTTTGCGGCAGTTAATTTCTCTTGAATAGAACTTTCATTTGATACCAAAATCGACCTAAGGTTACAATGAAGATTTCGTTCAACTCCTCGTGGGATGTCCCCCTGAAAAGACGAAATGTCGCTAATGGCATCAAAAAGTATGCTCTCTGTAACCATGATAATGTACAAGATTTTAATTTTACATGTGAAGTCATACAAAAGTTGTAAAAGCGTTTCCTTATTCCCCTCCCCCCCGCTCTGTATATAAACTACAACGGAAGTTTTATTTAGTTGAAGGACCTGTTTGTACTTGTATTAGTTCACCTCTTTGTGAAAACGCCTTGTTCAAAGCACTTATACATATGTTCATAATTGCTACCTACGCAGAATTACTAGTAGACCTATTCATTCCCATACATTTCCCATGTACAACAATATTGACAACATGAAAGGTGTATGGTTATTCTAGTACATGAACGGTACATGTACACGTAGGTTTGTTCTAGAAGAAAATTTCAGTCAATATTCCAGATTAAAAGCTCAGTTTGCCACATTGACTGTGTAATAATATAAATTGTTGTTTTTTCATTAAAATATCAAAACCATTTTGCCGTCAATCGAATATTTTCATTACTTGCCCACGAATTTTACGTTACCATAAAAATACAATTATAAATAAAAAAAATCAAGTAGACCCACAGACAGTAAATATATAACTAAGAAATGTAAAGATTTATAAAATAATTCTTATCAAAAGCTTATAACTACAAATCTTCGAGGAAACGACGTAAAATTATTATTTAGTAAAAAGTCATATAAACTTATTTTTTAAATATGTTTAGTGTTAATTAAATCAATTTACTGGAACACGTAGAGCTGAACTGTAGATGTACCATTTGTATTTGAAGTGAGCCAAATACAGGACCTTCAATATCAACCGTTACTGTTTTTTTTTTTTTTTTTTATATTATGATTATCATGTTTTTGTCACTTTCTCAGCTCAATTATTTTTCGAAGCAAGTTTAAAGAAAACGCACAATTTTGTTTATAAGTTGATCTACCAGACCTAATTCACTCAGTAAAAATATATTTCTAAATCAATACATTATTTATAGAACTTCATGAAAAACAAACACAATTCATATTTGAATTCAAATATGAAAAAAACAAATTCATTATTAATAGAAATTTTGAATTTGTGATTGAATTGTATTTACTACAAATTGGCCTAAGCAATTGGGAACTAATAAACGGTAGCAGACGACGTATTGTCGAGCATGAGGGAACTAATAGTAATATCAGCCGCCTTTTGAGCCAGTAGTGAGTGGGGGGAGCAAATCTTTCGGTAAGTTTTCGTGTCAATTTAGGAATAACAGGAAACTTGCGTAGTTTGGTGTACTAACGATGTACATGGGGCTCCACTCTGTGGTTTAATCTTACTCTTAAAATATGAATTTGGCATAGTGAAACAACACTCAAACTCTAGGTGAGCCACGATCAGAATCACTAACCATCGGAATATTTTCACCATATGATATTTTTAATCACTTTCTCCTGCTTCGGATTACAATATTTTGCTAGTCTCCTAGTTTAATACTGAGCTTTTAGGCGCCCCCTTTTCCTGGCGCCCCTGCTCTCGCCCAGGGTCTACACCTCACGCCACAACTGAAACAATGAAATGTTATTCTTCTCGTACAACTTTGTACAACCATTACAAGTCACTTATCCAATAATAATATCTTAGTACAAGAATAGTTGTTAGAATAACTAAACGTCCTTTGTACACCAATAGCATTGAGAGCAGGGCTTTGAAGTGTTCTGTAGAGACGTCGTGGAGACATGAACGCGCGAGAGTACCAAAGTCCTTTGACGACAAGTTGTTGCTTTGCTAAATAGCTTTTTTTGCGATGCAGTAGAACCCAGTTCCTATTTTAATTTAGTTTTAAAATTATTATTCGGTTTCAAGCAAATCTGGTAGTTTTGTACCACTATGGAAAGAATAGTTTTGATGTTATTTGATTGACGTGTTTGATATATAACAATAGATTCGCTTTTCATTGCTCGCACCTGACTATGATGTAATAGGAATGTAATGTACATTTGAAACAAAATAAAGTTAAAAAGAAATGTGTTTACGGCTAGAATGTTTTAAATTTGTATCAGCAGCCCTTGTTTGTACGTACTGTGGTTAAAGATAGAATTCTTTTTCAAGAGATGGTCATTTTTAAAATTAGTTTTTGAATTTATACATAAAAAATGGAGATCATACGAGTTTCATATACACGCACCGTTAACATCCACGTCTCAACAAGTATATCAAAGATCCGAACACTTAAAAAATGGATCTTGATCTTTCATTAATATTATTCTAGTGATGTTAATTAAAAAAATATAAACAACTAAAAAATTAAAACTAATTGGGAAATTTTGATTTTTTTTCATAAATAAGATAACGAGGAAAGTAAAAGAAATAGTAAAATAATAAAGAAAATGAACGCCAAAAATAAAAATATAACTTATAGATAACTACGGGGTATTTAGTAGTGTTAGTCATGTTGACGACCTATCAGTGACTCCTAACGAGGTATTATGACTACATGACAGATTCATGCCCCAGGGGAATTCTTCGCCCCCCTAATTCAAACGAAAACTTCCTGTCCGTGTCCTATGTTGAACCTGTGCGATATAACATATTACATTAGTTGACAATCATACTATAAAAATATTTCTAACATATTATGTTCGTCAATATAATAGTTTCCCTGTAGACATCTGACATCTGATTTTTCTGCGATATAAAATTAGTTAGCGTGATCTAAATGTCAGTAAATCTCAAGATGTGACCCACCCACCCACACATACACATATGGTGATAATGACCCACCCACCTAGGGATGGCAACGATAGGCCTATATATGAAATATCGATAAATATATTTCGATATAATAAAATCGATATTTTCATCTGATAATATCGGCCATATCGATATTTTGGTCCGATATATCATATCACTAAATATTGACGTTTTCCCTCTCTTATCACGATTCGAAAAAAAACATTTATATTTCTTAGGCGTACAAAATATGCAGTGAAATAATACGAGTAATTGTTTAATTTTTTACGTGATTTTAACGCACTAAAAAGTAGTTTATTGTAAACCAGAGGGTGGAAGTTTAGTTTTATAAAAATCCTAAAGGCATTTCTACATGTGAAAAACAAAAATAACAATGCTATTACACAATTCTTTTATAATTATCATAATAATTAAAGGTTCAATTATTCTTATTTTAATTTGTTTTAATTCAACCCCACATACCACAACTAGTTTGGAGTAGATAAATGTATTTAATTTTTACATTTAGCAGGCTATTCTAAATAGTGACAGCAAATATATCAGTTACCATTTATATCGATATTTTTCTTTCGATACTATCGATAGTTCGATACGTATCCACACGTACAATACTACGGTCTTGGACCATCTTCAAGGTGACAAAGTTCATCCTGAAGGTTATGGCCAGGCAGGTTGTTTGTCACTCCAGTAATGCGATGTACGTGATGTTCTGGGTGTGTCAGGACTCTCTCTTGCCTCCTGGACCATCGATACTTGTTAATTACATCCGTTACTAATCCAGAGTCAGTTTACAAGTACAATGTTAACGAGCAAGGCCCCTCGTCACTTTCTAATTACTGTGGATTAAGGTAAATATCCTTCAGAATATAAGATTTCCCCAGGAAATGTTTTATTATTATATTTAACTAGATTTAATATTTAAAAAATATTAAATATTTTAATATTTTAAAAGATTATACCTGTAAAAATCCGTCTTCAGTTATTCTGATTGCAAAAAATCCTATTGCAATATAATTACATAAAGTCACATCTTCAGGGATAGTTTATTTTTGAAACTTTATATTTCTTGCTGGATTATTTATTTATGTTCAGCTGTTTTGTTTATTTAGTTAATTCTATCAAATTATATGTTTGTCGAATATTTTAATTTTTCTTTAAAATGTAATCAGAATATATTTTTTATGCTGTATATATCTCATATTGTTTAATACAATATAAAATTCTTGATTTTTGGTACTTATGTGAAATTTCCATATAAGAATTTATGTTTTCTATTGAATGATTTTCGTCGAATAAATGTTGTGCTGATTTCGATTTCTGGTTAGTAATTTTTAATCTTGGTAAATATTCTTTGAATCTCTTAAGAAATGAACGGAGTATAGTACTTATTACAGTTTTGGGTTGAACATGTAATTTATATACTCCAGTTCCCTCGTATTGATTATCATAATTATTTCTCTTATTTATAATTAATTTATTTTCAAGTTTATTATTGGTTTTTGTAGTAAATAAATGTTGTGTTTGTTTAATTCATTATGTATTGTATGATGAAATTTTTCACAATGATTGATTTCTTCTTCACTCAAAAAATTCTTTTTGGCTTCTCACTTTTTTGAGTATTTAATTTACGTTTAAGTTTTTTGACAAGTTTGTCTACAAAGTTATTATTGTATCCAATCATGTTTACCATGTATTTTATTAATTGCATTTAACTCTTGAAGGTAATCATTACAATTGAGTGAACAGTAATTAAACAAACTAGGCAATGGTAAGCTGCCATTTTTGAGATTGTGGGTGGCTTGGATGAACTAAGAATATCATTGCCTGTTAAGTTTGGTTTCCTGTAAATATTGTCACCATTTTGTTATACTGTTTCTTAAATCTCAAATCTAAATAATTTAGTGCATTTTGCTCTTCCGTGTCCAATGTGAATTCAATGTTATTTTTGATTGTGTTTAAATATTTTTCAAACACCTCTAGCTGTCTTTGGTTTGCAATAACAATTACGGTAGAATCGTCAACATAACGTTTATACAATGTTATTTTATCTACTAATTTATTTTTGACCTGAAAAAATAAATTCATTTTCAAAATGCTTAAGATAAATTTCTGAAAGTATGTAAGAGAGTGGGGGTCCCATAGCCAATTCATTTTTACTTTCTCCCATATGCGTTAGCATAGAGAAAGTATTGTGATCGTCCAAAAAAAATTTTTACATGTTGATCTATAAATCCATTTTAGGGTCCCCTGAATTAAAAAAAGTGTTTTTCAAGAAAATATTTTCGTGTCTCTCCGTGAGTGTGTGCAGTTCGCTGGACACCAAACGGATGGATATTCTTTTATGAAATTTTAGTTTTTTAAAACTTTTTATGAGTAAAAAACATACAAAAAATGGAATTTCCTCAAAAACGTCTATAATAATTTTGATGAAATTTTCAGGAAAGATGTAAATTAACATTTAAAATATTTTAGTAAAAACTGCGTGTCTCTAACTTCACTAGTTTTTTTCTTTATGGCAACAAACATATTTGGGAATCAAAGCGGTAATTTTCAAAGTTTTGATGTTTTTAGTGTTAATATGGGGGAACGTTTTTGCCTATTATTTGGGACCATTTATTTTGAATATTGTATTTATTTTACTGTATGTAGATTGATGGAAACGTTTCATGCTAGTTATTTCAGTGCATGTATTATCTATGCACGCTGCTCACCTATTAATCCCCACAAACATGCTCCCCAGCTACAAACTACAGGATAGATCTCAGGACCTGCACCGGGCGAAAGATGCTTGTCTGTTCAGATATCTTGCCACCTATGTGTAAATCGTACAAGTGGCAAAGAATAACAATGGTAGGCCTATCTTTTTAACAAGCTTATTTTAGTAGACATTTTTAATATGGATTAACATTACAACCTACCATATTATGAAACCATAATATTCGGTATGTTTCCAAGATTAAAATAATACATTGCTTGTAAAAATATTCCAAAACTAATATTGAATATAAATAATAAGATGAAGTGCAAAATTAGACTTCACAAAATGTTCAACGTGTTCAAGGGCAAAAAATATAAATATCATAATTATTAATATATTATAATTATGTTATTATTAAGCTATATGTTAGTACGTATTTATAATCTTATATAATTCTTATAGATATTTTTATTTATGTTATTTACATGATTTGTAAAATCTTTCACAGTTTGATTATTTGTACACAATTACTATTTTGATAAAAAATAACCACATAGATTACAAATATACAAATTTTACAGTTCTATATTGTACAGAGTAAATTAGTTTTCATAAAATAATTTGGTGTGTTGTATAAATTATTTTTCATATAAGATTGCATATAAATCAATGATTGTAATTTTAAAACTACAACATATTTTAAACCTTTTAGGCACATTTTTGAATATTTTGGAATGTTATTAATTTATTTTTGATTTCCTTATTAGTTACTTTAGAATATTGTATCCCATGATTTAAAAATTTTTGTATTATAACTTACATAAAATGTAAATTAGTACACATATAAAACTTTTACACTTGCAAGCATGTTCTTTAGTTATGTATTAGAAAAAAATATACGACACTGTAGAATTTTATGCAAAAAAGAATTTTTAGATTTGTTTAAAGGATTGAGGTGCAAAACGGTGAAAACCTTACTGAAACTAAAGAAGTTTAGGCTAGATAAACTAGCTCAAATAAATATAGCTTCCGCCATGATTACATAAAAAAATAATAATAATAATTGTAATATTTTCTTATATCTGTAAAGTACAAAAATATACGAAATATGCGAGTTTAAATTGTTTTAAAAAGTTACATATTCCACAGAGTATATTTGATTTTATAATAACCCTTTACATTTTTCATGATCGATTTCTGAAATGTTTTGAAGAGAAATCCATTTTATTCAGTTACACAGTATTCAATAAATGGTTCCAAAGAATTGACACAAACCTTCCCCCCATATTAAACACTAACAAACAAACACTTTGAAAATTACTGGTTCGATTCCCAAATATCACAATTATTCTTTCTCTATGCTAACGCACATAGGAGAAAGTAAAAACACAGTAAAATTAGCCGAAAAGTCGACATCTTAAATGGGTGTACTGTGGAAGGGTGCAAAGTAAGTCGTGAATGCCAACGGCCAGGCCTCAGTCTTCAAATATTAGCTTTTCCAAAAAATCAAGGTAATTCAGTAATCGATAGGGTAATTCAAGGATCGATTCAGTCACGTAAGTGAAGTGTTCACATTCTGGGGTGTTGATGTTTTGATAGTAGACCGACTAGTTTCGTTCCTTGAAGGGAATTCACTAATGGACTCCCATTATCAGTTTGGTGGTACTTGGAGTTCAACTCCTACACTCAGTCGACTCCCAAGGACCGGCAAGACCTCTTTCAGTCCCGCCAGTATCTCCCATCTCTTCCACCCGGCTCGACTGTTCCAGGCTTGTACATTGGTCTTTGGATATATTGTGCAGGTAGGATATCACAACTCTCATTCGGTAAACAAAATAAATCACTATTGATTAAGTAATCAATAATTTTTATTGTTACGTTTTTTATAAAATATTACGATTCTTAAATAGCTTGACAATAGTGATGAATCCAATTTTGATAGGAAAACGCATTTAATTACATATTCTAATATTATTATGTCATATAAATAGTTCCAAAGAATTGGCACAAACTTTCCGTCTTATTAAACACTAAAAAAATCAAAACTTTGAAACTTACGAATTTAATTCCCAAATATGTTTTTTCCATAACTCATAAACAAGTCAAATTAGAGACATGCGGTTTTTACTAAAGTATTTAAAATAGTAATTCACATCTTTCCTGAAAATGTAATAAAAATGTTTAAAGCAGTTTTTGAGAAAATTCCACTTTTGTATGTTTTTGTCAATAAAAAACTAAAATTAAAAAAAAATAAAATATAATCTGGAGATATTGGCTAAATACACCTACATACAAAATTTCATAAAAATGTATCCATCCGTCTCCAGTGAACTGCACATACACACAGAAAAAAAAATGAAAACAACCAATTTTTGGCTTCAGGGGATCCTAAAATAGATTTTTATACCAACTTGTAAAATAATGTTTTTGGACGATCCCAATACTTTCTCCTATATGCTAAAACATATAGGAGAAAGTAACAATGCAATTTATTTCTTAATTATTAATTCTACTACATTAAAACTGATAACGTATATTACTAATATATTTTAGAAGGCACACGTAGAAGACATTTAATTTTCTTCTCAGTGATTGAAAAACATACACAAAAGAAAACGCAATGTATATTTTTATCTAAACACTTTTTATTTTGATACAAACTCAGCTATAAGTAACTTAGACATTTACATGCAAAGAGAACGTACACCAACAAAAAATATGTTTAAACTAATAATAGGATATGTTTTATAACAGACCGGTTCTGAATTAGAAAAACAACTCTTAATATAAAGGCAAACTCTGTTATGATTTATTTACATTTTTCACCAAATAGCCGTTGATTACAACTAATTATAAATAATTTTCGTGTTTATTGTTTAATTGAAATAAATATATGAAAAACTGCCAGAAGTAAACCCCTAAACATGGTACATAAAAACCTACTTGTGTAAGGCATGCGCTGAATTAGTGAGTTAACTTGAATGTTTCCCCAATTCTGCCTCGTTTAGTGTACATTTGTCATTTTACATTTGTTAGTTACAAAAAAAATAATAACTCAAAAACGGTTAGATTGGCTGATTAAAAAAAAAAAAAAAAAAAAAAAAAAAGGAAGACATCTTTACATCAATCAATATTATTAAACAACAAATAAATAGCCATTGAGTATCTTCAGCCATTTAAAAATGGTACTTATTAACACTTTCAAATGATTTTTTAATTTATATGACGTTTGGAGTAAAACATTTAATAATGGCTAAATATAATGGATATTTGTTTGCTGTTTATTGTTTGATAATGATAGTCTAAAGAAGTTAGTCGGTCTAACCTTACTTGTGTCGTTATTTATTTTTTTGTAAAAATAATATTTAAAAAAACAAAAAAACAGAGACTCTAAATGAGGCGGGATTAAAATAAATTAACCTTTCCTTGCTTTAAATTAGTTGTTAAATACGGAAATTAACAGCAAGGACTTTCTTATGACTCATCACGACATCTCCGAAACCACTGAACAAATGTTGACGAAATGTGGCGGCAAGTTAACTTTTTTATCATAGAAACCGCTAAAGTTTTCTTTTTTCATGTATAAATTAGTTCACATTAGGGCTACTATTTTAATAAAATCAAAGATAAATATTTTTTTTTTCATAAGAGTTACACCAATATAATTTAATAATTAATTTAAATCAGCTAATATAAAAACATATACATGACACAAAATATTGTCTAATTTGGTTTTAATTTTGAAATGTTTAAGGTCACTTGTACTAACTAACTCTAATATGATTTCACTAATTTGCAGCCCACTAAAATGTACTCAGTAAACATATGGACTTTCTAGACTATAAACGTTATTTTAGAGAGAGGCAGCAGGTTGAGTGTTTATATGGATGTGATTGTTTAGAGAGAACCACGAAGGGAAGGGTAAGTAAGCGTAGAGAACCACCACATCAAGAAACAAGGGCTGTCAGATAGTCTTATTTATTTATAAATATATTATTATAAGATATGTAAAAATGTATTTTAGTCAAAACCAATTTTATTTACGACTATCATACAAGAATTTTGGTTCTTTCGATAGTTTATTTTACTAACACAAAGGTACGGTACATAACTGTAATGACAAATATTTTTGAATCTACTATACAAATATGTTAAATAACCCAAATATGTACTTTTTCTGTAAGACATATGTTTTATATTGTGATATTTTAAATATTCCGTGATTATGTAAGCATTTAGTGGCTTATACATATTGTCATGGAGAAATATAATGATGTTAGAGTATCACCAATGGCTAGTTGCCACAATATTTACACAGACGTTTCGCTCGTGTTTTGACGGCCATCCTCACAGGCAGGGACGCACCTAAGTCGGCTCATTAGGTTTGGATTGTTGTTATGACACCGGCCGCCGCATACAAAGTACGTATGCCACTCGGATTCCACAAATTTGTGTTTAATGACTTTTTTATATGTCTCATGCTTATTTAATGACTATCATGGGATGGCGCGGAAGGGTTTATCACGAAGATCGGAGGTGTCAGAACTCCGTGCGACACAAGAATCCTCGCTTTTCATCGACTAATAAACTGTTGAAGATACGTTTTATTCCGAAAGGAAAATGAATATAAGTATCTTGTGTCCCGAAAGTACAAAGAGTAGCTCGGCATCTAGAAAAGAAGACGGTAGGTGTCACGCGCATCTCCCATGACGTCACATGGCTGAAATAGCAGCTGGGTGGAACAACAAACTACAAATAAGCACAAAAATAGCACATTGTTCTAATTCCCGTAGAAATGTTACAATTGAAGCTGATTAATTATTCAGCTGAAAGCTTCCAAGTGATTGGTAGATTTAGTTACCAGTATTTACTAGAATAATCAAATCAACTGATTCACCTGTGTGACGTCATAGTCTGTTGCGCAGCATTGTCGCGATACCAGTATACACAGGCCGCTTAGAAAACGACCTTTTCGACGTACTTGTGCGTGTAAGATGCAGAGTGGTGCAACCATCGATTGGTGCAACGGTGCAACCCGGTGGACCGTTAACGCCTTCGGTAGTTACCAGCATGCCACCTGCAATACATCTGTGTACTCATATCACCAGAGTGCCTGGGAAGCATCCGTTTGATTATAAACGTAGGTAATCGATGGTTATGTTCACTAGGGTTTGTTAGTTTTATTAATTTATAAACAATTGTATGTTTGGGAATTTTAAAAATATTAAATTCCTATCTAAAATTAATTTACTACATCTGGGAATTACAAAATTGTCTCAAGGTCGTTTAAACAGTAAAGTACAACGTACCCTTTTTTTAGTTCAGAAAATATTAAAAAAATAAAAAAATCCTTCTATAAAGGTATTCACCAATAGCATATACAAATTATAATTGTGGTACATTTCAAAGTATTTTTATTTGATTTAAAATTATTTATTCTGCCTTAACATAGGATTACATAGTAATTTGTATCAAACCTTTTACTAATGCTACTAGTTGAGAGATCAAATCAAGTAGAATACCCGTACTTACATTCAGTGGTATTTATAGATGAAGTGAAGTAAATAACAACAACAATTAAAACAATTTTGAACTATCAATAACAGAAAACAAAGGAATAAGAAATCGTTCAACAAAAACAACAAAATGACAATTCAGTTCAATGTATAGCTAACATTTGCATATATTTCATTCATACGTTTTTTAATTTTATAAAATAGTTATTGTCATTTTATAATGTTTTAAAACTAATTCAAGATTTTAATGGTATCGCTGTTTTACATATTGGACTGTGTAACTGACTCAATATACTCTAGACTGGTTATAAAAATAAACAATAAATTTAATAAAATCATATATTAAATACGTGACAGTAACAATATCAACAGTAAAAAATAAATTACTAAAACAAACACATCAATTTATGACAGAAAATAAAGTTTGACATAACATAAAAATAATAATAATAATATTCTTATATTGAAATAACAAATATTGAGGGTTAGTTCTAATGATGACTAATTGTAAAACAAGTCCCCAGAAATAATAAAAATGATAATATAATAAAAATAATGATTTCTTTTCCATAAAAATTACAAAGTTTTTGTATTTATTTATTTATTTTTTATTTATTTATTGTAAGACGCCGATCGTCAAGATATGGGCGAATATGGATTTCGAATGAGTGTGACGAGTGTAGATGAGCGAATGTAGTCATTGTTACAAACTAAGGCCGACTATTCCTTAGAAAGTGTCATTAATTAATAGCCCAATGACAAATGAACAGCCGGTAATTATCAGCTGATCCTTCTTAAAATGTATTGACTCTGATTGGGATCGAACTGAGAACCTTTAGCACATGAAGCTGGGATTGAACCAACTACGCTACCGACCAATACTGTTGTTACCGAGCAGTCTTGATGACTACATGATAAATACATAACAAACACATAACTTTTGCCTGTTTATAAACACTTAAACTAAACGGACCTGTGCAGCAGTCTTAATAATATTCCCTAGTTCTAAGTTAACACTATATCTAATATATATATATATATATATATATATATATATATATAGATATATATATATAAACATATAAACAGTAATGTATGTGTAACATAATTTATTTATGCTTGTATACGAAAGCTAACAAAAGTGTACATGAGTATAAACAATACAATTTATCTATTTTAAGAAACAACACAAAATACAAAACACAAACAGAGAAAGCAACATCGCACCCATGTATAAATACGTTAACAATAATTACTAAACAAACATAAAATTACATACATCTATAATCATGATAAAAATATGAAGAAACAAAATAAAAAGAGCAAAGACTATATTGTTTAAAAATCAACCGTATTGTATTGAACAAATATGTACAAAACTAAATATATAATAATGGTTTAAAAATAGTAATTTAGGTTCGGGAACCTTTTTGAAAAAAACTTTTATGCAAATAGTCAGATAATTAGTTATTAATTAATTAGTAGTAGTTTACTAATTATTTACTTCAGCATGACTAATTAGTAGCCTAGCAGACTCTTTGTAATTTATTAATTGTATCATTATTTAATTGTAAAATTGTAGTTAAACGCATTATGTCTTCTTGTTCAAATAACCAAGTTTTCTGGATTTCTGTTTAAAATTCTTAATTGACTCACATTTTCGAAGATCTTCCGGTTATTCGTTAAATAATTTTGGTCCAAGAAAACTGAAATATCTTTTTTTAAAAATCTTTTCATTACTTTCATTTTCCTGGTATGTCTGACCACGCATGCTATAGTTCAGACATAAAAATGTTCTGTTGCATTATTTCCACTTCGTATGAAAACCTTAAAAACGTAAAGTTGTTGGATGGGTAAAATTTGTAACTGTAAATATGTTGAGGAAATGATGATCCTTGTTTGCTTTTGTGCAAAATAATTCGAATAAATCTGTTTTGTAGGACACTGTTGCGCAGCATTGTCGTGATACCAGTATATACACAGCCGCTTAGAAAACAAACGTTTCAACACACTTGTGCGAGATGCAACCATTGATTGGTGCAACCACGGTGCACCGTTAACGCCTTCCGTAGTTACCAGCATGCCACCTGCAATACATCTGTGTACGTATATCACCAGAGTGCCTGGGAAGTGTCCGCAAAGAACTACCTTTGATTTATAAACGTAAATAATCGATGGTTATGTTCACTAGGGTTCTTAATTCATTTTTTATATGAACCTCCCCAACAGGAAATTCTATATTGAAATTTAGAATGAATCAGCGTGTAATATAGGTTTTGAAGTACTTCAACATCGCACATATTTCTAAGGTAGTAAAACCTTCTTGTATTACTTATTAAAGTACACAATAACTGGTCAATATTCTTTCCAAGACAACCTTTCGTCAATTATAACACCTAAATATATGAATTTGGACACACACTCAATTGATTGGCAATTACAAAGTAAAACCTGACCACAGTCAAAAGAATAAAATTTAATTTCGTTTTCACATTTAAAGTTACTAAATCAAAAGTTTAATAATTTAGTTAAAAGTAAATTGATGTAAAATATTTAAATTAAATTACCCGTAATTGCTGTTTATTTTCACTCCAAGACAGGAACGCAATGTCGTCAGCAAACGCTACAACAAAACATTTAAAATGTTGATCTAATAGTCGTTAATGAAAATTGAAAAGATTGTTGCGGAAAGCACAGATCCCTGAGGGACTCCTTTAACAATTTTGCAGGGTTCATTCTAAAAATAGCCAATTTTAACAACTTGTTCTCTTTCTATCAAGAATTGTTTTAACCATGCATATCCTCGCATTCTACAGCTTCGTATTCTAATAATTTGTATGGTCTGCAAAATTGGAAGCTTTACAAAAATCAACCAAAACCGCTGAACACTTTTCCAACATTAATTCCATCACAAACACTTTTCAAAAAATACATCAGTTCATTGTCAGTAATTTTGCCTTTTGTAAAACCAAATTGATTTTTACTACAAAAAATTATGTTATTTAAATATTGTAAGAACCCAAGATTTCATTACTTTTCAGCAAATTTTGAAAAAACCGATAGTAGACCGATTGGTCTTACACTATCAAATTATTTAATATCATTTGACATTTTGGGTATTTGCAAGAATAAGCTTTTTTTTAACAGTTTGGGAAACAGTTGAGAAACTAATATTTACCATGTGTGATTGCGAATATAACACTTGCCGCACCGCCGTCATCAATCAGCTGTTCATGTACCTTCACCAAATAATTGTTTCTCGTCTACAATAGCCTTGTAATTAACAATGTGACCATCGTAGAACGTTAACGTATCAATGTCTGTTTTTGTTTTTCCGCCTGTTAGATTATTGATTATTCTCCACTGTTCTCTTGTGTTTCCATTAAAGGATGCAAGTA